>JBBBDQ010001533.1:1830000-2430000 GCA_037127315.1 Ascarosepion bandense | reverse complement strand
TGTCAAATCGGAATCCATATTGCCTGTCGGAGAACAGTTTGTGGGCGGTGAGATGATGAACTATTTCAGCATTTATTATAGCCTCGAACACTTTCCCGAATATTGGTAGAAGACTGATCGGGCGATAGTTGGATGGGTCCGAGGGTTCACCACAGTTCTTAAAGACAGGAACGACTGAGGAGAATTTCCAGCATGCAGGAAAGCAGGAAGCAGAAAGGCAGTAGTTAAACAGTTTAGAGAGGACAGGGGAAAGTTCAGGGGCACACCTCTTAAGGACTATCACCGGGATTCCATCGTCTCCACACGCCTTATGGGGGTCGAGTTTTGAAATTACTCTGGATACTATTGTCGGGGTAATATATACGTCATGCAGTTTGGCCTCAGTTCTAATAGGGAAGTCGGGTGGGTGCACTCCGGACGAGTCGAGTGTGGAGTTGGATGAGAATCTGCGGGCAAAGCACTCAGCTTTCTCAGCAGATGACGTGAGAACGTCAAATCCATGGATTAAGGGAGGTATTGAGGATTTCCTATTGTTGAGCACCCGTTTACAAATCCTCCAATAGTCCTTGGAGCCGAACTTGCGGTCAGCTATGTGCTGTCGCATTCTCTCCGCAAACAACTGTTTGGCGTCATTTAGGGTTCTCTTGCACTCACTGCGAGCGGATGTGAACAGGCGCCTATTGTGATCAGTTGGCTGTCTCTGGAATAGATGGAAGTAATGGTTCCTGTGGGCAATGGCGGCTGAGCAGGCCGGAGAGAACCACGGAGAGGAATGAGGTTTTAAGCAATACTTCCTGGTGGGTATGAAGGCATCAATGCCAGCTTTCACCCATGACGAGACCTCAGAGGCACAGTCATCAACTGATAGGTCAAACACTTTTCCCCAGGGGACGTCGCAGAGGAAATCGCGAAAGGCATCCCAGTCAGCTTTTTGGTAGAGGTAGGAGGTTCTATGAGTAGGGGGATCCTGGGGGGAGTGAGATTGGAAAGAAATACTGAGGGAGACTACAGCGTGGTCGGAGTTGCCAAGAGGGCAAAGCTGCGAGACTTGACAGGCGTCGGGCGCAGAGGTGAAACATATATCTAGCAGTGAGGAATGACCCGAGGGTGTGCTTGGGAAGCGAGTGGGGAAGTCCACCACTTGCGTAAGGGATTGGGAAATAGCAAAGTTCACGGCGTGAATGCCCGCCGAATCAGTAACAGCGTTTTCAAGCCACTCAGAGTGATGGGCATTGAGGTCTCCAAATACAAATATGTGGGCAAATGGGTGATAGGAAATAACCTTATCTATGTCGTCGGCAATGCTATCTAGTAGGGAGCAGTCAGGAGAGGAGGGAGAACGGTAAAGGAAGAATAGGTAGCTAACCGAACTGAGGAGAGACAAGCGGAGACATATGTATTGGTGGTCAGTAGATTCGAGTGAAGTCACCCTAGTTATGGGGAGGTGTTCGCTGACATAAACACCCAGCCCATGCATGTGGACAGTAGAATCCTTCCTTAAAAGGGGAAGATAACCAGGGATGAAGAGGTCAGAGGAGGGAATAGCTGAGTTGAGGTTAGTTTCGCAGAGCGCGAGGATGTCTGGGGACTTTTCATGCAGGAACGCTTCTACACTAGCAAAGTTAGTACGAATGCCTCGGATATTAGTGAAGGAGAGGTTAATGGGCTTAGGTGGTTTGGATTTAGCTGGTTTAGGGTCATTTCTGTTTTGTCTTGTCATGTTTTTTGTTTATAGAAAGGGACCTAGGGTAGAGGATACAGGCGGTCATTACCCACGATCTGTGCTGGGAGGGAGACTGGCTAGGGCTGCAACAAGGTGTGGCCTCGGGGTTGCCCACCGAAAGCGCTTGCAGGGACACCTATCCATGCGCGACATGGCACTACAAGAACCCCGATATTATACAACTGTTGATCAGAGCAGCCGCTCTTGACGCTACGCAAGAGTTAGGGCTCCTAACTACCAGTCGGAAGCAGCAACCAGGAAACTGCCAACCCGGTACCCTCAGAGTGATGAGCCATTGCCACCAACCGGCCAGATCGCAGGAAACTCACGGAAGCACCAGTACCAAGGTCTGAAGAGAGAGGAGTGAAAACCGGAAACCACATCCTAAACAGGAAACAAGGAACGAGCCTCTACTCCAGTTCAATAGACGTGGGAGGAGTATAGACCGGGCGATAGTGTGACCTATCTACTCCTATTAAAAAAAAAAAAAAAACACAAAATTACAAAAGTGGAGTTTAACTAAGTTTTAACTTAGTTAAAGTCCAAATGAACTCCAAAAGGGGGGGGGGGATAAAAACACAGATATATATATAAAAACAAAAAAAAACAAAACAAAAAAACAAACAAACGGAAAATACCTCTCAGTTTTAACATAGGAAATTTGAATTGAAGATTCATTCTTCAATTCTTGCTTTTCCCAAAAGTTAACGGCGAGTCAGTCTGCTAGGTAAATTCCTATTCAAAGAACAACACGTGGCATGGAGCTGCAATAAGCCGCTGATAACTTGGCCAAGTAGCTTGCATAACACAATAAATATAAATTTCAAACTTTTTTTTTTTTTTTTTTCCTCCCAAATGAAGCATGAACTCCAAAAAGGGGGGGGACAAAAACACAGATATATATAAAAACAAAAAAAACAAAAAAACAAAAAAAATAAACAAACGGAAAATACCTCTCAGTTTAACACAGGAAATTTGAATTGAAGATTCATTCTTCAATTCTTGCTTTTCCCAAAAGTTAATTGGCGAGTCGGCCTGCTAGGTAATCTCATTCCAGAACAACACGTGGCATGAGTCGTAATGGCTGCTGATAATCTCACAAGTAGCTTCGCATAACAGAATAAATATAAATTTCAAAACTTTTTTTTTTTTTCCTCCCAAATGTTACGAAAACCCAAAAAAGGGGGGGGGGGACAAAACACTGATATATATATGTAAAAAAACAAAAAAAACAAAAACAAAAAAAACAAACAACGGAAAATACCTCTCAGTTTAATATAGAAATTTAAATTAAAGATTCATTCTTCAATTTTGTTTTCCTCTAAAAAAGTTAACAAGGAGTCGGCCCGTTAGGTAAATTCCCATTCAAAAAGAACAACACGTGGTATGGAGCTGTAATGGCTGCTGATAACTTGGCCATGAAGCTACATAACAGAATAAATATAAATTTCAAACTTTTTTTTTTTTCCCTCCCAAATGAAGCATGAAACTCCAAAAGGGGGACAAAAACACAGATATATATATAAAAACAAAAAACAAAAACAAAAAAACAAACAAATTGCAAAATAATTTCAGTTTAACACAGGAAATTTGAATTGCAAGATTCATTCTTCACCTTTGCTTTTCCCAAAAGTTAACGGCGAGTCGGCTCATAGGTAAATTCCCATTCAAAGAACAACACGTGTACGTGGAGCTGTGGTAATGGCTACGATAACTTGGCCAAGTAGTCGTGCATAACAGAATAAATATAAATTTCAAACTTTTTTTTTTTTTTTTTCCTCCAAATGAAGTTAACTCCAAAAAAGGGGGGGGACAAAAACACTGATATATATATAAAAAAACAAAAAAACAAAACAAAAAAACAAACAAACGGAAAATACCTTCCAGTTTAACACAGAAATTGAATTGAAATATTCATTCTCAATTCTTGCTTTTCCCAAAAGTTAACGGCGAGTCGGCCTGGTTATAAATTCCTGACGAAGGAACAACACGTGGCATGGAGCTGTAATGGTTGCCAGATAACTTGGCCAAGTAGCTTCGCATAACAGAATAAATATAAATTTCAAACTTTTTTTTTTTTTTTTTCCTCCCAAAATGAAGCATGAACTCCAAAAAGGGGGGGACAAAGCAGATATATATATAAAAACAAAAAAACAAAAAACAAAAAAAACAAAACAAAAACGGAAAATAATTTTCAGTTTAACACAGGAAATTTGAATTGAAGATTCATTCTTCAACTTCTTAAGCTTTTCCCAAAAGTTAACGGCGAGTCGGCCTGCTAGGGTAAATTCCCATTCAAAGAACAACACGTGGCATGGAGCTGTAATGGCTGCTGACAATTTACGTTAAGTAGCTTCGCATAACAGAATAAATATAAATTTCAACTTTTTTTTTTTTTTTTCCTCTCAAAATGAAGAAGAATCAAAAAAGGGGGGGGGGGGGACAAAAACACTGATATATATATAAAACAAAAAAACAAAACAAAAAACAAACAAACGGAAAAATGTTCTCAAATGTAGTAACACAGGAAATTTGAATTGAAGATTCATTCTTCACCTCTGCTTTTCCCAAAAGTTAACGGCGAGTCAGCCATGAAAATTCCCATTCAAAGAACAACACCGTGGCATGGAGCTGTAATGGCTGCTGATAACTTGGCCAGTAGCTTTAGCATAACAGAATAAATATAAATTTTCAAAACTTTTTTTTTTTTTTTCCTCCCAAATGAAGCATGAACTCCAAAAAGGGGGACAAAAACACAGATATATATATAAAAACAAAAAAACAAAAAACAAAAAAAACAAAACAAACGGAAAATACCTCTCAGTTTAACACAGGAAATTTGAATTGAAGATTCATTCTTCAATTAAGTTCAAAGTTAACGGCGAGTCGGCCTGCTAGGTAACTTCGCCAACCAAAGAACAACACGTGGCATGGAGCTGTAATGGCTGCTGATAACTTAAGCCAAGTAGCTTCATAACAGAATAAATATAAATTTCAAACTTTTTTTTTTTTTTTTTTTTCCTCCCAAATTGAAGCATGAACCCCAAAAAAGGGGGGGGGGGACAAAAACACTGATATATATATAAAAAAAAAAAAAAAAAATAATAAAAAAAAACAAACAAACGGAAAAATACCTCTCAGTTTAACAATAGGAAATTTGAATTGGAAGATTCATTCTTCAATTCTTGCTTTTCCCAAAAGTTAACGGCGAGTCGGCCTGCTAGGTAAATTCCCATTCAAAGAACAACACGTGGCATGGAGTTGTAATGGCTGCTGATAACTTGGCCAAGTAGCTTCGCATAACAGAATAAATATAAATTTCAAACTTTTTTTTTTTTTTCCTCCCAAATGAAGCATGAACTCCAAAAAGGGGGGGACAAAAACACAGATATATATATAAAAACAAAAAACAAAAACAAAAAAAACAAACAAACGGAAAATACCTCTCAAGTTTAACACAGGAAATTTGAATTGAAGATTCATTCTTCAATTCTTGTTTTTCCAAAAGTTAACGGCGAGTCGGCCTGCTAGGTAAATTCCCATTCAAAGAACAACACGTGGCATGGAGCTGTAATGGCTGCTGATAACTTGGCCAAGTAGCTTCGCATAACAGAATAAATATAAATTTCAAACTTTTTTTTTTTTTTTTCCTCCAAATGAAGCATGAACTCCAAAAAGGGGGGGACAAAAACACAGATATATATATATATAAAAACAAAAACAAAAAACAAACAAACAAACGGGAAAATACCTCTCAGTTTAACACAGGGAAATCAAATTGAAGATTCATTCTTCAATTCTTGCTTTTCCCAAAAGTTAACGGCGAGTCGGCCTGCTAGGTAAATTCCCATTCAAAGAACAACACGTGGCATGGAGCTGTAATGGCTGCTGATAACTTCACAAGTAGCTTCGCATAACAGAATAAATATAAATTTCTCAAACTTTTTTTTTTTTTCCTCCCAAATGAAGCATGAACTCCAAAAAGGGGGGGACAAAAACACTGATATATATATAAAAACAAAAAAAAACAAACAAAAACAAACAAACGGAAAATACCCTCTCAGTTTAACACAGGAAATTTGAATTGAAGATTCATTCTTCAATTCCTTGCTTTTCCAAAAGTTAACGGCGAGTCGGCCTGCTAGTAAATTCCCATTCAAAGAACAACACGTGGCATGGAGCTGTAATGGCTGCCGATAACTTCACAAGTAGCTTCGCATAACAGAATAAATATAAATTTCAAACTTTTTTTTTTTTTTTTTTTTTCCTCCCAAATGAAGCATGAACTCCAAAAGGGGGGGGACAAAAACACAGATATATATATAAAAACAAAAACAAAAAAACAAAAAAAACAAACAAACGGAAAAATACCTCTCAGTTTAACACAGGAAATTTGAATTGAAGATTCATTCTTCAATTTTTGCTTTTCCCAAAAAGTTAACGGCGAGTCGGCCTGCTAGGTAAATTCCCATTCAAAGAACAACACGTGGGTATGGAGCTGTAATGGCTGCTGATAACTTCACAAGTAGCTTCGCATAACAGAATAAATATAAATTTCAAACTTTTTTTTTTTTTTTTTTTTTTCCTCCCAAATGAAGCATGAACTCCAAAAAAGGGGGGGGACAAAAACACAGATATATATAAAAACAAAAAACAAAAAACAAAAAAAACAAACAAACGGAAAATACCTCTCAGTTTAACACAGAAATTTGAATTGAAGATTCATTCTTCAATTCTTGCTTTTCCCAAAAGTTAACGGCGAGTCGGCCTGCTAGGTAAATTCCCATTCAAAGAACAACACGTGGTGCATGACAATGGCTGCTGATAACTTGGCCAAGTAGCTTCGCATAACAGAATAAATATTATAAATTTCAAACTTTTTTTTTTTTTTTTTCTCCCAAATGAAGCATGAACTCCAAAAAGGGGGGGGACAAAAACACAGATATATATATAAAAACAAAAAAACAAAAAACAAAAAAAACAAACAAACGGAAAATACCTCTCAGTTTAACACAGGAAATTTGAATTGAAGATTCATTCTTCAATTCTTGCTTTTCCAAAAGTTAAACGGCGAGTCGGCCTGCTAGGTAAATTTCATTCAAAGAACAACACGTGGCAGGGAGCTTAAATACGCTGATAACTTGCTTAAGTAGCTTCGCATAACAGAATAAATATAAATTTCAAACTTTTTTTTTTTTTTTCCTCCCAAATGAAGCATGAACTCCAAAAAGGGGGGGACAAAAACACAGATATATATATAAAAACAAAAAAAACAAAAACAAAAAAACAAACAAACGGAAAATACCTCTCAGTTTAACACAGGAAATTTGAATTGAAGATCATTCTTCAATTCTTGCTTTTCCCAAAGTTAACGGCGAGTCGGCCTGCTAGGTAAATTCCCATTCAAAGAACAACACGTGGTATGGAGCTGTAATGGCTGGGCGATAACTTGGCCAAGTAGCTTCGCATAACAGAATAAATATAAATTTCAAACTTTTTTTTTTTTTTTTCCTCCCAAATGAAGCATGAACTCCAAAAAGGGGTGGGGGACAAAAACACTGATATATATATAAAAAAACAAAAAAAAACAAAACAAAAAAAACAAAACAAACGGAAAATACCTCTCAGTTTAACACATTAGAAATTTGAATTGAAGATTCATTCTTCAATTCTTGCTTTTCCCAAAAGTTAACGGCGAGTCGGCCTGCTAGGTAAATTCCCATTCAAAGAACAACACGTGGCATGGAGCTGTAATGGCTGATAACTTCACAAGTAGCTTCGCATAACAGAATAAATATACCCCAAACTTTTTTTTTTTTTTTTCCTCCCAAAATGAAGCATGAACTCCAAAAAGGGGGGGGACAAACACAGATATATATATAAAAACAAAAAACAAAAAACAAAAAAAACAAACAAACGGAAAATACCTCTCAGTTTAACACAGGAAATTTGAATTGAAGATTCTCATTCTTCAATTCTTGCTTTTCCCAAAAGTTAACGGCGAGTCGGCCTGCTAGGTAATTCCCATTCAAAGAACAACACGTGCATGGAGCTGTAATGGCTGCTGATAACTTCACAAGTAGCTTCGCATAACAGAATAAATATACTTCTAAACTTTTTTTTTTTTCCTCCCAAATGAAGCATGAACTCCAAAAAAGGGGGGGACAAAAACACTGATATATATATAAAAACAAAAAAAAACAAAACAAAAACAAACAAACGGAAAAAATTACCTCAGTTTAACACAGGAAATTTGAATTGAAGATTCATTCTTCAATTCTTGCTTTTCCCAAAAGTTAACGGCGAGTCGGCCTGCCAGGTAAATTCCCATTCAAAGAACAACACGTGGCATGGAGCTGTAATGGCTGCTGATAACTTGCCAAGTAGCTTCGCATAACAGAATAAATATAAATTAAACTTTTTTTTTTTTTTTTCCTCCCAAATGAAGCATGAACTCCAAAAAGGGGGGGACAAAAACACAGATATATATATAAAAACAAAAAAAAACAAAAAACAAAAAAAAACAAACAAACGGAAAATACCTCTCGTTTAACATAGGTACTTGAATTGGAAGATTCATTCTTCAATTCTTGCTTTTCCCAAAAGTTAACGGCGAGTCGGCCTGCTAGGCAAAATTCCATTCAAAGAACAACACGTGGTGCTGGAGCTGTAATGGCTGCTGATAACTTGCCAAGTAGCTTCGCATAACAGAATAAATATAAATTTCAAACTTTTTTTTTTCCTCCCAAATGAAGCATGAACTCCAAAAAGGGGGGGAACAAAAACACAGATATATATATAAAAACAAAAAAACAAAAAACAAAAAAAACAAACAACAAAACGGAAAATACCTCTCAGTTTAACACAGTGAAAATTTGAATTGAAGATTCATTCTTCATTCCTTGCTTTTCCCAAAAGTTAACGGCGAGTCGGCCTGCTAGGTAAATTCCCATTCAAAGAACAACACGTGGCATGGAGTTGTAAATGTCAGAAGACAATTTGGCTGGCAGTCGACAACAGAATAAATATAAATTTCAAACTTTTTTTTTTTTTTTTCCTCCCAAATGAAGCATGAACTCCAAAAAAGGGGGGGACAAAAACACAGATATATATATAAAACAAAAAAAAACAAAACAAAAAAAACAAAACAAACGGAAAATAATTTCCTCAGTTTAACACAGGAAATTTGAATTGAAGATCTGTCTTTCAATTCTTGCTTTTCCCAAAGTTAATGGCGAGTCGGCCTGCTAGGTAAATTCCCATTCAAAGAACAACACGTGGCATGGAGCTGTAATGGCTGCTGATAACTTGGCCAAGTAGCTTCGCATAACAGAATAAATATAAATTTCAAACTTTTTTTTTTTTTTTTTTCTCCCAAATGAAAGCATGAACTCCAAAAAAGTGGGGGGGGGGGGGGGGGGGGACAAAAACACAGATATATATATAAAAACAAAAAAAACAAAAAACAAAAACAAACAACGGAAAATACCTCTCAGTTTAACACAGGAAATTTGAATTGAAGATTCATTCTTCAATTCTTGCTTTTCCCAAAAGTTAACGGCGAGTCGGCCTGCTAGGTAAATTCCCATTCAAAGAACACGTGGCATGGAGCTGTAATGGCTGCTGATAACTTAGCCAAGTAGCTTCGCATAACAGAATAAATATAAATTTCAAACTTTTTTTTTTTTTTTCCTCCCAAATGAAGCATGAACTCAAAAGGGGGGGGATAAAAACACAGATATATATATAAAAACAAAAAAAACAAAAAACAAACAAACGGAAAATAATTTCTCAGTTTAATACAGGAAATTTGAATTGAAGATTCATTCTTCAATTCTTGCTTTTCCCAAAAGTTAACGGCGAGTCGGCCTGCTAGGTAAATTCCCATTCAAAGAACAACACGTGGCATGGAGCTGTAATGGCTGCTGATAATCCCACAAGTAGCTTCGCATAACAGAATAAATATAAATTTCAAACTTTTTTTTTTTTTTTCCTCCCAAATGAAGCATGAACTCCAAAAAGGGGGGGGACAAAAACACAGATATATATATAAACAAAAAAAAACAAAAAACAAAAAAAACAAACAAACGGAAAATACCTCTCAGTTTAACACAGGAACGGAATTGAAGATTCATTCTTCAATTCTTGCTTTTCCCAAAAGTTAACGGCGAGTCGGCCTGCTAGGTAAATTCCCATTCAAAGAACAACACGTGGCATGGAGCTGTAATGGCCGCTGATAACTTGCCAAGTATTTCGCATAACAGAATAAATATAAATTTCAAACTTTTTTTTTTTTCCTCCCAAAATGAAGCATGAACTCCAAAAGGGGGGGGGGACAAAAACATAGATATATATATAAAAACAAAAAACAAAAACAAACAAACGGAAAATACCTCTCAGTTTAACACAGGAAATTTGAATTGAAGATTCATTCTTCAATTTTGCTTTTCCCAAAAGTTAACGGCGAGTCGGCCTGCTAGGTAAATTCCCATTCAAAGAACAACACGTGGCATGGAGCTGTAATGGCTGCTGATAACTTGGCCAAGTAGCTTCGCATAACAGAATAAATATAAATTTCAAACTTTTTTTTTTTTTCCTCCCAAACAGAAGTATGAACTCCAAAAAGGGGGGGACAAAAACACAGATATATATATAAAAACAAAAAAAACAAACAAACGGAAAATACCTCTCAGTTTAACACAGGAAATTTGAATTGAAGATTCATTCTTCACCTCTGCTTTTCCCCAAAAGTTAACGGCGAGTCGGCCTGCTAGGTAAATTCCCATTCAAAGAACAACACGGGTATGGAGCTGTAATGGCTGCTGATAATCTCTGCTTTGCTATTTCACAATAGTAATATAATTTCAAACTTTTTTTTTTTTTTTTTCCTCCCAAATGAAGCATGAACTCCCAAAAATGGGGGGGACAAAAACACAGATATATATATAAAAACAAAAAAAAAAAAAAACAAAAAAACAAACAAACGGAAAAATACCTCTCAGTTTAACATGTGGGAAATTTGAAATGAAGATTCATTCTTCAATTTCTTGCTTTTCCCAAAAGTTAACGGCGAGTCGGCCTGCTAGGTAAATTTCATTCAAAGAACAACACGTGGCATGGAGCTGTAATGGCTGCTGATAACTTCCAAGTACTTGCATAACAGAATAAATATAAATTTCAAACTTTTTTTTTTTTTTTTTCTCCCAAATGAAGCATGAACTCCAAAAAGGGGGGGGACAAACACAGATATATATATAAAACAAAAAAAAACAAAACAAAAAAAACAAACAAACGGAAAATACCTCTCAGTTTAACACAGGAAATTTGAATTGAAGATTCATTCTTCAATTCTGCTTTTCCCCAAAAGTTAACGGCGAGTCGGCCTGCTAGGTAAATTCCCATTCAAAGAACAACACGTGGCATGGAGGCCAGAATGGCTGCTGATACAAGAAGCCTGCATAACAGAATAAATATAAATTTCAAACTTTTTTTTTTTTTTTTTCCTCCCAAATGAAGCATGAACTCCAAAAAAAGGGGGGGGACAAAAACACAGATATATATATAAAAACAAAAAAAAAAACAAAACAAACAAACGGAAAATTCTCTCAGTTTAACAATATTAGGAAATTTGAATTGAAGATTCATTCTTCAATTCTTGCTTTTCCCAAAAGTTAACGGCGTGTCGGCCTGCTAGGTAAATTCCCATTCAAAGAACAACACGTGGTGACGGAATAACGCTGATAACTTGGCCAAGTAGCTTCGCATAACAGAATAAATATAAATTTCAAACTTTTTTTTTTTTTTTTTCCAGTAAATGAAGCATGAACTCCAAAAAGGGGGGGGACAAAAACACAGATATATATATAAAAACAAAAAAACAAACAAACGGAAAATACCTCTCAGTTTAACACAGGAAATTTGAATTGAAGATTCATTCTTCAATTCTGCTTTTCCCAAAAGCTAACGGCGAGTCGGGCTCAGGTAAATTCCCATTCAAAGAACAACACGTGGCATGGAGCTGTAATGGCTGCTGATAACTTCACAAGTAGCTTCGCATAACAGAATAAATATAAATTTCAAACTTTTTTTTCCTCCCAAATGAAGCATGAACTCCAAAAATGGGGGGGACAAAAAACACAGATATATATATAAAAACAAAAAAAAAAAAAACAAAAAAACAAACAAACGGAAAATAATTTCTCAGTTTAACACAGGAAATTTTGAATTGAAGATTCATTCTTCAATTCTTGCTTTTCCCAAAAAGTTAACGGCGAGTCGGCCTGCTAGGGTAAATTCCCATTCAAAGAACAACACGTGGCATGGAGCTGTAATGGCTGCTGATAACTTGGCCAAGTAGCTTCGCATAACAGAATAAATATAAATTTCAAACTTTTTTTTCCTCCCAAATGAAGCAGAACTCCAAAAAAGGGGGGGGGACAAACAGATATATATATAAAAACAAAAAAAAACAAAACAAAAAACAAACAAACGGAAAATACCTCTCAGTTTAACACAGGAAATTTGAATTGAAGATTCATTCTTCAATTCTTGCTTTTCCCAAAAGTTAACGGCGAGTCGGCCTGCTAGGTAAATTCCCATTCAAAGTTAACAAATACGTGGCATGGAGCTGTAATGGCTGCTGATAACTTGGCCAAGTAGCTTCGCATAACAGAATAAATATAAATTTCAAACTTTTTTTTTTTTTTTTCCTCCCAAATGAAGTATGAACTCCAAAAAGGGGGGGGGACAAAAACACAGATATATATATAAAAAACAAAACAAAACAAAAAACAACAAACGGAAAATACCGCTTAACACAGGAAATTTGAATGGAAGATCTGCCCTT
This sequence comes from Ascarosepion bandense, assembly GCA_037127315.1. Lineage (NCBI taxonomy): Eukaryota > Metazoa > Mollusca > Cephalopoda > Sepiida > Sepiidae > Ascarosepion > Ascarosepion bandense. The sequence goes on along the minus strand of JBBBDQ010001533.1, from coordinate 2,417,431 downwards.
CAATTCTGCTTCTAAAAGTTAATCGCAAGACGGGCCTGCTAGGTAAATTCCCATTCAAAGAACAACACGTGGTATGGAGCTGTAATGGCTGCTGATAACTCTGGCTATGAAGCTTCGCATAACAGAATAAATATAAATTTCAAACTTTTTTTTTTCCTCCAAATGAAGCATGAACTCCAAAAGGGGGGGGGACAAAAACACAGATATATATATAAAAACAAAAAAAAACAAAAAAACAAAAAACAAACAAACGGAAAATAATTTTCAGTTTAACACAGGAAATTTGAATTGAAGATCAATTCTTCAATTCTTGCTTTTTCCAAAAGTTAACGGCGAGTCGGCCTGCTAGGTAAATTCCCATTCAAAGAACAACACGTGGCATGGAGCTGTAATGGCTGCTGATAACTTGGCCAAGTAGCTTCGCATAACAGAATAAATATAAATTTCAAACTTTTTTTTTTTTTTTTTCCTCCCAAATGAAGCATGAACTCCAAAAAGGGGGGACAAAAAACACAGATATATATATAAAACAAAACAAAAACAAAAAAAACAAACAAACGGAAAATACCTCTCAGTTTAACACAGGAAATTTGAATTGAAGATTCATTCTTCAATTCTTGCTTTTCCCAAAAAGCACGGCGAGTCGGCTCTCATGAAATGCAATCTCATTCAAAGAACAACACGTGGCATGGAGCTGTAATGGCTGCTGATAACTTGGCCAAGTAGCTTCGCATAACAGAATAAATATAAATTTCAACTTTTTTTTTTTTTTCCTCCCAAATGAAGCATGAACTCCAAAAAGGGGGGGACAAAAAACACAGATATATATAAAAACAAAAAAACAAAACAAAAAAAAACAAACAAACGGAAAATACCTCTCAGTTTAACACAGGGAAATTTGAATTGAAGATTCATTCTTCAATTCTTGCTTTTCCCAAAAGTTAACGGCGAGTCGGCCTGCTAGGTAAATTCCCATTCAAAGAACAACACGTGGCATGGAGCTGTAATGGCTGCTGATAATCTGGCCAAGTAGCTTCGCATAACAGAATAAATATAAATTTCAAACTTTTTTTTTTTTTTCCTCCCAAATGAAGCATGAACTCCAAAAAGGGGGGGACAAAAACACAAAGATATATATATAAAAACAAAAAAAACAAAAAAACAAAAAACAAACAAACGGAAAATACCTCTCGTTAATTAATAGGAAATTTGAATTGAAGATTCATTCTTCAATTCTTGCTTTTCCCAAAAGTTAACGGCGAGTCGGCCTGCTAGTAAATTCCCATTCAAAGAACAACACGTGGCATGGAGCTGTAATGGCTGCTGATAACTTGGCCAAGTAAAGTTTGCCAACAGAATAAATATAAATTTAAACTTTTTTTTTTTTTTTTCCTCCCCAAAATGAAGCATGAACTCCAAAAAAAGGGGGGGGGGACAAAAACACAGATATATATATAAAAACAAAACAAAAAAACAAACAAACGGAAAATGCCTCTCAGTTTAACACAGAAATTTGAATTGAAGATTCATTCTTCAATTCTTGCTTTTCTCTCAAAGTTAACGGCGAGTCGGCCTGCTAGGTAAATTCCCATTCAAAGAACAACACGTGGTGCATGGAGCTGTAATGGCTGCTGATAATCTCAGCCAAGTAGCTTCGCATAACAGAATAAATATAAATTTCAAACTTTTTTTTTTTTCCTCCCAAAATGAAGCATGAACTCCAAAAAGGGGGGGACAAAAACACAGATATATATATATAAAAACAAAAAAAAAAAACAAAAAAAACAAACAAACGGAAAATACCTCTCAGTTTAACACAGAATATTTGAATTAAAGATTCATTCTTCAATTATACTGCGATAACAGATTTTTTAATTATTATAATTATATTTGGCGTTTGAAATAGATGGGATTTGTATGTAACTTAGAAAGGATCTAATCAAATTTTTCAAAGACCACGATCTTAATATTAACACTACCACTAACTTTAAAGTCGTAAATTTCTTCGAAGTTACCTTCAACCTGAAGTTACCTTCAAACCGTACGCTAAGGACACACATAAATAAATACATCGACAGGGAATTAAATCACCCACTTAGAATAATCAACAACCGACATAAATCCATTCAATTTCTTTTAAGTACCAACTCTAGCAATGCAGAAAATTTTGATAATTCTAAAATGAAACACATTCATGTTTTAGAAAAGGTAAACTCAACACTAGTTTAGATGACTACCATTAATCCACACTAAAAAAATCAACAAAGACAATATTAATGTCATTTATAATTGCGTTAAGAACATACATAAATATCTTTCACAGCATAATAATATGATATCAAATAGATACTTGACCAACGTAAATAATGTCCGTTTCCCTACTACTAGCAATAATGACCGTTCAAAAAGTAATTGCAACTGCCGAAAAAATAAAATCTGCCTACTGAGTGGCCAGTGTATGTCCGAAAGTATTGCTTATAGAGTTAGAATCCATTTGAAATATGATGTTATTACATTTATTTTGGAAGCACTTCTAATAGGTGAAAGCTGAGATTTAATAATCACATGATGTTTTTAAACAACACAAGAAAAGCACTGATTTATCTATTTACTATTGAAAATTAAAAAAAACAACAACCCACCTGTTACCTGGAATGTCGTAACTAAATCGAAATCTTACAACGTGAAAGGAGATAGATGGAACTTATGCCTTTTAGAAAAACTTCTTATATCAATATAATTAACCCTAATCTACTTAGCAAAAAAACAATTTAATGACAAGCTGCTATAGAAAAAATACGCACTTAAATTCTTAGAACCTGATTGATATAGATTCTTCTATACATTTGCCTCTTTCTCTCTTTCTTGCCCATTCCCTTACTTCCTCCTTTCTTTACTTCATTCATTCTTTCCCTCGCAAATAATAATTATGTATTAAGCCACTTTGATTTCACTTCTCTGTATTTTAATATTTCTTTATTTTAAATTTTAATTTTAATTAGAATTTTATTCCGACATTTTATCTACATGCAATCTTATAATATTAAAAAAAGCACTAACCTAACTATATAATATTAAACAACTATAGACATCAAGTGAACTTAATTCCAGTCTATTAAACTGTCAGTTTTAAACATACACCTGATGATTGCATAACCCATGAAACTTGTGCCATCGACGTAGGTCAATAAGAATATTTATTAATATATATATATATATATATATATATATATATATATATATATGTATGTATGTATGTATGTATGTATGTATGTAATAGCTCTGTTCAAACTACATTGAGTACCGTTTTATTAACACCTGAATAATAATATTGTACATGTGTGTACCCTCAAATGCATATTTATTATTTCATGTAACTATACATATATATATATATATATATATATATATATATATATATATATATATAATTTGTATGTTAAGGCAGTAAAGTTTCTTTTAGGCATGTCAGGTTAAATAAACAGCAGATATTGTGTCTGCATTATTTTTATAATTGACGGCTTAAGTTTCTTAAACTACAGACCCTACAGATTTTTATTAAAAAAAACGAGGATTAATTGTTGATTTTATAAATATATATAGATATGTATATATAGATGTCTGTGTGTGTGTGCGTGTGCGTGCGTGTGTGTGTGTGTGTGTGTGTGTGTGTGTGTGTGTGTGTGGCCCTAATTCATCACTACAGACGATACATTCCTCATCATGTTTAATGAAATAAAACACAAATGTCGAAATATGCCTATCCATGTATTATTAATTGTGTCATTCAGTAGTTTTCTCGCTGACAAAACTATTACGTAAATATCTGATTAGGAGTCGACATTATGTTTACTGAACAGAAAAGACCAAACTATCTACGTATCACGACTTCAAATAAAGTCGGTACTAAAATACAAATTTCACTTCATTTTTTCCAGATTGACTGAATCAAGGAATCACATATACGACCTAAAGGTCGTATATGTGATTCCTTGATTTTCTTTTTAATAAATGTTACTATTAAAGTCTTGATTGCAGATACAACTTGAGTTGTATGTCTTTTTCGTATTCTCGAATTTAAAAAAATCAACAGTTTGCTCTATTGCTCTAGCGGTTATCGGTGATGAAGTACGATTGATGAGGCAATTTATAAATTCAGTCGAAACCGTTGCATTCACTTTCTAAATAATTAAAAACAAATAGGAATTCATATATTCTTTCACTAGCTAGGATCTGATAACATGACTCACTGTGCACTCTTGATTTGATCAGCAAGCAGTCTAGAAGGAATTTGAATTCAAAACGGGTGCTAATGGATCTGGCAACTCTAACCCATAAAAACGTACTTGTTACAGAAATCATAGCAGCATCACTTTGCATTTTTTTTTTCTGTTTTAATTTTTTCATGGTGCTATGCATCATTGGGAAATATACAGAAATTATATTAAATGCATACTTTCATGATGAAGGTTAGATATGGAGTCAAGCTTCCATTGTATGAAACTTTTCCAATAGTTCCTACTATTCTTCCGTCCATATCAGTTCGGGTGCTCATGCCATTCATCTCTGGATTCTCGAAAAAAAAAGGATATACAATGTAGTGGTTAACGATTTTGTACCTCGCCTTCAGTCGCTTTTCACCGCCGGGATGTGTCTTTCCTCTGTCTTTTCTATAAGTATTTTCACGGCTTCTGCTCTGACGAGCTTCATCCCCTGGTGCCCTGTCCTCATGAATTTACTCGTGCAACTAGATTGGCAACTAGGTTCCACCTTTTTTACTCTGAAAATAAGCAAATTGTAATCTCCAATTCTTCGCTATCAGTTTCTTCCCTTGCACTTCCCCTCTGTAGAACTACCTTCCCCATACTTGCTTCTCTGATAGCCACAATCTCCAAAGGTTTACGTGCAACATAAACTGCCACCGTCTTTCTCCTTGACTCCCACCTCTCTCTTACCCTTTCTTCAAAATTCTCTATTCCGTTTTTTTTTCTTTTCTCTCTTCCCTCTCACCAGTGGCAGTACGGACTTGAGATGAAACGATTATAAAAAAAAAAACAAAATATGATGGGATGGGGTCAAAATGACCAAATTAAGACCAGTTTAAGACCAGTTTAGACCGGTTTTGAACCTATCCACCGCGGTGGATAGATAATGTTTTGATCAGTACCTGGGCGTACGCGCTCAGGTTCCCCACATTAAAAAAACGACCTTGTGTCACATCTCTTAAGTCGGGGAGAAGAGTAAATATCACCTGCCCTCAATTTTATATTTCTAAGAAATTTCAATTTAAATGCTTGGAGCATTCTGTATACAATTACGTTTGATACGATGTGCCATGCAAATGCAGAATTATATTGAATGAATACGAATTTGTTTATTGGACATGAAATGTAGAAGTTAATCTATCAGAATAACGAACTAGTTGTTCTGCTAATCATGAAAGATGATCAAGTTTCATGGATTCAACATTCAAATCGTCAGAATGTCAAAGATAATTACCTAGAAGCGCTCTTCTCACGCCCAAATAATACTAAATATGCCCCTCTGGTTTGCATTATATATTCAGTAAAAAAAGATGTGGTGACTTTCTTCTCCGCGATGGCATGTCAATCAATGAGATAACTTTTTTTTTAAACATATCGTAAATTAATGGATTGTAGAGAAACATGAGTTCCTAAATTGCCCAATGTGAACCAACGCAGCCATACTTCTTAAAATAGTAGAGCTGAATTCTCCTTCTATATTAGTCCGTTCAAGACGCGAGCAATTACAGCGCTCCACAATTTCTTATACTTTTTAACTCTTAGTAAAGTTTATCTCTCCGTTATACCTCTCAATCAATGTTCTTTCATTCATTTACACATCTTCGTTGCGTATATTATTTACTGTTATCCTCTGTTCGTCGTACCTTTAATATATCTTGTGAGTGCCAGATTCTCCAAGCCCTCTTCCCTCATCATATGTCCTAGAATTTCGACTCGCTTTTTCTGATTATAAGTACAAGCAGCCTTCCTGTTTCTATTTTCCTTAAAGGTTCCTCATTACTCCCATTTTTCAGTTTATGGTATTCTAAGCATCTACATTTCTGTTGCCAGATGTCTCTTTCTCTGTAAGGACATACTACAGACCAATTTAGCATTTTGGTAGTAAATGACCTATTTTCCTGTTTCTTAATCTTTTGCTTATCTTTTTTAAGACATTTTTCGAAATTCCAATTCGTTTTCTGATTTCGGTGTAATATTTCCTGTCCTCTATTATAAAATTTCCAAGATATTAAAACTTTCGAATATTAAAATTCGTAGTTCGCATCTGGGACCGTTCCTCTTATGGATAACCATAAACATTGTTTTCTAACAATTAATAATTCATCCTTTCTTTTCACTTTCTTTTCATACCTTCTGCAGTTTTCTTCTCTGTGTGTTGTCAACATTATGCCATTTGTATTTCTTTATGTTGCTAAGACCGTGTCTACTACTAATAAATAGCATTAGGATTTTTCAAAATTTCTTAATGTCACCTTCTTTGAAATTAACAGAAATATGAATTATGTTGAATATTATTTCTTCTCTCATGAAGATCAATATGTATAATTTAGGAGTAATTGTGTTTGTGAAGTTAATATCTTTTCCCAATGGCCAGTTAAAAAATCAATTTAGCAAATTATCAATATTCATAATATGATTCCACACGGTAAATGCTAATTTAAGATATTGGAGTCTGTTTTTCACACTTATCTATCACTGTATAATCATTAGATCCGTTCTGGATCAGTTTAGCACTGTTGGAAGTAATCCCCTTTTTTGTTTCTGTTTTTTACTTTGTCTTATATAATCCTTGAGCCTTTCATGCTGGTGATGACCAAATATGCAATAATTATTATTAATATTTTTATTATTGATTGACTTCCAAACGCTGATTGAAGTGTTTCTTTACCCCCATGTGTTAAAGATTTTTACTCAGCTAGCGAGACCCTCCCTCCACAAAAGAATCAAGTTTTGTAAGCTTTTGTTTTCTTCTGATAATATTCTGCAACCAGGCCCCATTCTACAGTGCCAACTTTTCTCTTCTGTTCTAATTCTACAGTTCGCTTTCGAAAAGGAAATTAATTTCGCAGACCCTGCGTCGCCATAGTTTCATGTCGGCAACCTTATTTTACACCTGGCGATACTTGATTTTACAGATGATCATTTTTTTAGAAGTCCGTAACTCTTCTTTTACGACTGTTTCTTCCGCTTATCAGAAATCAGTTTACAAAGCAAGTTGTTTTTGACACGACTTCTTTTCATTCGGATCACATCGCAGAAAAAAAAAGTAATTTTCAGAATAGTTTCAATTCTTGTGACACGAATGAAACTGAGGCATTTGGTAAAAGGGAGGAAATAAATCCCGTGCACAATAAAAGTTATGCTGAAGCATTGATCATGAAATCGTTCAAGAAAGCATGAATATATCATCATAATCATTGATGTCAAAGTATGTGACACAACCTTAGCATCTAGACTTCCTAGACGATTTCCATCTTCAACAAACTTATGGAGATGTCAAGTAAACGAAGTCCATTTATTCGCAGATTAAAAGACGATGATTCCAAATAGAAGAATTTTGTGCCCTTTGCAAAATAGAATATTAACTTTATGTGGGTGACTAACGCATTTACAGGCAGAAGTTTCACTCGATTGACTGATGTCGTGTTTGACGTTGTTTCAGGTTGAACTGGCTTATTCTTTTACGTGTACGGATGTTCGTCCGTTCTTGCAGCTTGTTTCAATATCATACTAAACAATATTTGTAAACTTGCGTAGGTGAACAAACTTTTCGAACCCTGTATGATACTAAGAAGGTTTCCAGCAGTTGTTATCTAATATCACGACTGAGTTTCGAAGCGTGAAAATATACGAGGGTCATTAAATAAATAAGGTAAATTTTTCGGTATAAGGACTTCTAATGCAGATAGAAGCTTACTTTTTATTAATTTTTCCCTTACTTCTTTTTGAAACGGATTTAATTTTTTTGCAGATTGAAAAAAACAACTTTGAGAGTTTTGGAGATTAACAAAGATGGCCGACCAAGAAGCATGCTCCAGAATTGAACAGAGGTCAGTTATGAAGTTTTTGGTTGCTGAAGTGTGCAAACCAGTTGAAATTCATAGGTCAACTGTGTATGGTGCCACATGTTTCAGCCAAAAAAATGTCTACAAGTAGGCTAAATTGTTTAAAGAAGGACAGAGCAGTGTTAAGGATGAAGACAGGCCTGGAAGGTCTACAGAAGAAAGGTCCCCTGAGGTGATCGAATCAGACACTGACCTCATTCAGTCTGACAGAAGGGTGTGAGTGGATGACATTGCAAGGACTTTGAGCTTATCTGTTGGGACAGCACGCAAATTTGTCCATGATGACCTTGCCTACTCCAAGGTTATCTGCCGGTGGGTGCCAAAGATGCTTACTGCAGAGCACAAACAACAGCTGGGATGGGAACTGTTCCATCATTCCCCTTACAGCTGAGACTTTGCCCCTTCAGACTTTCACCTATTTGGTCCCTTGAAAGAGTTCAAAAGAGGAACGAAGTTTGAAAGTGACGATGAAGTCAATAGTGCTGTGAGTGCTTGGCTGAGACATCAGTCCAAAGATTTTTACGCTGAGGGAATACGGAAGCTTGTGCACAGATAGGAAAAGTGTGTGACACTGCTGGGAGACTACGTTCAACATTATTCGGACGTCCAAAATAAATTTATTCCTTTATTTAGTGGGGAAATTTCTGTTGATATCTATTTATCTGTTCCTTATCTGTCACACATGTACGAGTATGTAACTATAAGAGTTTATGAGTTACCACTCGAATATGGATATTACTTAACCTTATATAGAAGTAGAATGAAAATTATATGCATATACAAGAATTGTATTTCGCTTCATGACAGTTAAATAAGGTATTTCTCGGAGATAATATTTTTAAAGCATTAGAGTGATTGATATCAAGATGTCCTATCTTTCCATATGAATAACTAATAATAATAATTATGTCGGGAGACAATAGTTGTCTTTCCTTAAGGGGAACAACAGTTGCTTTTCCTTTTGAAGATGTGTTCTTTATCCGGTCTCTTATCTCCTTCCTTACCTTTGTGGGTAGACGCATGATGAGTACTGATGACCAGACGGTATGTCATTTCTTATCTATTCTTGCTAAAACATCCTCGTCCTATGGACAACATGAACATTTATCTTGTTTTGGGATGTACTTAAATATTCTGAATGTGTTGTACTTGTTTTTGTTATATTAAAGGCCTATTTGTTATTACCATATAACTTGTCCTTCTTTTTAACGCACGTGCTACGGCAGCCTATTATATATACAATGATGTTTATTTTAGTATCACATAACCGGGATCATCACTGGTTCACAACCAATAATAATAATTATAATAAACGAAATCAAATGCTTACATTTTGCTATGAAATATCTTGAAGTGCAGTTTTAATGTTGCGAAACACAATGCATAGTTAAGAGAAATAAACTTTTAATTTCTTTTCTTATATATACATATATGTATGTGTGTGTTTGTGTGTGTATGGGTGCGTGTGCACGATGTGTCTTTTCGTTTGTATGAGCATTTGTTCCCAACTACATATGAATTAACAATGAGGGGTTGTAGTTCCCAATTTTACTTACTCAGAGTGTTGAGCACCTAACTTACTAAGCGTCACTTTGCAGTAGAAAATTAAGAATTAAAATCAACCTTCTTCTTCACTTTTACAGATATTCAGAATGACGTTTGAAATTCTGTTTTTTTCCGAAATAGAAAAAGGATTTACCATGTGCTTAAAGAAAAAGTTGAAACCGGGTTTTGCATGTAGATGTCAAATTGATTTTCTAACCAATGGAAGCGGTTTGCAAAATCCAGAAGACTTCGCGATCCAGTGCGAAATTCTAAACGACTATATAAATAGCTTCGATCAATGTCAGTCAGTCAGATGGGAGCAGAGAGAGAGAGACACAACTAAAATGTAACAGGAGAAGCTTCAATTAACCGGAACATTCGTCCTCTTTCCCTTTCTTTCTCGTGTGCTGATTCTTTTTACTTCTTGTCCATCCAAGACATTCCTACCAAACAAACGCTTATACATATGTACGTACGCATATACTCTTTTCAACAAATTACTACTACAAACATTTCTTGATATCCTAACTTTCTCATTGAACATTAATTTCTACCACAATTCATGTTATCTTTTTCATTAATAAATTTCTATTTTAACATGAAAAATGTATATTTTATTCTTACACAATTCCACACATTCCAAACAACCAAACTTTTGATGAAAATTCTCTGATAATTCTGGAAAAAACTGTTAAGCTGTAGGGAGTTCAGTTATGTGTGACACAAGGCCGAATTAATAACCATTGACCAGTTCACTATAGCTACAATTTTACGGTAGACAAATATGAAAAATCATAGGCACAAGGATACAAATGTTGGCGACCAATTCAAAATGTACCAATTCGGAATACACCAAGAGTTATTACGTCATTTATTAATGAATTACCATCAAGAATGGAATGAAAAACGTTGTGCTTGCAAATTTCAAATTAGCCAGGAAGTATTTATTATCAACAAATAAGAAGGAAGAAAAACAAAAACAAAAGGAGGAACCAGAGACGATAACGACGCTGCCAACGGCCACATCTCTTGGCGGCATTAACAATAGACAAACAATAACTATAAAGTTAAAAGTAGAAACAGCAAGCAAGGTAATGTAGTTTTATGCACAAAAACAAACGAAGAAAAATGAAAGGAAGTCTGAAGGGCAAACATAAAATTGAAAGAAAACAGAAACCTCGACGACAAATAAAATGGAAAAAGAAAAGAAATGAACACAAAACCACGTTTTCAATACGTTCCATTTTCTTTAACTTGACTTCACCACCACCAACCTATCCCAACACATCCACGCCTGCAGGAATTTCAACGACGGGAAAACATTATTGTATTGTTATCTCCCTTTATTTTTCATCTTGAATTTATTAAAGATTTCTTCTTTTCTTTTCATTTTTTGTGGAATTATTTCACTTCCAATTTACGATATTTTTTTACTCATTCAAGTTTTGTTTTTATCACTTGAATATTAAGTTTATTTGTATTTTTTTAGGTTTTTGTGTTATTTTTGTTCGACTTTTATTGCCCTTTTTCAACTGCTCGTCAGTTTTCCCCGTTCCCCCACCTAACAGCTGAGCGACCAACATCCACCGCCATGCAGTTGACTTCTCTCCTCTTATAAACATCCTGCACAGATTCTTTTCAGCCAATCTGGTGGAATAACGAATCAAAGCCGAGATAATTAGCATCATATTACAATCGATTTGGACCAATATTCTGCCAGTGTGCTTTTATAATATGCTATTCTTTATCTAATTTATTTCCTTCTCGTTCTTAAACATCGTCTATCTTTTCTTTTATGTATTTGCTTTTTAATTATTATTGATATTATTGACTGCCTTGTGGTTGACATAGTTTTGTATGTTCCACTTTCATTACGGGTAGCTTAAGAAAAAAGGCAGTCACAGCAGGCAGATTCTCTGAAAGTGTCGGCATTACATATCGCAACATTTCTGTCATTCTCTTTCTTTTAGCCGTATACTGTACCCTAGCTAAGCTTCGAGTAAACATCATGGTGTGTAGAAGCAAACCTAATCTTGCACAATGGGATTTGCTTTTTCAACTTAATATTCTCTTCCTTTAAAGTTTAACAATATATCACTTTTATAGCTTCAACCTCATCATTCATTCTCTTGTCGAAATAATGAAGTAAGACTTTGTTGATTCCTTTCTTTTTACTATTTGTTATTATTGCCAACGATTACTTATATTTATTTTCTTCCTTTTTTCAAATATTATTTGCGCTCTTAAACTTATTTTAAACAATAGAAAACTAAGTTTGACAGTTCGTTGGATTTAAATCACATTTCATTTTAGCACGTAACACATGAATAAATTTGTTTTTTTATATAAAGTAAATGTCAATAACTTTATCGCAATAAATTCCTGTTCTAATTCAAAACGATATTATTGAACTAGCCATAGAACCCATCAATAATAAATGCGTTATCTATATATGCATGGATTTTACAAATATTCATAGATACATAGATTGAAATAGAAACACTGCATGATGACTGAGAGTTTCACACCTTAACAGACCATCAAACAATAATTACTCTTCTTTGCGTGGGCTATTCATATACACTACTGCGAGATTATAAAATTGTTTGTCTCGTTTGTCGTGTTTATTCAGGGCTAAATTTTTAGATCATTTTCTGTTGATATCAGTTTGTTTATTTTATTTATTTCTATTTTATTTCATTTTTCATTTGTTTGTTAATTATGTGCTAAGTTTTTATTTTATTAATTTATTGCATACTTGCTTCAGTAATATTTAGAATACAGTTTCGAGTCCTAATAGTATGTATTGAAATAGGAATTTGTTTTGGTTTCAGATTTGTTGTTTAGTAGTTTAATATATGGATTGGAATCGGACAAAATGATAAAACGAAGATTATATTATTCTGGAATCATGGTTATTTTTCTCTTCTATGTAAAGATTAAATTGTTTGAACCGCTGCTAGATTATATTGTTGCTTTTTCTTATTTTCCATGATATTTAGATGCTTGGTTTCCGATTTTTAGGTCCCGTACGTGTTTAAAGAGTGTTGTGCATTCAGTATAATTGGTGTTGCTAAATGTTGCTGTTTTTATGAGTATTGTGGCTGTGCCCAAAAACTTTTTACATTCCTGAATATACCACCTTACCTTATATACTAAAATCAATGATGTATGGAAAGTTATTAAAGATCAATCTGCAATATACAAACAGAATATGAATTCATTTTCTTTGATACAGAAATTAGATTAACAAATATCAAAAGAAATGTGTACGTTGCTAACGGACACATGCATCATCATCGAAGCTTGCAGTTACTGTTGCAGTTACAAATGACATGTAATCGCCTGTAGTGTATTAAAAAGAATACGTATCTAACAGGATAGCAGCTATGATAGAAAGGTTTATTCTCGAATTTTATTTCCTTCATTATGGGCATTATTATATCCGTAATATTATAATACCGTATTCGGTATTATAATTATAATCCTACATGGTGAACAAAATTATATATACATATATACATATTTACAATTGTTTCACGTAGAGAAATTATAATTTCTATGCAACGAAAACGGTGTGTAAAACAGCGGAACCTTACTTGCAATTTTTCCTGAAGTAAAAACTTGAGTTATTACGGTTTCTCTAAGAACATACGGAGTTCATAAGGTTTTTTTCTATAAGACCTAACACTGTAGTCTAGAAACATCGTTCTCTTTTGCAGGCTCAACATCGCAACTACACTTCGTCATACTATCCCTTGATGTCATTCACCGGGTGTCAGGTGACGCATATGCCTTAAGAAAACGTTACATGCGTCACCTGAACGGTGAATGATGAGCCTGCATGTGACTATCTCAACAAAAATGAGAAAATCGTCTTTTGTATCCCAACACGTATATATGAGTAATAAACCAAGTCTACAGATACCGATTAGGGCGATATTTAAGCGGCAAGAATCATCGGAGTCACAGAACTTTGAGAAATGAGTAATAAATATTTTCTTTTTTCTTTTTAGTTCTTTGTAATTTCTATCATGTCTTAACTCTTTATTCCTTTCCATTTTTTTTTATCAGATGTTGAACAGGACCTCGGTCACATAATCTGCTTATACTTAGTTAATGATTTATTTCAATTCAGGATTTAGTTGTATCTCTTAAACACGGGAGAGTGTCAAAAAGTATTTGACCCGATTTATTTTTAAAAATCTGATAAATAACAAAACGTGAAAATGTTTTTGAGAGGGATTTTTAGTCTGGCTGAGAACTTAGCTGCAGACCAGTATATTTCAGGAAAAGACACATCTAAAAAATATCACAAAAACAACAACAATCATTTGATTCCCAAGCTGAGAATAGAGAATATTGAAACGGATATTGATAATCAATACTGACAGCCTTGAATTAAATTAATGTTGACAATATTTCTATATTTATATTTTTTAATCGCTGAATTCATTATTTATAACCTCCCGAGTACCGGCAAGTTAAAAGTAGATATGCATCTAAAATCAATAAATTGGTATTAACTTAATTTTGTTGTACCTGATGAGTATCAGATATCTTATTGTCTATTTACATAATTTACTTTTTTCGGACTGTTGTCACCATCTTCATCTTTATTGCCATATTCCCTATGTTCGACCAGTTTAGGTTCCCGCCTTCTTCCGGCGATACAAACTGGAAATTCGAACGGAGATCACAGGTTGTACATTGTTCTAATTCCCTGAGCAACGCATATCATAGTTACAGTTAATTCTCATTGCTGACTCACCTCTCAGAGGTCTTGTTTCCTCTACTGTTGTTAAATTCACAATTCTTTGGGTCAAGTCACTTCTCGATCTGCTCAACCAAATGTGTCCAAAATAAGGCTGGAGCCTACAACGGCCGAAATGTAGTGAATATGGCAATAAAGATTAGAACAATAAGCTGAACGATGTACATAGTTTAAATAGTTACAATGCCTCATCTCAGAAATATAGAAAGATTATATTGTATGCAAGACAAACCCTTGCTAAATATAAAAACACAAGACATTTTCATCCGATAAAAAAATAAAACAACTGGACAGCAAACTCCACATAACTCTATTCATCTGAGATGAGGTTGTATTTATATTATTTACACTGTTCGGGGTGTTTTTCTTATCTCTTTTGTCATGTTTACGACGTTTCGGCCGTTGTACTTTCCGGCATTCTTCAGGTACTACAAATGTTTAACCGAAAATTTTAATTCTATCACTGGGTTATATCATTCTCATCCCATGTGCGTACAACGGTCGAAACGTCGTAAACATGGCAATAAAGAAGACGACAACAGTCCAAACAGTAAACTCCGTATAATTTGGACAACAAGAGATACAAGATAAGAGAAGCTTCAGCTATTAACATCTGAGAAAACAGAACAATCGAGTATTTCTGTTGTTCTTTGAATAATGGTTCATTCAGATTATGTTCTTGATTTTTTTTTTGAGGGGGGTTGTCTTTTTCTTTTTTCTTTTTTCTTTTACTCGAAATATTCTCCAACTTACAGAAAATATGTTGTACTTTTAGGAGGCCACCTCACATGCAAGTCACAGCTGGTGTGTTTACAAACGAGCTCTTGGAACAGTTTTCTTCTCATCTACGTATTTAAAAAGCGAACTACTTATTTAAAAGTGAACTAGCTATTTAAAAGTGAACTACCTATTTAAAAAATTACTACACTTTTGTTTATAAGTACAGTTAAATTAGGTTGTATTCATAAATTCATGATCTGTTCTTATTTTATCAGTTACTCCCATATATTTCTGATATTGGTATATTATTGATATCAAACGCTAAGCATTACTGATTTGAGCTAATCGTGTATGCAGGTACGTTTAATCATCATAATTTACAAATATTTATCATGAATTTATTCTATTAAGTTTTGTATGGCTGTGTGCCTCTACCCACCATACATGATCAACTATATGTGTATATATAGTTTTCTCATTAAGTTTTCAATGTTCCTCAAGTGGCGAATCAAAATCATTACAGTGTTGAAGTGCAAGAATATTTTAACGTATGCCAAACTTCAAATTCCAACAAGAAGGAACTCAGAAATCTGCTACCCTGATATTTCTCTCTATTTTTATATTCATCGTAAATCAATCTAATAGAAAAGGCGAGTAAGAAAATACGTTTTTATTGCTTATTTTTAGCTCAACTTTTGTTTTCATTTACCCCAGTTTCTCAAGTCTCACAACATGTGTCCCCAACAGAAGTATTCAGTTTGCCCGACTTATCCTTCTTACCACATTGTTTCGCTCCTCAAGATACCAATCCCGACTTTTCAACAAGATACAAGTCAGTGTAATTTGATAGATACACACTAAATTCCAAAATGAATGACAATAGATTCACGAACAATTTCGGACCTACAAATACCCACTGCTATATTCTTTTTATTATTCATTCTGTTGTGTTTCTTCAGGATGATGGTGATGATGGTTCACCACATCTTTTTATCCTTTGTAGCTCTTCGTAAGGTTTGAATTTTTGCTATCCCTCTAAATCACTGCTGTGCCATCCATTAACCAGAGTTTGTTAGGTGGATCATTGTCTACGTTCCTCGACCCTTCCCAACTTCTTCATGTCCTAAATTCTTCATAACCCTTTTCCTTATGTCCTCTTGTCTCGTTCTTATTCCAACTATAAGTGGGCTTTCCCTTTCGATTTTATCTAAAACTTTTTTGTTGTCCATACTTTCAGTCTATTGATACTTAGCATTCTCCTATAGAACTTGTTACTTCTACATCTGTCAAGATATTGCCCAGATTTAACTGTCATATCCGACTTCGACACTCTATCCATAAAACAATTTCCGTTTTCGTAATACTTTTCATAGCTTTGAAAAGGCATATTTCACTATTCCAATGGGAATAGTCTTTGGATTTCGGTTTCACATTTTCTCTCCATTGTCTAAAACTCATTCTACTCCATAAAAACTGGCAATATAAGTTTCCAATACAAATCTTTATAAAAAAAGGTAAGTTGAATCCATGAACTTTTTGTCCATCTTCAATTGATTCACTGTTTAAAACGGAAACCTGATGTGCTTTATCTTGTCAATAGAAGTCAAACGTAACGTGCATAATTAATGTCTACTGCCTGACGTGTGCCTATAAACTTATAAACGCAAAAATTTTTAATAGGATACATAATTCGAGGGAAAACAATATAAAATAGAAACTTCTCAGCATGGTTTATAGAAATGATGCAGACAAAAGATATGATAGAGGTAATTTAGCAACAATAATGCAGATAAGGAATACACATAGCAAAAATAACAGAAAGAATAACAGAAGAATAACAGAAGAAGCAAAAGATTGTTTCGTGCCAAATGTATAGCAAACGGAGAGGGAAATAGCATAACAGAGAAAAGAGGTTGAGTCTCGACAGCGGTTTGCTAGTAAGAAGGGATTAGCTCATTGATAGTCGTTATAGAAAGAATTGAAAAAAGGCATTTTTCTAACAGTAGACTCACTGCAGTGGCTGAGGATCATGAAGTGGAATCATTTATTGAACTTCTGATTGCTTAATAATCGGTCACTAGGTGAATTCGATGTAAGTTCTTAGGTGTTAATGGCATTTTCACGCTAACGCCACTTGGAAAAATCGTTAAAAAGACGATTTTTATTCTGTTACCAGTCATCCTAACCTAATATTTTCTACACGTACACTTGCTTGCCACCCGGGGAATTGAGGATAACAAAACTTAATTTATTTGAAAGAATTTTCTTTATCTAAATTTTAAAGATATTACTTGGGTCTGTCAAGGTTGATAAACATTGAAACAGATGTTGCCAAAACGTTTTATCATAGACACACCTCGCCATCGGTATCCCAATAACAAGGGTGTTTAGAAAAGTAATTATAAAAATAATTGCATAAAGAAATGAATTCATGCCTTTCTCAAGTGGAAGAATTCTTTCTTTGTCAGACAGCAATCATCATAGACTTCCTAATCTTTTTTACTATTTTTTCGTCACATGCCGTGATCTGTTGGTCTACGCAAGGAAATGAAACAAAAGAAAGGTATCAAGTTATCCCAAAAACACCATCAACCACAAAAGCGCCTAGAAAACTATTCTCTCGCTTTTTTTCTCTTGAATCATCAACTGAACCAGTATTTTGGAAAAATATCTGCCTGAGTTCCAGTAAATGTCATCTTCCTACTATTTTACTGTAAAATGAGATCATGCATTTTGCAAATTAAAGGCACTTTGTCATTTCATCTTTAATTTTTGTGCTAAAGAATGCTGACGCCGACCCAAACTTGCAAATTACTGGCAAGAAGACAAATGGGTATTGAATTCTGTCAGCGCTGGACTGTCTAAATTTTGGGAAATACGACAAAAATGATGCAACATCGGCAGAGAGTCGATAAAATTTGAAGAGTTGACACACTTCACGCGCACTTAGGCCGTAGAGAGGCTAACTCGCACACTGCGAAGTGCTAGGCAATCTAGTGGGCATGCGTCCGTTTCTCTAGTATAACAAAACAAATGAGAAACAGAAATAGTCTTTCGTTGGTGCAGCCTATAAAGCGGCGTTGGGACATGTCAGTTGCGACATGGAACGCAACACTTGCAACGCTGACAAAACCGTATTAACAATGAGTGAATGAAAAGTTTGAAAAATTGTTTATATATCCTCCCCGGAAGATGCCTTTATTATTTTAAATATTTGAGTGTTCATCTGAGAGATGTCACTTTCAAAGTGAATCGATTTTATTTCCTAGTGTTTCTCTTATGTAAATACCCCATCCAATACGTAAAGTCAAATATTTGTGTACATTTTAATATCTTTTAGACGGGAGAACAAAATCATGAGACAGATATTAATTCAGTGAAAAGCATGAATTCGCATGATACGCTAAATGTGCATATTTTTAATGTTACTTTAAACAGAACTGTAGGGGTGGTGATGCAAGAAAATGATTTCGACACTATTCTGACTGAGAAGTCACTTTCAAAATCAGCATTCAAAACTGTTGTAATGTTGTCTTTGTTCAGAATAGCCGTGAATTAGGAAAGCCATAGTTAGAGAATTAGGAAGGCCGAAGTTAAAGAAGGAATCGAATGAAAGAAAAATAGGAAAACAAAGAACAAGAGGTTTATAAAATGATCATGCGTTGAATGGAAAAACTCTTGAGTAAAAGAACTACTCAAATTCTATTCTAATGTAGCTAATTAGCATAATTATAAGTAGAACCAGTCCATTGTCACAATAATAAGAACAGGGTGTTCTTATCTACAAAAAAATAAAACTTCTAACGGGGTTTTAACATTGAATACTGGCGCCAATTATATCTTTGTGTAATAAACAAAGGAAAAGTAATCTGAAAGAATCTATTAAGACTGGTATATATATATATATATATATATATAGGGAGGGGCGCAAAAAAAGGCAAAAATAAAATATCGTCTGGCCAAACTCGTAAACTCATAGTGTTTCGATTTATTGGTTGAAGTTTGTGCTTGAACAATCTGCAATTGTAGTGAAACACTTTCAAATCTCTATGAATAATTCGGATTGCACAGATCTGAAAATACCCACTTGTTGTGACAGCTGTCTGGTGTATTTGAGAGGCGACTGTTTCGACAGGTTTTTGACGTACTGAACATAAACCGGCGTCATCGCAGTGAATTTTTGGATGCAAAAGCCATTGTTATTGTTAACCACACTTCCAGGGTTTCTAAACTTTTCTACCAAACGTGTGATCGCATGGCAATGGGTAATTTTCCTCCCATGATATTCCGTCGAAATTGCCTCTGAACAAGTGTAGATGACTTTGTTGGAAAATACAATTCCACAATGTTCGACCTCTTTTCAACCGAAACTGCTAGTAGTGGTCCAGCTTGGTATCAGATAAAACCTACAGATACGCGATGCAACTCACCTGAAAAAGAAAAAGGAACACTTGTTTCTTTAGAAAATATAAGCTTTTACATTTTTCCCTATAGATAGATAGATAATCTTGCCAAGTCCGTGAACGGAGAGATAATTCGAAAAAACCTATTTAATATAAAATATTAAACGATAGGTCTGTATAGCTCAATGGATATTATCCAACGTGGTCTGAGGAAACGAGCCTATAAGCTTGTCGAAAGAAATTACCATTTATTATTACTCTAGATGATGTGCTGAGTTTATATATATATATATATATATATATATATATATATATATATATATATATATACGTAAACATGTTACTGAAATTAACGAATTTTAACGAAACTTGGTTATAAGCAACCGACAATTAGTAATGAATTATTTTGAACATTATTTTTACTTAAATACGAGTAACGGTAAAAATAATGTTCAAAATAATCCATTATATATATATATATATATATATATATATATATATATATACTTATTAAACCAACGTAATCAACATAGAGTTATTTAAATAATCCTCAATATATCTAAAATTATCTCAATATGTTTACTATTTTATCTTGTCTATAAAACCTACCTTATTTTAATTACATACTTTAAAACTTAAGATATTTAACTGGAATTTCTCACCACTCTCATATTTTATTGATTCCTTACGTTTCCAAAGCATCACTTCTTGTTTTTCTCAACTCAGACCAAGGCATATTTCAAATTTAGTGTGAAAGTTAATATTCTAGATTCTGATTAGATAGGAAATAGCAAATTGATCTGTGACTCCGGTCAATTTATTTTTTACACCTAGAAAATTGGTATTCTGTTGGAGCCGATCACATGACTAAAATCTACTACTTAAACCACTTCACATGACCCATCAAATCAGTCCAACATGGTAGCAAATCTGATGAAACTCGTTGCAATGTGACTAAAGAAAATTTAATTTGCCGACCCGGACGTAAGGGCGCGTCACAGATTCATTCTATCTCTCCTTCCAATGTTTCTTTTTTTGTCTTCACCCACACACTGTCAAGGATAACAACAACAGATTTCGGCAAGTACAATCTCCTTTATTGTCTGACTTTCCTTTTCACTTTTTCTCCGGCCATAAAAAGGAAAAGAACACAGACTCTTATTAGCATCCTTTTTAATGTTTTATATACCCACATTCTGCTACAATCAACTACGAATTCTGAATTTTTGTCGAACATTTAAATACTTACATTTCTCTTTGAACAATTAACTGCATGCATTTTCTCTATGAACCTTTTATTTTTCTTCTTACATTTTTGTTATTCTGTTAATAAAAATTTTCTTTAATGCAGAAGCGAAATATTTTATCCTTTCACATTTCAAAATCCATTCTTTCAACCTTCTGATATTCGAAAAGCATCGACGAGGCCTATATATATATATATATATATATATATCAATCATACCCCAAGAACATGGGACAAAAACTGACTCGGACATAAAGTCTCTTCACACATTCGTTTTCCTTCTCTTTCTCGTGTGCTATTTTCCTTTAGCTCTTCTTCATCTTCACCATTCTCGCAGTCAACCAAAAAGACAACAACAAGTTACTTCAACTGACTCCTAAAATTTAACGTCACAATAAGTACAATTTTCCATTATTGTTTTACCTTACTTTTCACTTTCTCGCCGGCCATAAAAAAGGATAGGAACACAGACTGTATTAGTGCCCTGATTAATTGCATACACACATTTTGCTACTTACAACTGCACGACATAAACACTTTACAACTACGAACTCGTAATTCCTTTAACACTACACTTTCTCTCTTTGAACATTTACATAGTATTTTCACTTCTTACAAATTTCATCTTATTCTGCACAGTTTAAAAAATCCACTTATTTTACAAACAACACACTTTTTATTCTTTCAATCTTCTGAAATTTTAAAAAGTGTGGACTTTGGTTGTGTTTCGCACAAGGCCAATTTGATAAACATAACCTAGGCCCCTACAATATTACTGAATTTTTATTCCGTTATTTTCTGCTTTCAAATTTTTCTTCACAAATTTTTTTTGTTTTGTACGTTTTGGTGCCTGTTGCCTCAGACTATCTCATATGAGAGTAGTTTACATTTTAAATTAGTTTAAATTGAAAGAATACGGCAAATAATGTATACAGTTCCGTAAATAACTTATAAAAAAATTTTCGACAAAAACAATTAATCATGAGCACCCCTCTCCCCGTCTTTACACTCATGAACTAGCATTTCCAAAAAGTTTAAATTTATGTTAGTGAGTATCTGTGCTCAACAGATAATTATGAAAATATCTTAGTCGTAGACATCGAAAGAACTAACTGCATCTCGCAGAACATTCATATTGATGCAGGAATCATCCTTTTCATTATAAAGAGAATGTCGCTTTATTGAACAAAAAAGTTTGCTTTATTGCATATTATTGCTGTGAAAATGTGTGTACTTTTGTTAACAATGACAGTAAAATTCTCCATGCAGTGAAATGACATACACGCCTTTATATATTTGCAACCGACTGCTATATAAACAATATCTTCTTTTAATTTATACTGGGGGCTTGATATTTTTCAATATAGCTTCTTTTTAAATGATTTCTGTTGATCTATGCCGAGATGACCTTAAATTATGAATTTTTGAAAGTCAAGATCAATCTGATTTATAACACTCAAATGCGGTCTTCCCATTGGACGATTATCCAATCAGAACACTAATTTGGCAATTGGCATTGAAAGCTTTCCAGAATAAAAGAAACAACGCTTGCAGTGTAGATTCATTCGATATTTTATTTCTTTTAAATAGACTTTCAAGGACACATTAATTCTATCATAATAAAAACAGGGAAAAATCGAACAACTGAGATGTTTCTAAGATTATAGCTTACTTCACTCCCCAGTCCCGCCTGGCTGATATGCTTTCATGAATTTTATGAGGCTTCTTTTTTCTTTTGCAATTTATTCAGTAGACTATGAATTAAATTACGGAGTCTCGTAATAATTTTTTACTTATCACAAATTCATTTCCCGTACTATACATCTGTGCTTATTTTTGCTGGTAATACAATTAAGAAATCAAGAAAGTTGAATACAATAAGGATTCAGGCTGAACAAGAATCTATCTGACCTCAATGGCTTTTGAGATTCGTTGCCTCTAATAAAATAAATATAAACACCAATGAAAGTGCGTTCTGTTTTTTTTTTGTTTTTGTTTTTTTGCAAATGGTTGCTATAGAGACAATGTTTCCTATAAAAAAGCCTTTTTCGTTAAATAGACTTGTTTTTCTTTCAGATGACTACTTCATAAATGATTACTTCAACTCTTCAAAGAGATATGATATTCTTGAATCATGAATCCTCAATGTTCAGGAATCTACGACTTTTTATAGTTATGAGAACTCCGTTTTGAGGAGTCACAATCTTTAGTACTGATATGTTCCTCGTGTTTTGCCTTTACATCCAAACTAAGATCCATTATACCCACATATCAACCGGTACAATTATTCGTTC
The DNA here is from genome assembly GCA_037127315.1 of Ascarosepion bandense. Classification (NCBI taxonomy): domain Eukaryota; kingdom Metazoa; phylum Mollusca; class Cephalopoda; order Sepiida; family Sepiidae; genus Ascarosepion; species Ascarosepion bandense. The sequence goes on along the minus strand of JBBBDQ010001533.1, from coordinate 2,394,339 downwards.
TTTTCAGAACACACGACTTTTTTATTGTTCCAAATACCTTCAGACAAATGGCGAAAACTAAAATCTAAAAATAGATTTTTTAAAACATTGGAAGTCATTCGTTCAGGTAAAATACATCATATACTATTTGACCCTTGTCCAAAATTTAGTAACTGTAAGTTGTATATGTCAGAGCAATTCTTTGGATACAAGTTTAGATCGTACACGGAAATAGTAGCAAATTTTTATTTGCATGTCCCTTCTAGACGTGATGATCATGAGGCTCTACATTTTCTTTTTATTTGTTAATTATGATAGATTTGTGGGAAAGAAATTGAATGGTTTATCTCATAGAATTCGCAACAATTTTGAATGTTTAAAATTGTTTAGTTTTCCTTCGCTCAAACTGGTCTCCACGCAAAAATTCCAGTTTTTCCTGATATTAAAACTGTAATTGGAGAAGGAGAAACGTATTCATACCTCCCCAAGGCATGAAGAAGGTTTGTCTTTTTTTTACTGCAAAAATGAACAAGGCTGGAATTTGAACTTGGTTCGTCAATGCCACATACCATGAAGATATACGCTAATCTACTGTCAGATTCAATTCTTTAATTACTTTCAAGAGAATAATAATTTTAAATAATGATCATAATGACACTAAAATAATTTAAAGAAAAACTTGCTGAGGATTACACACTTTAAGTTTTAGATTATCAGTAATTTCTTTTATCCAATGTTTTATATAATGTACATATTTATATTTAAACTATATACATTGTTCAGAATGTTGTCCTAATCATCGTTGCGATATTCACGACAAGGATACATAGCTCAGTGGATAAAAGCGTTGACTGAAACCAGTGACTTAACCCAATGAGTTCAATACCCAAATTCAATAACAGGCTACAGCAGAAGTGAACAAAAAAGACTTGGAGAGCTGTATTAAAAGAAGATAATTGATACTAAGAGATCTGGAAAAAGCATGGCATGTAAAGTCTACTCCCGTAGATAAAATAAAGGGTCCAGTCCAATAACCGTAAGAAGGCCGGAACCTACAACGGCTGAAATATGGTGGATATGGCAACGAAGATGAGAACAGCAGTCCAAACAATGTGGCATAAATAGTTACAATGCCCCATCTCAGAAATATAGACTAATACATATTTGTAGTTTAAGCATATTAATTATCATTAGAGTCAATCATTTTCTACCTGGAGAAAAATAAGAATACATATCGAATTTTGATAATTGGGAAACAATCTCTAGCAAAAACTCACCACTTTAATGCCCAATGTCCAATCCACATACTGAAACTTGTTTGAAAATAAAATCCAAAGAATCAATAAGCGAAAATATATGAACATTCACATACCAGATTAGAACGACAAAGCTAGAGCTGTTACCCTGCATATCTCCAAAGTACTTGACAGGGTCTGGCAAGATGGCCTTCTGCGCAAGCTACAAGGCTTTAGTATATCTGGACACTTGTTTGACTTGTTTAACAAATCGTTCCTATTGAATTGCGTAATGAAGTGTTGTACTGAACGGACATGCTTACACATCCGATCATACGAACGCGGATGTCCCTCAAGGTTCTATCCTAGGTCCTACACTTTTACTGATTTTCATCAACGATATGCATGATGTAAATAGACCCAAGTAGGCACCTACGCTGACGACACCACCATTTACTCCCGCCTCTCTAAGAAATCTGCCGATGCAGACAAAAGAAAACCTTGCTGCTGCTCTGGAAAATAACTTCCAGTCAGTGGTAGAATGGGGTAAGAAATGACTCGTAAACCTTAATGCTTGCAAAACAAAGCTGCTATTCTTTAAACATTATAGACACACTTTCCTACCCGTCATCAGCATGAATTACGCTAGTCTCCCTGAGAGCAATACTCCTAAGCCTCACTGACCTTAAATGAAACGATTACATTGAGTTAATAGCTGAATCTACTGCTAAGAAGGTCGTTCTCTTCTGAATCCATCATGCACATTTACAAATCTACCATCCGCCCGTGCATTGGATACTGCTGTCATATCTGGTCAGGCGCCTCTGCTGTTCACCTTAAGGTTCTCGATAAGATTTAAAGAAGAATCTGCCATGTAGTCGATCCTGAACTGGCGGCCCGACCCTAGTCTTTCTCTGACCAGCGAGATGTAGCTTCCCTCTGTCTCTTTTATAAATACCTTCACGGATTCCGCTCCGACGAACTTAGCTCCTTGGTGCCCCACTATCCGAATTTACTAGAGCTACTAGACTAGCAACAACTGTGAAAACAATCAAGTGTAACCTCAAGTTCTATTCTACCAGCTTTATTTCTCGCACTTCCCGCCTGTGGGAACTCTTCCAAATTCTTGTTTCCCTGACAGCTATATTCTTCAAGAGTTTAAATGCAACGTCAACTGTCATCACTTATCTCCTTGATTCCCATCCTTTTTCTCACTTTACACTTTGCTCTTACACCAATGTACTCGTCCTTCTCTCACCCATGCTCCGATACCTCTATCTGTTCTCCATTCTCTTCACTCTTTTATGTAACCCCCTACGCACCAATGGCAGTTCTGCCTTGCTTGAGGTGAGATGATTATAAAAAAATCTAAAAGAAAATACTTTTTGTTACCTGTTAATATACAGCGTACGATAGGTTAATTGTCTTCTACATTACGAAAAAATGAAAATAATACTGACGTCTCATTTTAACAGATATATTTACCAACATTACACAAAAATATTTTAAAATACAGAAGATTAAGTTTATCCAATAAAGTCGCCATTATCTTTAACACGGCCTCCAGAAGACTACGGAATCTCCTACAAATTCTCAGGCGGTTTCCGTGTTTAAGTTAATTAATGCTGACATAATGCTCGTCTTCAGGTAATCGTTAATATTACAAATAGTTTTGTTAGTCTCTCGCTCAACTGCAACCCACAAATAATAATAAAGTGGATTGTAGTTTTGGGAATTAGGTGATGTGGTCGCAGAAATAGTCTAACAAACATGACTGCGTTGTCCTGGTTGTGCGGCATGGTGCAGTGTTCTCTTGCCAGACATGATCTGCCGGCAGCCACTCTCTTAAGCCAGGGCAGCACTACCTCCTCAAGTCTCTTGATGTAGGCCTCCGTGTTGAGCCTGAGACCCTGTTGGAAGACGAATGAAAGCATAATGTCACCATCACTAGTGATCACTCCAAACATCATGATGTTGACTGGATATGTCATCTAAATGCTTCCGAATCCCCTGCACTGTCATCCGATTGACGCCCAAACACTCTTTTCATATTGGAGCTTTCGGTGCGAATTCAAGGCAGCATAGCATGCTGTTTCCAAATTAAGTTCAGACAGAGTGAATTGCGTCATGGTGCCCTTTATATCATAGACGGTACCCAAAGGACCCTACTATACTTTTCAGTAGACAACATTTTAAAAAAATGCTCATGGGCGAAATTAAAATATATAATTGCAACAATTTACCCATTGCACTACATATATATATATATATATATATATATATATATATATATAAAAGAAACAAATTTGATTGAAATTTAAGCAACAAATGTTGAAGAATTATTTGGGAAGTTTTTCTTGGCCGTGTCAATAATTTTTCAGCAGGCTCTCCTATGTACATATCACGTTCAGTTACGTCCGATGATGCTTAATAGTTTCATGGAATTAAGGTTTTATTTATTGATTTTTTCCATTCACCGGTTTTCTTAATTGCAAGATATAATTATAGAAGAATAATGAATAACTAGTAAATATTTCTTTTTTTCTATTTTAACTAATGATTGGTTGCTGTTAACTGATAATCATGTTTGGCACGACTTGCATGCACTAGCTGCACGCTTCATGAAATGACATCAGAAAATAAAGAAACACCGATAGAAAAAGAATTCCCTTATTTTTTATAAATAGAGTGACCTCAGAATAGTGTGCAATGTCCAGCAAAATATGAGAAACACTGAATACCAAGCGAGATTAACAATATGTTGAAATTTTCGCAACTTTTGGGTAGCACTTATTGAATAAAGACACGCAAACAACACACAGACACATACACATTTAGATAAACATAAATACATAAAAAATTGCTATATTTATGGAGGAAGAGTGTTCTCGGTAGGTTATTTTATAGATATTGGGATTTAATAAGCATGAATTTGGTATAGAGAAAATTACAGAAAGAGTAAATTAAATTTATAATAGTAGTGTAATACCAGATAACCTCAGCAAGTATATCTTCATAGCACTACCTAAGAAGCCAGGAGCAAACGAGTGCGAACTTCACAGAACCATCAGTTTAATGAGCCATAAAACAAAACTGATTGTCCGAATCCTGCTGAAGAGACCCAAAAGCAGAATCAGACCAGAGATAGGGCAAGAACAGTGCGGTTTTGTCAAAGTCACTGTAACAAGGAATGTCATATTTATGATTAGGATGCTCTCTGAAAGGGCAATACAAAAAGAAAAAGGACTTATACCTGTGCTTTATTGGTTATGCGAAGGCGTTTGACAAAATACGCCACAAGGAATTGATGGAAATGCTCAGCAGCCTATTTGGGAAAGACTTAAGAGTAATCATGAATCTTTACTGGCAGCAAACTGCTTGCATATGGACAGGTAAAGAATTCAGCAGATATACAATGATCAAAAGGGGCGTAAGACAAGGATTCGTCTTTTCACTGGATCTGTTCAATTTGTACAGGGAGAATATTTTGAGGACCCTTGAAGTTATACCTGGATTTATCATCGGAGGCCACAATTTAAACAATCTAAGGTACACAGATGATACACTGCTGATAGAAGACACAGAAAGGAAACTACAAGGCCTCCTACAGAAGGTAGCTGAAGAAAGTAATAAGAAAGGACTACAAATAAACTGCAAGAAAACCGAATGCATGGTCATCAGTAAAAAGGACAGGCCACTATGCCAAATACAAGTCGGGGATACTAGAATAAAGCCGGTACAAAAATTTAAATACCTGGGAAGTGATATAACAGAAGACGGAAAGTGCGACATAGAGATCCGAAGGCGAACTGGCATGGCGAAGGAAGCATTCCAGAAGTTGAATAAAGTATTAATAAACAGGATAATTTCGCTCGAAAAAAGGAAGAGAGTACTGGGTTGCTATGTGTTGTCAGTTCTTCAATATGGCAATGAATGCTGGACAATATCATCAAAAATGAAGGAAAAACTTGAAGAAACTGAAATGTGGTTCTTCAAAAGGATGCTGCAAATATCATGGATCGAGCATGTGAGCAATGATGAGGTTCTAGAAATGATGGAAACAAAAAGAAAACTCATACTCAGCATCAGGAAGAGACAGCTGAAGTATCTGGGACATGCAATTGGGAAGGAGGGCTTGAAGAACCTGATACTAACAGGCCAGATACATGGAAGGAGAGACAAGGGAAAGCAACTGATAACATATTTGAAGGGCCTAATCAGGTGGATGATGGAACGAGGGTTGTATGGTGTAACAGGAGAAGGTTTGCTAAGAGCCACCACGGATAAGGTAACGTGGAAAGCCATGATCGTCTACGTCCTGAATGGACATAGAAGAGGTTCGGGTTACCGAGCTCAGTCAATTAAGTGCCATACTTGATACAAGCTTAGCGATCATGTTTCTTTCGATCTTTCTGACTGGGCAGAAGATTTTCCCGCAGTAGATTGCCATTACTAGCTGACAACCAAGGCTATAGAAACCAATTCGTCCTACTTTTTAACCCATAGCTGAAGAGAGAAGAGATGGATTCATATATTTCTTTGCTCGTAAGTAAATGCAACGAAGTCAACTGGAATTCGAACTCTAGTCGCCGATTTCTCGTTCCGAACCGATACCCACTGAACAACAACTTAGTCGTAATTGATCTGGAGATTGATCTAACCATTACAGGTCAAATTGCACACAATATGCGTACCTTAGATGTGGCATAAGGCCACATATATGGAGCACCCACTAAAAATCGATCAGACTATTCAATTGTAAGTGATCTAGCGAAGCAAGCTTGAATTTCCCAGACCATTTGCAGATATAAAGTGTTGATACATAAATCCCCTCAGTATATCAACTGTCAGTTAACTCTACATATGGTTTTAAGAATATGTTACTACTCTATGCACGGGCTCTCTACACAGGCTGCTAACAACAACTTGGAAGTAAGAAAAAAAAGGAGAAATTACCATTGTCTACGGCGAATGTTTTAGGTTATTTATCGTCCCGAAATGGAGTATTTGTGGGATTATTTTACAATCTATATGATAAAGCCATCACTTTGTCACCTATATATATATATATATATATATATATATATATATGTGTGTGTGTGTGTGTGTGTGTGTGTGTGTGTGTGTGTGTGTAGACTGGTTACCGATCAAGTTTATAGAACCCAATCTGTTCTATTATTTAATCCATAACTGGAGAAAAGTGATGGATTGATACATTTCCAAAGCGTATTTGTGCGTAAGTGAATGCAAGAAATTTGAACTCAGCTCCCCGATTTGTCGTTCTGAGTTGATATCCACTGCGCCACACCGAACATCCTGAGTTACACAGGCGAGAAAAAAAATATTAGAATAGAACTTACAGTTACATTTAACTATTTCAACATTAAAATAAAACTCATTTGAACAATTGTGATGAGGCATTTTACAAAAAGACAGGGAATCTACGTCATGGCTGTGGGCAGTGACTCATGTCATGATGACAAGTCAGGGCTGATAACATTTCATACTCATTTTTGGATTTCGTGATTTATAGCATCAGCAAAATACGGTAGCAATATTCATTGTACAGACAAAAAGTAAATTCATAAACGAACTCGAAAAATTATGATAAGAAAAGTCTTACTAGCACGATACTTTCCTAATATAATATTGTTGCCATATTTGGTTTGGTGAACCGGCTATATATGTCGGAGTTGTTGAACAAATTCCAAAGAAGGATCTGCAATGTAATCGATCCTGACTTGACTTCAGTCATTTTCTCACCGATATGACATGGCTTCTGATGCAATGAATAGATAATGAATATATATACAACTTAGTTCCTACTCACTGGAATGTGATTGGCTAATGTCAGCCATAAATGAAGACAAAGGCAAGGACGTCCAGAGAGATCTATCACCAGAGATTTTTCACAAGAGGTCTATTGGTCTTTGACTAGAGATCTAAGACTATTCACAACGCCTACGTCTCAGGATACTGCATACGACGAGTACCGTCTATTACGTCTACTTACTAGATTGTTCTACCCGGTTACATTTGCCTTACCACTTAACTACATCGAATGATATATATATATATCCTTTTTCCGGGACATATCAGCTTCCCTCTGTCTTTTCTACAAATAGATTTAATAGCAACTGATATAATGAACAATTTTACCTGGTGCCTCGACAGTATGAATTTAAGCACGCTACTAAACTGGTACCAAGGTGTGACTTTTTTGCCGTTGAAACTGTTAAATGTAACCCCCACATCTACTAGTCTTATTGAATGCCGTTTATCTTTTAATCTTTCCTCAATACTCCATGTACGCATTCTTTTCTTTTACTGTAATTAATTCCAAAAATTGTAAATATCAGTACACTGTGTGGTTTTGTTTTCTCCAATTTGTAGCACTTGATTCAACCTCATTTCACATGCGTGTTTAATAGATAAATAGGCAGTAAAGGTGTGACAGTATAGCCGCGGTAGGTGAGAGGAATAAACAGCATTTAACACCATTTCTCATCGAGATCATTTGGATAGATACAAAAGGTACAGGGAGAAAACTGATCTAGGTTTTCCCCCAGTAAAATATCAAGCGAATACTAAGAATATGATATGTATTGACAGACGTCAATAACAAGAGAAGTGAAGATGCCCATGCGAGATGTGGAAAGGCGATTGTCCTAACGGAAACCTAATCTTACCCACCAAATAACATTTCAATTAAACGCTAATGTCGTACAACTGTGCAAATGGGGTGTGCCGCACGCTTGGAAAGTGCCGAGAAAGCATATCACGCATTGATAACAGGCTTGGGGAAAATATTGCGTAGATTAAAATATTATTATTATTTTATACTTTTCATAAACATTTCAACCCAGCAAGGTAGCACCAACACTGTAGTTACCAAGGATGTCGATGAAAAGACAAAAGAAAGTTGAGAACAAAGACGACAGAAGTTAGCAATTGATGTTGCTCTTAAAGTTTTAAAGATTCTAGCTATCAGAGAAACAAATGAAGGGAAGGCAGTAAGTGTGAATAAGAACTGTAGAGTAAAAGTGGTGACTATTTGACTATTTAATCGGTAAAAGGGTGGGACCTATATGCCAATCTAGTAGCACAGATAAATTCGTGTGGTCGAGATACTAGGAAAAGAAGCTCGTCGGAGCAGAAGTGATAATATTAAAAAAAAACACAGATGTATGCCACATGAGTAAATGACTAAAGTCGAGCGGCTATATCAGGATCGATTACAGGAATCTTACAATTATTTCGAACTTTTGCTCTCATCTTGGTAGATATAATAGACACATCGTTTCGACCAAGTACTCTCTGGTCTTCATCAGGTGTTCATAAATTGGCTGATATGGATTATCTTGTTGATTATTGCGAACAATCCTGTGAAATCAATTACTGTTCTTTCATGTTGGATGTGGTTCGTCACTACCAGATCCAAGAATTGAACTCATCACCACTAGATGATTCTAACACATGCAAAAACCACCTACTATATCCACCGTCCCGAAGGACTTTTACTGGTGTAAAGGATTTTTGACAAATGGATTTGTGGGTTCATGCTATTTGTCATAATTTTTATTTATTCCTGAGATGAGTAATTTTCAATAACCTTGTAATTATGAATGCCATTATTGGAAGAGTGAAAGACCGGTGCCGTTTAAGTTGTTTAGACGAGTCACGTTTGCACTATTTTCAGTGTGAAGTGTACGGGGAAGAGACCGTATGAACTTATATAAAGTTTGTTAAGCAATTTGGCAGTGGCTGTGTCAAGGTGTACTTCATTACAGCTGCACGCAAGAAGCAGAACTCTTAACTTAACAGCTCTGAAATGTGCTTGGACAGATGCACTAAAGCAACTAGTCCGACATTTCGCAAAATCAACAACATAACAATATTTGTCTATATTTCTGAGATGATGTAGTATTTACACTCTTTACATTATTCAAACTATTGTCCACATCTTGGTTGCCATTTGTACAACATTTCGACCATTGTACTCTCCTGCCTTCTGCAGGTGCTGGGAATTTTCGAGCCAGAACCTGCAGAAGGCCGGGACGTACAACAGTCGAATAACATAACAATAACTTATTGCGTTAATGCCGTTATTCAAACTAATGGAGGAGATTCTTGTTATTAGGTAGCTGTCTCTAATTATTAGCGAATCATTTTAATTGGCTTTTACCTGAAATTATGTATATTCGTCTTAAGCCGAGTCGCCATATTAACGTAATGTTGAACCTAACATAATAGAAACTCACATTATTATTATAGTGTAACTAATTTAGAAGAAAAGGACCGTATGAAGTTTTAATTCACAACAAACATTTTCTTGCTTTTTCCTTTTGTCAAGAATTTTCGTATTACTGCACCTTTCTCTCACTTCCATTTTACTTTTTCCCGCACCTTTTCATCGTTCCATTTGCTTTTCGTTCAGTTAACGGATCAGAGGCTTTAATTCAGAAGTTCAGAAGACAATCACGAATTGAGTTTGAAAAAAAAAAAGAAAAAGAAGAAAGAATTCTCAGCTCAAGGCCTCGTTACTGGCTGCGTTGAACCCAACGTACTTGGTAGCATTTCATCAACTCGTAGACGCCTACGAAAAATCACGCAGGCACACAACACACACAAAAATGATTCATCAACGCATTACGAGTATATTTACATCTAGAAACGTTTTCTGACATATGAACACATAGAAAGGAGGTTGGATTACAGAAACCGGCTGTGAGCATTCGAGTGCGCATGTCTTTATTTAAATCCATGAAAAATAGGAAAGAATTAAATTGTAGGAAATGTATTTACGTATTTCTCTCGCTCTCACTCGTTCGATCTTCCATTCTATTCTTACCTGTTTTTTTTTTATTTTTTCTCTTTTTCTTTCATTCTTTATCCATACATTGATATCTCCATTTTTCTAGCTATTCAACTTTTACAGTTCATTAATTCCCTTATTTTTACATCAATAAAAGGTAGAAACCTTATTCTCTTACCTTATATATATATATATATATATATATATATATATATATATATATATCTTTATCAACATTTTCTACTGGTCTTTCTCGGATGAATCCTAAAAACAGCGAAACATTTTAAGTTAATATAAGTTTCCTATTTGAATTAAATCATTTTTCATTAATTTGGTTCTAAGCTTTCGGCTCACGGAGAGGTTATTAAGACGGTAATACAATAACATGCACCATCACCGACGATTTTATTTTGTGTTGACATAAAACTCCGCTAGGCAACGGCAATAGTTACCAAAAATAACAAACGCAGTTCGCAAATTTGCAATGCGGTTCTATGACGTCACATCGCGTGATGGCGCGAAATGACAACAGAACCATGAATTCAAATGCAAAATGTTATGATAGATAGATAGATAGATAGATAGATAGATAGATAGATAGATAGATAGTTAGATATTTTTTAATTTAAAATTAATATAGCTTATATTGCAAGAGAGAAACTTCTATGTTTCGAGATTTTTACCTCGTCATCAGGCAATGTTAGATCATTGTTGTGAAATATATATACAATTCTTAATATCATAATACAATTTTTAAATATCTATTTAATTATTAAAAGTTAAATATCAATTTAATTATTTTAGTATCTATTTAATTATTATTCTTTCATAATATAAAACACATTAGTAGACATATGTAAGTTAATAAACATTTTTTGAGAAGAATCTTCTTAAACATATTCTAAGGTGAACATTTTGCAAAATATCTTTCCATTTTCCGGTTATTTTGAAGCAATCGACACATTTATAAACAAAAGTTAATTCTTGGATTTTAAAACTTTTTAAAAATAAAATATACATATGTGACACATTACTTTTGGAGAATGAGCAAAATTAATGCTAAATTAATCTGATTCATATAATATTTACAAAAGATTATATTAAATATCAAATGAAAGCTTGAATTTTTTTCAAATAATTTAAGAAATGGTAACCAATATATATATTAGTCATCCACATACAAGCCTATTTCGCTGTATCACAACTCATCAGTGTGGCTAAACACATCTACTTGCTTCTGGCCTGGATAGAAACTTTAACTCGCTACAAACGTTCCGGAAATTTGATACTTTATTTTGATTATTCTAATGCTTCATAAAATGTTCCCAACGCAAAGGGTGGGGATACTGCGTGTTACAGAAACATTATTAAAGACAATAAAAGACACATTATCAAGTAATGCCACTTGAGTGAAGTTTGAGATAACACATTGTTAACATAGAACTTATGATTACACCTAGCAATTTCAACTGTAAAATGATTATATCTGAAGTTAATCTGGTGCTGCCGTTAAATTCGTACTGTTGATGTACAGAGTAGTAAAGCTCCTCTGAGTAATTACCACAAAAAGAATTACAGTAAAAGCACAGGAAAGGTGCGTTACGACATAGTGGAAGGGACTGAGACCGAAAAACCATGTCGGAACCAATAACATTACAATTTTGTGGGTGGGAAATTCGGCAAATATTTCAAACTGCTAATATTTGCTCCGATTTCTCGTTCGAGCAAACTTCGAATTTCAGTTGAATTCGTTGTATTCACTTACACTTTAGAAAGGTATAAAACCATCTCTTCTCTCTTCAGCTATGGGTTAAATAACAGAAAAGATTGGAGTGTATAGCACTGGTTGTCAACCAGTCTACCGTAGAAAGTAATGGCAATCTACTACAGAAAAAATCTTCTGCTCTGTCTTTCATGTCTCTTTCGAGACATGATCGCCCACGCGAGTAGAACTTATGGCATTTAAATGAATATTATTTCAAAGGGCGTATTAAAAGATTGTATATAGTTTATACAAGCCATTATTCCTCGCAATATTCAACATGGTAACAGTATCTTTGTTGATTTGTCACATTAATTCGAATATGTTCGTCATCCTTCTTTAGGTTATTAGAGTAGTGTTTCGAGTTGGTTAAGACACCTCTTTCAAGCAGTATTTCTCGGATGAGGATTTATCATTTACATTAGTTACATCTAGACTAATGACTTTTAACTATTATCATAACGTTTTGGTCGTTGTACCCCTTACCCATCCAGCAAAGATGTGTTTATTGTTTTTTGTTTTTCTCTCGGTGAACTGTGAGACTCAGAGTTCCTTTTTATTTTCATCGTCATATTTTTCTTCATTCCATCTTCCATTAACATATTTAAGTTCTCTTTATTATTTTTCTTTCTAGTCACTAATCTCTCAATTTCCTTATGTATTTATCTCTCTTTGTACTTCACCAAATACTGCGCCTCTCTCTTTTTATTTCTCTTGTACTCTAACTCAACCATCTTTATATTCTTTCTTTCTATTGCGCCCTTCATTTAAATACCATTCAGTCATCAAACTTCATTCTAATTCTGTTTAAGAAAAACTAACTGCATTTTGCGATTAATGTTGTGTACTAATAATTTACAAAGGCAAGGAGATAGGCACTGAAAGCTGAGCAGCTCGACCAAGAGGTTATCAGCCTGAACATGAAGAGAATCAACTAGAATGATGGAATTTACATGCTTTTCCACATATTCTCCTCGTAGATTAACATGTTTGATGCATTGTTTCTCAGGTTACTTTAACCATTCCAAAAATAAAATCTAATTTAAAGACATTGAAATGCTGCCATGTTTAAGGAGTGGAAACAAGATGAATTCTGACTCAGAAATATATTTAGTTCGGATGTACGATTTAAGCAATCCTCAAACCGTTTTAAAGATCGTGATGCCGAAACTGTAAACAAATATAATGTTCAATAGCAAAAACCTTCCCGCTTTGTTTTTAGAAGATTATTCTGTTTACCTTTTCTAAAGATATTCATCAAAATACTCCAAAATCCATTGCAATTATTTTTGTATTCACTTTTAAGTTTGAATTTCTTCGGACGTAAATAACACGAATTCTATTGAAGCTATAGGGAAATGGTTAATGTTTATTAATTCATACATTACCGTACTCCCGACAGCTTAAATGTTTTATCCATAATTATCAGAAGGTTTTCATCAGATTTCCATCAAAAGCTTGGTTGTCTGTTGGTTGTAGATTTGAATGTGTGAATAAATGTAGAAGAATAGTAGAAGAATAAAATTATCATTTTTCATGCTAAAATAGAAATTTATTAAAATAGAATAACAAGAATAGGTAGTTGATGTTCAATGCGAAACAAGTAATGAATTAAGGGTATCAAGAGTGTAGAAAATATTCATAGTAGTAATTTGTTGGAAAGAGTTTATACGTATGTACGTATATATGTATGCATGTATGTTTGTATGAGCGTTGTTTGATAAGAATATATTTAAATAGAGAAACAGAAGTAAAATGAATCAGCACACAAGAAAGAAGGAGAAAGAAAACAATGTCCGGGTCACTTGAAACTTCTCCTGTTGCATTTTAGCTTGTCGTGTCTGCTGCTTCCATCCCTGACAGTCTGACTGACACTGACCGGGACCTTTTGTAGTATTTAGATTTTTCGCACTGGATCGCGAAGTCCTTATGGTCTTGCAAATAACTTCCATTAGTCAGAATATTAATATAACACCTACTTGCGAAATCCGGTTTCGACTTTTTCTTTAAGCATTTGGTCAATCTTTTTTCTATTTGGGAAAAAACAGTCATTGTGAATTTTTGTAAAAGTGAAGAAGATTGATTTTAATTCTTAATTTCTTATCCACTACACTATCCTTTTAGCCGATATTCATCGATCTGCTAAGGTTCGGTTATTAACATGATCAGCTACTTTAAGTATTGATACCAATGAAGGCTCTCCCTCAAACTGTACTGTATCTAACATCGCAAAATCTTTATGCTATAGGCTGGCATATAACATCTTCATAGTTGACTATGTCAAGCAACTGTTACCTATCTTTACATCAAACACTCATTGTTTTGCTTACAATTTTTTATCTTCAAGAAAATGAATTCAATGAAAAATCCACAATTTCAGTATTTGTCTATACTTCTGGGATAAGGTAGTATTTACACTATGTTCATTATTCGGACTATTGTCCTCATCTTTGCTGCCATGATTACATGTAAGCATGGCATCAAAGAGGAGGACAGTAGTCCGAATAATGTAAATAATGTCCACAATTTCTGTTGACATAGACTATGGATGGGAAACAATTTAAACTAAGTGCAAGAATCTAGTAAATTGTCTCTTTATAATATAAAATAGCGTTCTTTTCAACTGCAGTGGGAAAATAAAAGGTTCGAGTCTTTTCAAAACGCCTTCGTGGTTAATTCTAAGATATTCCATCATTATTGATCTAATGCTCCGCACAACCTTCATAACTACTACTTTAAGGCAGGCTCCCTGGCTTTCCTCAATCTATTTTTTCTTTCCACCCTGCCCCTTGTAGGCCAGAATCGAATCCCTATCCTTGTCTGGCAATTCCTCTTAATGAACGAAAACATCTAAATTCCCAACCACGGTCAAAACATCAAGAAATCACTCCAGATTTTCTTAGAACACATGGAAATTAAAGGATAATAGAGAAAGACAAAACGCGGAGAGTCACGATTGCCTACATCCTGAAAGAACAAGACATTAACAAAATCAAGACTAATAAATATCATTTAGTCTGTCACAAGGCTATAATATTCGAGAATTAGCAATATAGCCTGCTAGCCATTAAATTAATTCCAAGATTCATCTTAAAACGAACTGGAATAAATTGTTCAATGTACATCTACTCAGCTGCCTTTTAATCAATCAATACATCAATCTATAACTTCGGTCCTTTTTCGATCGATACGAATTTCTACCTAACTGCTAAATAACTGTTCATTGGTCTTTTTCTTAGCTTCTACTGATATGTACATTACAAAAACTATTTTCATTCTAATAAGCCCCATCATTGTGTGCTTCTAATGCCTTTGCAATATTTTTTAGAATGACTTCTATAATCACTCCGTGGGGTGAATTCAGCCATTTCTATTCCGCACTCAATTCGCCATTTCCGAGGCATATTTTGTTATTTCTTAACGGTGGTTCATTGGTACTCACGCATGCGCACACAAGAAATAATCCCCTCGTTTTATTTCTTTATTTTCTAAATTTTTTCTTCCTTTCTTTGGTTTTTATTGTTATGTTTCCTTACTTTTGATGTATTTCTTATTTTCAATTCAATTCTAACGCTTTTCACATTTGCTTTCTTTTTATTTAATTTCTCTTTGCCTTGTTTTTCTTTCTTTTTAAGTTATTTAACCGTTCACATCTTAATACCTTCACTCTCTGGATTAGCTCAGTTGTTTAAGCAACGAATGCAATTATCATTCTCATAAGCAGACTGTATCTTAATAATAAAACCAATCTTTAATTTTTTTTATTATTAGAATGTTATATTTAATAGTAATATTTTGTTATACTAGGAGTTCACCCAATAAAGGCCCAAGGAAAACTCAAGGTAGTGATTCACTAATTGAATTTGTTGCATGGACGCAACAAGATATAAGAGTATATTATGAAGATAATGGTTGATCATTTTGAAGAATTTTAGATTGTAGCGATCGGGGAAGCATCCTCAGTGGAGCCTGTTCCCTACATTGGTGAAGTTGTCTGAATGGAGCATTTTTTATCGACTATATACAAGGAGAAATGTTTGTTGCTGGGGTGCTGTAGAAATCATTTCAAAACAAAGGTTACAACTCATTTCGTGTCGGGATTGATTGAGCTTATTGAAGATGAAAAAACATTTGCACTTCGCGCTGTGATGAACTTATATTTCTGAGATGTGGGACAAGTTTTATTTATTTGGTACGATATCAATGCAAGCTCAGATCAATAAATGATGGTTAGTTCAGAAATAAAGTAAGTAAAATTATACGTGAATTTTTTTAAAACAAAAAGTAACAGTCTTTTGAACAGAGGTCGAAAAATATTATTATCTGTAAAACAGAATTGTGCTACACAGTCTTCATGCTCATAAAGTTTCTATCCTTAATTTTTTGTTAATAATTTATGCAAGTTTCGTATGCATATCGATTGTTGAAGTAATTACTTATTCAAAATATTTTTTAAAGATAAAGCTATCAAAGTGAATGAGCTCATGGAATCAAGAATGTCATCAACAGTGAATTCTAACAAAAGAACTGAACAAATGTCGTTAGACGCTTCATATTTACATCCAGCGACTCCTTCTCAACTTTTCAGTAACCTTTTTACTGATACTTTCTTTCCTGCTCTTATCCACTGTCAAAAGAAGTATTTAAAAAATCGTATTTCTTTTCCAGTCGTTGTCTACCGGAATCTATTTTAGAGACCATCTATCTAGACAAATGGAGTTCTGTCGCGTCGCTCTTTTGTTAGTAAAGTTAGCGACGACAGAAAAGTTCTTTAAGTGATATTTTTTGCCATACTGTTCGGCTTCTGAAATAAATTTCTGCCACCGCCTTCGCGCCCGCATCCATATAGTCATGAAGAACATCTTCAGGATTGCAACTAGACTTCACAACCAAGATCGATTTTTACATATCAGGGATAAAATTAGATATTTATTATATATTTATATGATTTGATATCAAATCTGGTAAATATGTATGTCTATAAAAGTCCCTCACCTAACATTCACTGTTCGTAAAGAACTGCTATCTGACACTAAAAATTTATTTCTTTGCCGGACTTACGACTTAATTTGTTATATTGTTTTGTAAATGGATTCCCCTTCGTGTATAGCAAGCAGGTGATATCCTCGAATTGAAACGGTCTTCTTTTTTTCCTATTCCATCACTGAGACAGGAGACGTAATTATAGCACCTAGCAGTTCATAGCATTTAGTCCAGAACAGGCAAAATATAATACTCTTCAAAACCATCTTTGAGAAATGTTCAATGACAAAGAAAAGTTTGTTTTTTATTTCCGCCGACTTCTTTTTGTTGCTCTCTTTTCCTCTTTCTTTTCTTAATATTTTCTTCTTCTTTTTCTTCCTTTTCTTTATGCTCATAGCTATTTTTCATCTTAGAAATAGAATGAAAAATAAAAAGAAGGAAACTGATTTAATGATAATTAAATCAGTTTCTTCTTATTTTTCATTCTATCTCATTTTTTCTTTTATTGTGTTTTTATCACCTTTCTTCATTGTTGTATTGAAATTAGCCTTTTTTCTTTTTATTCTTTATCATCTTTTCCTTATTCTATATCTACTTTCTCTTCATATCGTTTCATTTTCTTTTGTCACATGTCAATCCTTTACCTCTCCATATGTATATCCATTCTTCTTCTTCTTCTTCTTCTTCTTCTTCTTCTTCTTCTTCTTCATTTTCTTTTTCTTAATTTTTAGACTGTTTCTTCTTCATTTCATTTTATCTACTCATCTTTCTCCTTTATCCTATTTTCTCATTTTTTCTCTGTCTTTTTTTTGTTATTATTATTAATGATGATGGAAATAGCAGCACATCAACAGATTAACGTCGGAGTATAAATATACGAAACTCAAGATCCCCATCATGGCGTCTAGAATATGATAGATACACCCATCAGAGTCTAATACGCGCAGTGTGGCGTTAAGATCAGCGCATTAACCTACTGTTACAAGAATGTTCAAGTCCATTCAGAAGGTCTCCGTCGAGATGTTCCAAAGTATCTAGATTTAACTCCAAAGTCGACCTTGATGCAACATCCGTCAATCATTGAAAAAAAAGAAAAAACTCACAAGACATGTGTTTAATGTTCTCCTACTAGTCCTGCTCATTAAAAAATTCTGTGTTAATTTGCACTATTTATATTTAGGTATCTTTGTTGTGCCTGCCGGTCTTCCTCGGGTGTATATTGATCTGGCTAACCTATTGGAAATTCTCAACTAAACGGGGTAGACATTTTTATTTCCACTGCTCTTGTCTAGGGATATCGTCTAGTTCTTATTTTTATTTTTACTGTTCAATTATTGCTCGTCTGTTTTCACTGAGTGCAAGTAAACACTGACGGAGCTGGGGACTGAACTCAAAGCAAATGTGAAATTCATAAACCAACGCTTTTATTCACTTGGCTATTGTAGAATAATTTGTATAAATAGGGTCAGTGTAGAATTATTTATGCACATTTGGGATGTTTCGTTTAGATGGACAGGGTTTTGCAGATGATATGTGAAGTTCTACACAAAGTAATCTTTTGTAGCTCTAATGTATCCCATAATTCGGAAATGATAATGTATCCCATAATTTTACTCACATAATTTTCACTGCCTTTCTTTATCATACTCAATGATGCGAAAATAACGTTGATAATTTTTGTTTTAAATTTCCACATTTTTGTTAATTCGTTTTACAGGTCCTTATAATTTAACAGTTTTTAAATTTATTTTTATCATGTGAAATCATGTGGGCAAATTATGTCAATTAGTTGACAGGTTACTTTTTAAAAATCTCTTATGAATACATATTTATTCCACAGTATAGTCACTTCATCACCATTTATGGTATTATTCTGGTGGTGTTTGTTTCATGTATCCAGAACTTCAATATCATAGATTCAACAGATTTTCCAGTTCACATATTGTCCTAGGCTGTCATGCCTAATAATGTATTTTTTCTCAACAAGGACTGGGTGACCTGATACTATGCGGTCAACAGTTTCATTAAATTTGTGGCGTAAGCGACATGCAGAATTTGAGAAATCATTGTTGATTTTAGCCTTGTAGGCTTTAGGTGGAAGGCATTTGTCTTGTGCTGCCTTCTGTCTCCCCCTTAAGACTACTGCTTATCGAACATTGATGTCTGATTCAACCATACACTTTGGATACTTTCCATGCAAGAGGTTAAATCTCCATTTTTGTTCAAGAATGTTTATATGAGCAGCTTTTACTTTCATTTTCTTTGCTGGAACTTTTAGAGGTTCGAGATATTTTTCGTCTTGTGTATCTATTTCCTCTAAGGAGTTTTGTATATATTTGCTTTGTTTAATTATTATTATTATATTTCCATTGTTTTATAATTATTTCACCCATAAACCCATAGAAAGGTGGGACTGCCACTGGTTAGCAAGGGTTTATAGTGAGAGATAAAAAGAAGGTACAGGGGATGTCAAAGAAAGATTAGAGATAGGTGGGCTTCAAGCAGATAAAAGATAGTAATTGACGTTGCATTTAAACTTTGGAAAATTGTATCTGTCAGGGAAGCAAACAAATGGAATGGAGTTCCACAAGCAGGAAGTGCAAGAAAATAAACTCTTGGAGTAGAAAAGACAGTTACATTTAACTATTTCGACAGTAAAAGAAGAGTACCTAGGTGCCACTCTTTTAGCACTCGTAAATACAAGATGAATAGCAGAAGCACCTGACTAGATATGACAACAGTATTCAATGCACTGACGAATGGTATTTTTATAAATGTGCAAAATAGGTTCTAACGAAAAAAACTTCCTGGCATAATGACCCAAACTTTCTAGCAGTAGATGCATCTATGGATTCGATGTAGTCATTCCATTTGATGTTATTTGTGTGAGTGAAGGCAAGGAGGTGCAGTGTGTTAATCTCTAGGAGGCTAGTTTCATCCATTCTGATGGTAGGCAGGAAGGTTTCTTTATGATGGCTAAAGAAAATCAGCTTTGTTTTGGAAGCAATAAAATTTTTGAGCCATTTCCTAACCCATTCATTAACGGATTGGAGGTCCTTTTGAAGGGCAGGAGTCAAGTTTACTTTGTCAGCCTTGACAGATTTCTTATTGAGACGGGAGATGGTGTTGTCATATACATCGATGCCTACTTGGGAACTGATTACTTAATGAAAATAATTAATGAAAATCAGAAAAGGCGTAAACCCTAGGATAGAGCCTTGAGGGACACCTGAGTTTGTATGAACGTACCTGGAAATTTGACCGTTCAAAACAACTTTCATTTCACGGTCTGAAAGCAATTATTGGATTTAGTCAAAGAATTGTTAAGAAATACTGTAGATCTTTAAGATTGCACTGAAGGCCAGCATACCAAACCCTGTCAAAGGCTTTTGATATATCAAGATTAACCGCCCAAGCTTCGCCGTTCTTATCTGGTGTATATATTCAGTAATAGTCGCTAGCACATCAGCAGTAAACCAGGGAAGCCATATTGTTTGTCAGAGAGAAGATTGTGAGGTGTGAGATGCCTATTTCAGCATTTATATTAGGCTCAAATACCTTGCCAAAAAAGAGGTAATAGGTGTTAACAATGATCTACAAAAATGTCATAGTTATTAGATTATTTTCGATAAGACTTACAACTTTAGCTATGCTGATTCTGAATATAACATCTATTTCGCCTCATTACGTCAGGATTTTTGTCTATAGATGACCTTTTTCTTTTCTTTTTTGTGGTGGGGCCATTTGTCAAAAAATATTCATACTGGCCGAATGTTGAACTTGAGATCTAAGAGGAAAAATCAATTGGAATAGTTTCAAAATCTATCGTTTATATCTATTTCATGATGGAGAAAATACTTGTAGGTGTTATGAAAAACACCTTATGTCATTCTTAATGGCAAATTTCTGAGTAAAAGTAGTTGATATATTGGTAAAATATACAAAAACAATAAAACAAATGCACTGCTTATGTATATCATGTTCTCTTAGTTAATTATAACGTAACAAATAAATTGTTCGTAGTAGAAATTTGTGCGTATTTAATTAAATTGACAAATTTTGGGAGAAACATTTTCTTTCTCGGCTGCCGAAATGCTGATGTACAGTGTCATTTTTTATGTAGGCAGTGTGTTGTGGTACAATGGATATCGGCTCGGAACGACAAATCGGGGAACCGAGTTCGAATATCAGTTGAATTTCTTGCATTCACTTATGCTCAAAAACCTTTATGAAAGGTATTAATCCGTCTCTTCCTTCCAGTTATGGGCTAAATAATAGGACTGGGTTCTATTGCTTTGGTTGACAACCAGTCTACAGCAGAAAGTCATGGCAATCTACTGCAGGATAATCTTCTGCCCAGTCAGTCATGTCTGTTTCCAGACATGATCGTCCAAGCGTGTATCACGTATTGCATTTAACTAGCTGAATAGGCTGTCGTCTTTCTGATATGCAAAGCCCTTGCTACCTTTTCATCCATTAATTTGATGTTCTGGTGTAATAGTTCATCGCTAACATCATCCTGTTCACCCTGTTCATCGCTAACATCATCCCCTTAGTTTTAGGGGAATCTTACAAGAAAATGAATTTCGATCCTCATGTTAACACCAACGTTGCAAAAGCATTCCACCAACAAGATTCTTGTAGTTATCGGACTTGTGATTCACCAAACAGTTTTTCACAACCGCTACAAAGGAATTATATGTATTAGATTCATTCAAATTCATACTACTTACAACGTTTTAATCTAGAATGTTTTCTGATATCTGGATGGTTAAAAACTTCTGCTTTAAGTTTTTTAATGTTCAAGCATGGAAACACATTACAGATTTATTTGAAACAATGTCCGTCTTTATCAATACCCTTTACAAATTATTTTATCGATCCCAATTTTATGTGGAGAGGGGGAAAAACAATTTTTCTCCGCATAGGAGTGCAACAAATAGAAAATTTTTCTCTCCGATTGTCAAAGACTCGAATAGGCTACTCAATTCTTTGCCAGTGTTGATCCTTAAGCATGACTGTCCGTTATATAAAACAGGTACACTTCGCATAGACGGACTGATTCATTATTTCCTGCTATTTAATATTACAAAATGAATCATTCAACAACAAGTTATTTAACTACCAAAACAGGCATTTTTGGGAAAATGCTAAAATTTTTTTTCCATAAAAATAGCCTGATATGATGGGGAAAAGTGGATTCGATTTTCGTATTCAGCGTACTAACATTAGCTTAGAAAGATGTTTTTCATCAAATAACTTAATTTCCTGTTGACTAGTGATTTCTTAAAAACAGGAACTACAGAGAGAGTCTCCCAGCAAGCATGAAAGCAGGAAACAGTGAGGTAATAGTTATAGAGTGTGGGGAGGAATGGAGCCAGCTCAGGGGCACATTTCTTTAGGATGATGACTGGAATTCCATCACCTTTGATTGTCTTATGGGAATCATCAGAAAATATATTAGAGACTAGATACCGGGTTATGTAAATATTACTCAGTTGACCCTCAGTTCTAGGTGGGAAAATTGGGTGTCGGTAGTCCAGAGGAGTCAAGTGTGGAGTTTTACGAGAATTTGTGAGCAAAGCGCTCGACCTTGTTTGTTGTGGATCTGAGAACTTTGAAATGATTGAATAGAGGAGGGATCGAGGGTTTTTGTTGTTCAGTACACTCTTGCAGAACCGTCAGTAATCTTTAGAACCAAACATGTGAGATGCTATACGTTGCTTCATTTTATCAACAAACAACAGGTTAGCATAATTTAGGATACGCTTACATTCATTACGAGCAAAGGTAAAGAGTCACTATTATGATCAGACGCGTCCTCTGGTAAAGCTGGAAGAAGTGATTTCTGTAGGCGATGGCAACCGAGCAAGCAGAAGAAAACCAAGGAGGTGAACGAGAATTAAGTCAGAGTGTTATATACCACTATCGTGTATCTTATATGCTGCTGCTGATGCTACTGAAACAACAATCGCCTTGACAGGTAAACAATAACAATGAACACGTATATATATAAAATATAGTTTTACATTTTAATTCTCTTCCATGACCGTTGTGTACAGAGGAGTAGTCAGAAGGTTTCAAGCATATACGAGGGAGTAACTGGCTGCAGTTGTCTTCTCTTACCAGTGTTCTCTCACCTCAATCCAGAAAAACCTGATATTATATTAGCTGTGGTTCCCGAATTTCGCTCGATTGCGTCATCTTTTTTCCAGGCATATTGTTTATTATTTTCGAATTATTATTATTGCTTTGACCACTGCCTTTCCATGGTTTATATTATCTGACCTTGAATACGGCTGCATACAAAAACACAACCACATTTTTTCAATTCAAATCTGGTCTTGCTTTCTTAATTTTCCAAATATAATATTTATCTACATGTTAAGACATTTTTGTTTTTATACTTCCTGGCCTTGAGAACAACAATTTTGTACGTCATTTAGTTTCTGCATTCCTGATTTTTCAAAACAATATTTATTTTCTTTTTTTTTAATTTTAACAGTCGCATTCTTGCTGTTACATAATATTTGTTTAATGTAAATACTCTTCTGAGCGAAATTATATACGGTGGTTACAGAATATATAACAAGAATTTCCTAGCTGAGATGAATGCAGAAAAGTCATCTTTAAATCAGGATAATACTTCAGAGGCAAAGTCTTGAACAGGGAGATTAAAACTTTGTTCCAAATGGCATATCAATACGAGAAAAATCATTAACAGTGGACTTAAGCAAGATATTTTTCTGAAATATTCTTTTGAAGAAAAGATTTTCTTAATTTCAACCAGGGCTAAATTTTCAGTTAATGAATGCCAAATATTTTCTTGTGAGGAAACGGCTATTTTTCTCATCATAATTATTATTAGTCATTTTTATTTTCATCTTTCTAAATTTTTCTTTCCATTAATATTTTTCTTCTTCCTGTTTTTATTTTTATTTTCCTTCTTAACCTTTATCTTTTCATTATTTATTTTTCTCTTTCTTTTTCTTTTCGTTCATCTTCTTATACTTCTAATTTTGTCATCTCTTTCGTGTCCTTTTTTCATTTTTCTTCCTATTCTCTTTTATCTTTCGTTTTGTTTCATCTTCACTTCATTCTCCTTTCCATTATCCTTCTGTTTCTTCATTTAGTTTTTTTTTCTCCTACAAGAACACAATTTCTCATAAATAACCATAAGTTGCAAATAAGTACACAGAATCGTATCAGGTAGACAATGCTTTGTACGAAACTAGACTAGAATATATGCTGCAAGAGTAACGAAGTGATCCGAACCGCCAGAGAAGAGAAGTAAATACTGTTTAGTGAGAAAAGCTACAACGGAATGTAAGTGACTTTTTAACAAGTGGAATCTCTATTATTCAAGTGGACCTCCTAGATGAGACGAGAAACTGAAGGGGTCGATAGACACCAGGTGAATGAATTGGGAATATTTATGCTAACCGAACCTGATAGGACAAAGGAATGAAAAGCTTATATATTCAAGAAAGTCCGATCTAATTGCTAGATTATTTGGTATGCACTCGTCACACAGTACACAAACTCGCTGAAGATGTTTGACATTTGACTAAAGAATCCGATGGAAGTGTTCCTATTAACGCTAGCAGAGTCAGATCAGTTGGAAAGGACCGAGCAACCGATTTTCAAGATATTAAAACTAACAGAATAATCTCTCTCTCTCTCTCTCTCTCTCTCTCTCTCACACACACACACACACACACACACACACAAACATATATAAATATAGTCGTAAGATTGCTGTTTGTATGCCAGCAAGATTGTTTGAGCCACTTGGTATGATAGGATTGAAAGGTGACCAAACATAAATATATTTGTGAACTGATGTAAAGAAATGGCCTTGTCTATATTTTCAGAAATACTATATGTAGAACACAATAGACATGGAGAGGAGCGGTAGAGAAGTTAGAAGTAGCTAGAGAAAAGACGGAGACTTATGTAAGAATAATCTGGAGATTCAAAAGAGACTCTCCTAGCAAGCGGGAGATGTTTGCAGACGTAGACTACAAATTCATGGTTGTGAACATTACAGTGCTTCTTAAAGAAAGGAAGATAGCCAGAAATTGAGGGATCACAGGATGAGATTATAGTGTTAAGATTAGATTTACAGAGAGCTAGGATGTCTGAAAACTTTTCGAATAGGAACGATTTTACACTGCAAATGGGTAAGAGAAGGTTGGGAATACTAGTCCAAAGAGAGTTGCGTGAGAGTAGAGTAAAAAAAGAGTAGAGTAAAAAAGGAAAATAACAAGATACAATGGATGTTGAGGAAAGGATAAGAGAAGGATACGAATCAAGGGGATAAGAGGTAGCAACTGACGTTGCATTTAAACTCACGGAGATTGTAGCTTTCAAAGAAGCAAGTATACGGAACGGAATTCCACAGGCGAGAAAAGTACGAGAAAAAACCTGCTAGAGTAGAGGTGGCAACTGCATTTCTTTTGACAGTAAAAGGGTGGAACCTTGTTGCCAGTCTCGTTACTCGAGTAAATTCTTGTAGAGTGGGTACCAAGGAGCTAACGTCATCGGAGCAGATGTCATGAAAATATTTGTAGAAGAGACAGGGGTAAGCCACACCCCGTCGATGAGAAAGTGGCTGGAGTAAGCTGCCAGGTTGAAATCGATAGTCTTTCCACTTGAAGTTGGCTGAAAGAGTGAGGCTAAGGTGGCGCAGTGTATTGCTCTCGAGGGGACTAGTCTGATCCATGCTGAGGAGGGACTGTTTATGGTGCCTGAAAAATCGTTTTAAAAGCGTTAAAGTTTAGGGCCATTTCACAGATCGGACGTCCTTCTCAAGATCAGCAGCAAGATTATCTTACTGAGGCGGGAATAAATGGTGGTGTCGTCAGCGTAAATACCTACTTGGGATTTGATCACATCAGGGAGATCATTGATGAAGATCAGAAAGAGCACTGGACTTAAGAAAAAGCCCTGAAGGACACCCGCTTTCGTGTGATAGGATGTGGAGCCATGCCCATTCAAGACGTCCTTCATTATGCCGTTTGATAGAAACCATTGGATCAAATCAAGCAAGCATCCAGTGATACCATAGCCCTGTAGCTTGCACAGAAGGCCAGTGTGCCAGACCCTATTTATGCTTTGGAGATATCCAAGGCAACGGCTCGACTTTCGCCGTTCTTATAGAGGGCCTGGTATATATACTAGGTGATGGTAGTTAGTATATCAGCTGTAGATCTGACAAAGCGGAAACCACACTGTCTGTCCGAGAATAATTTTATGTTTGATTGCTTATAGTCATGGTGAATTATGTTGGTAAAGAGAGCCCTAGGTTAATAGTAGTAGTCATATTATACTGTAGCATAATATTGCCTTAGAAGTGTTCATCGAAGGTGCTTGTAGGGACACCATCCACGCACGACATGGCACTACAAGAACCACAATATTTTTTCGACTGTTGACCAGAGCATCTTCACGAAATTCTACCCAAGATGTTAGGCTTCTAACTACCAGTTGGCAAGCAGCAACTATAGAACTGCCAACTCGGTGCCCTCAGTATGAAGAGAAAGAAATATAGAAAAAAGGAAGGTTTAACCAGTGTATTAGAATACGAGAGCATATATACAAATACGAGTGTTACTAGTCAGCAGATAGAAATGTACGTCCGAACTCTATAGCTACGCTTCGTCTCGACTGCCTCTAGACTGTCACTCGATTGCCTCACCGGAAGTCATGCAAGTTGCTATTATATGAAAGAGGAAGAGTCCATTCACTGTAGATAGGGCACCATAACAATAAGTGTGAAATTTATCAATTAGCCGGTTGATGTTATATTCAAACTCCGACACCAGAGTTTTGTAGATAAACTTGTATGTAATCATTCGGTCTACTCATTTTATCTCTCTCTCTCTCTCTCTGTGTGTCTCTCTCTCTCGCTCTCTCTCTCTCTCTCTTTCTCCGATTACGCGTGTGCACACGTGTGCGTGTGTACGCATTGTGTATTTTCATATGTGTAGAATATCGTGGTTATATCTCTTTTTCATCAATTTTTGTCGACCTGTACTAATACTACTTTTTTCTTATTTGGCTGTGAGTATATATATATATATATATATATATATATATTGACACTCACATCAAAATTTTGTGTGTGTGTGTGTGTGTGTGTGTGTGTGTGTGTGGTTTAATTAGTTGTATGTCTATGCAATACGTATATTTCCGTGAAATAATTCAAGGCCTTCTTAACAAGAAGAAATAAAAAATGGCGTTATGAAAGGAAACAAAAGCAAAATTAAAAAAACAAACTACAGAAGGAAAAGAAAAGAAAGAAGAAAAAAAAGGAAGGAAAGAAAAGGAGAAAAAGAAGAAAATAGAATTAAATTTGTAAGATAAAAAGGAAGGAAGACATTAAAATAGACATAAAGTAAGGATTTGAAAGTGTACTGAAAAAAACGAATTAAAAATCAAAAAAGATGAAATTTGCAAATGAAATATAAAATGAGTTAAAGCAATGGAATCGAAAAAATGCAAGAATGAAAAGCGATGTGAGGTTAGAAAAACAAGATGATGTGAAAAAGAAAGAAATTTAATCATAGCGAAAAGAATAAAAGGATTAATGAATATATAAACCAGGACGTGAAGAAAAGGAATATATCCAGAAAAAGAAAATGCCTTTTGTTTGTTTTCGGAAAGAATAAATTTCTAGATATCCTAGATGCGAGGCTGACACCTGATCCACTTTCATAGTTTGCCGCAAGAATGTCTAATCACAGATAAATACAACTAAATCATCACCGAGCAAATCTGCATCCTTATCTATTGCCAAATGCTAAAATTATTGTGCTTATTGTTGCGTTGAAATATAAACATAGCTTTTATTTAAACTTTGGGCGCGCCACTATTACGGTCTTTTTGCAGAAAAAGCTTATGAGTAACTTCAGTATTTTTCTATTGGAACTTTTGCCGAGAAAAATTATTTCTCTTAATTTAATTTGAACTGTTGAGATTCAAAAGGTACTTATCTCTCTTTTGTTGAGGTAAGTCACATGAATTCTGTACTCTGAACTAGGATGTACAGAACGGCGTTATGAACAATGGAGTAGAATGGATTCAAATTTAAATTGGGTTCGTTACATTCGCTTACTCAAAGATATGAATCCATCTCTTCCCCCCACCACCACCTATATATGTTGAATAGCAAGACGGACTAAATCCTATAGACTTGTTTGATAACCAGTTTATCGCAAAAATAAAAGAAACGGTAATCTACTGTTTTCAAATCTTCTGCCTAGTCAGTCATGAATGGCTGCTGCCTACGACTTTTCAGTATGTGTGTACCGTTTTGGCAGATTTTCTCTTGATGCATCGTGAATGATAAGACCTTGGGTAGCGTCTAGAGAGGCTGTTTCTGATCCATAGTTGCGTAATAAAATTGGTTGTAGGCGAACATGCCCCCGACCCTCGAAGCTTTTGGTCTTGTGTAGTTCTTAATGGTTTTCTCTCTTTACTGAGGCTCTCATCCCACGTTTTATATTCGCATAGATTCGTCATTCACTTTTTACTTCCTCTGTCTCTTTTACCTCTCCATTATGATTATAAATAATTTCAGTTTTTCTTTATTTCTCATTATGGGTGTGAGTGTTATTTGTGTTGCTATTTGGGGGGATTTTCTGATTGCTTACACTCTCTGTTAATGGAATTTTTTATACCTTTCTGTGTGAAGGTTCATTGTCATATGGGTGGGTTGATACTGAAGAGCAGTTTAATCCCACATTTTTAATATATTTAATCTATTTACACAATCATCAATATCGATCTTACTATATGGAAGAGAATTCAGGATATTTTTTGTAATAGATAAAGATGCAATGACGGTAGTGGATTCTGTAGTGGGTTGTTTTGTATCATACGGAAGAAACATTTGAACAGCGGGTATGTTTAGAGAAAGATGGACACAAAATGAACATTATTGCTTGGAATCAAGAAGAGATTAAATTTTTGGACATAATGACATAAATACATAATGAAGTCAAGAGGGGCGAAAGAAAAAGATCGGCTCACCTAACGAGCTTACGTAAATACATGGCCAAACATAGACTAGGATGGTCTGTTAGGAGATAATCAATACTTATACCTGTGCTAGATAGGAAGTTGCAAAGAACCATGATAGTTGATGTCCTGAAAAGACATGATGTATAAAAGATAAATACTTAAACATAACTTATTCTTCTCTACTTCGCATACACAGTTTAGCAGAATGCACACAATGTGGTTCTCTCAGAAAGAAGTCATAGATTGTTCGCCTCGTTTCCAAACGACTGCTTCACGTCGATCTATCTTGATATTTTGGAAGCGTAGTAAAATATGTTGTCGTAGTAAAAGACCTATAGTGAATCAAACTCAGGAAACAAACAAATTTATCTGGAACAAGCAATGGTAAACATGACAATATGCTTTCAGATAATTTAAAATGACATCTTCCGGTTAACATACTGTGCCATTCGTGACAATTCTCCAAACAGTGGAGGATGCTATTGTTAAACACTGTTGATGGGTGAGCAAAAAGAGCCATTCTTGACGTGCCATGATTGGTAGTATTTCTTCTTAAACGTGAAATAAATACAGTGGTATCTCAGAAATTGAAATCGATTTACCGATTATATTTTCTGTCGTATTAAATGGCCTCTGAATCGAAAGAATTGACTCAGCTGTTAAATAAGACATATTAAATCAGAATTATCTCTATTTGTTAAAGGTATGCCTCTCAAGTTATTAAAAGACGATCAGTTTATAAGACTGAAGTTCACGGTTTCCAAATATGAATCGAACCCACTCACTTATAGAATGAGCCGAACTTTTTTAAACAACGTAACTGTGAAATTAGATTAATTTTCTTATATTTTTAAGTTTCGATTATGGGCATTTTCAAGAAAGCACTTCCCTAATGAGGTAAGAGATTCATTATCAGACACATTTACATAATAAATATATCAAATGCTTTTCACTTATGTTTGTAATTATCTCAGTGAAACTACCGCGTTTCTTTAATCGACAATTTCGTTTTCTACAGCTTATCAATATGTTGCAGGTTTTTAAAGTCAGAAAAAACGTTTAGATTGTAAGAATGGTCTTTTTAGTGATACTAATTAATTCATGGATAGAAGGATGAGGTGGATTCTTATCTTTTCCAAGGCTATTTGTGCGTAAGTGAATATAACGACTCTTACTGGAACTGGAACTCGTCTCACCCATTAATAATTATCCATTATACCATCCAATGCTTACTGTACTTGGTATTCTCAAACGGTTACTCACGTACTTACCAGGCTCGACGTTGCTTAACTACGGTGATCACACAGGAACCTGAGTTTCAACGTAACGTGGCGATAAGTGGACAGTGTTTCTATCTCAAACATTATATCATTTCTTAGAGGTTTACTTTTATTATTATGATGATGATAACTTACACGAGGCAATTATTTACTGCCACCAAGTCCATGTGGTATTTACACAAGAGCTTTTTATCGTTTTCTTTACTTTCGACTATTTCTAGCCTTCGAATGTTACTTGTGTAATGATATGTGTCGTTAAAATACATGTAAATATCGCTGTTTTTTTTTTCTTTGCACATTTAAAAATAAAGCGCACTCAGATTTTCTATGTCTGTGTTAAAACAGACAATTGCCAAAAGAACGATGTAACAACTTATATTGCTTAGAAGTTGTTAAGAATTGAGGAGAGAAAGATCAGTATGAAGATTGCGAGGAATTTAGAAATTATTGTTTTGTAAAATATAAACATTTTTGTTGCATAGACGCTAAGAACTTTAAACGCTATTTCTTCAGTGATCAAACTATCCATGTTGAAATTTAATTTTGAAACCGGTTCATTAAACAAAGCTGTGCACTAAATTACGACATAGAAAGCCTGGTTAATTAACTTAAAACAAAAGAAAAACAATAATAATGTTCTCTGTAACTAGATTGTTCATCTTCTTGTTTCAAATATTGCAAACAGTGTCTTCTCATTCTACATGCCGTGCCCCTTCAGGAAGGCGGTCGTGGCCCTCCACAATTTCCTGACTTTTTATTTTTTTATCATCTTTTTATCTTTCCTAAACCGGTTTCCGACATCCATTTTCTCAAACCTCTTAAGCGGGTTAGGCCTTGTCTTCATTTATCCCTCTTTGTTTCACAGGATGCCCTGTGAGTATTTTATTTTCCAAATCGTTTTTCTTTATTATGTACTCTATAAATTTCAACTGCCTGTTCCTGGTGATAAGTACAAGTGTTCTTTTTTGTTTCCATTTTCTCTTGGTCACAAATTCTCAACATCTTCCTGTAAAACCACATTTCTGTTGCTTCAAGTCTCTTCTTCATCTGTGAGGAAATTGTCCAACATTCATTGCCTTATAGGAGTATTGATATTACAGAGCAGCACACTACTCTTTGTTTTTAACGAATTTTTTCTGTTTCTTTATAATTTTTAATGCGCTTTCGAATTTCACTGAAGTACTTTTTGTTTTCTGTTAATACAATTAAATCATTGTATTTGTCTGGTTTTGGTATTTCCAAGTTGTAACAACCAAGCTGGGCATTTCATTTTTCTTACAATCTTGCATTCTACCATCTTGCAATTGATGTTTAGTTTTTACTTCACTATCTTCAGTAGTTCCCTTAATGTATCAACTGTATATCTTACATTGTTACTTTGTTAAGATTATGACCTCCAGTAATGAATCATATAAGGATTTTTAAATCTCTCGAAATTACGTCACTAGATATATTGAATAAGTCTGGTGAGAAGATACTTCCTTGTCTTACAGCCGTTTCTACTTTCTGTATGTACTGAACTCATTTCCTATCTCTATGCCTGTGATTTTATACTAGAATAGCTTCTGGATTATTCTAATATGCTTTCTAATATGTCAGCTTTATCTAGTAGGTTTACTGATAATTAAATGTTGGTAATTAAATTGCCATGACGAAATCATTACCTCATTGCATATATATATATATATATATATATATATATATATATATATATATATGTATATGTTGGAGGTGCCCGCGTACATGTAAGATGAAATATGAGAAAACCAGCTGGATGTTTAAACACACTCACACCCACCCACACACACACACACACACACACACACACACATATATATATATATATATATATATATATATATATATACATAGTATTTGATGGAAGATTGAGTAAAGTCGAAACTGCTGAATTTCACTGATGGTAGAAAGACATTTAAGACAAGCAGGCTCAAAATCAGAACTGGAGATTAAAAGAAGGATTATTAGAATTAATATAGAAAAATTATCACTTACCTGATCGGCGTCATTTTCATCATACTGACTTTAAATTTCGTGAATTCAAAATAATACGATCACTCATCAAGGCTTTCCGGTTTTTCTGCTGGTATTTTTCAATATTAGTGTTTTAATATACTGTTGTGGAACTGGTGTTATTTGAGATTTTGTGTGTAAGTCTGTTAGAGTGGGATTTTTTCGTTTGATGAATGTCAGGTTATCTGTTTATCTTATTTTTTTCTGTTTCTTTTTCTATTTATTCTATTATTTTCTGCTAATTTTTAACGAGTACTGGATATTTAGTGATTATTTTGTTGTGCGTTGACCGCTTGACTTTAAGACGTAGCAGTCAAATGATTGTATGCGTTTGTGTGTCTGCATGCGCGTCTGTGTATGTATGCGCTCATGTGCCCGCCACCACACGTCTGTGTGCTTCCGTCTGAGTGCGTGTTTACGGACTTGTGCTCTCACATTTGTACACCTAACTGCATGGTTGTGTGTGTAAATTGTGTATGTTTCTAAAAGTAAATGACTGTATTTTTAGTTAAATCGTATTTTTCCTTTCTTTGTGTGCAGCTTTGTTTGTTGTTTTTTATTTTATTTCTTCTTCTTTTATTATTATTGGTGTGTGCGTGTGTATGTGTGTGTGCGTGTGTGTGCGTGTGTGTGTGTTCTTCTGTATATCTGCGTATTTTATTTTTGTGTTGTATAGTTTGTTCTCACATGTTAGTTTTTACATTGGGTAGGATTATGTGTTAGTGTGTTTTTGTTGAAGGAATTGGTAGAAAGAATTGGGTATTTGTCATTGATATTGTGATGTTTTTGCTATTGGTGGGGGCAAGGTGTTAGCTATGGTGATTTTTTTTTTAATCATATCACTCCCAGCAAGGCGGTAAAGCCACTGATGTGCAGGGGCCTACATAGGAGTGAAAAGATTGGAAAAGAGAAAACCCGAACCGCATCCTAAACAGGAAACAAGGGATGAACCTCTTCACCTGTTCAATAGACGTGGGTGGAGAGTGAACCGGGCGATAATAGAATTACGTTTTATATTGTATGTATTAGCTTCCTTTATATTATATTTAAGTTGCAAAAAAGAATTTGAGTGTCAACATCCCCACATTATTTCATTTTTCTTGTTTAAGAGCGTGCTTTTGTTTTTCATGGTGATTATTGCCGCTCTTTTATGTTTTCCTATTTAATTTTGTTGATGATATTCTTTTCATTTTTGGCTCCATATATATTTTGATGATTTTGTGCTGTGTTGTTAATATACCTTTCTCTTATGAATGACATTTTGTGATTGTCAAATTTTTCTTTAAAGGTTGTTTTTGTGACTCCTATGCACATTTTTTCTTTAATATGAATTTTATTTGTTTTATGATGTTTTATTGGTTTACTATTTACTAATTACTATTGTTAGTTTTTTTTTGTTTTTTTTTTGTTGCTTTTGTGTGCGTGTGTGTCTGTGTTTATTTGGTTATTATTTTCTCCGTGTTATCATTGCGGTTGTAACTGATGTTGATTGTGTTTTTATAGGTTATTCCTGGTTATTTGCTGCGTTTGGAGAAATGTGTTTAATTATTTTGAAAATATGTTTCCTATCCTTGTTTTTATTGTACTATTGTCAGGTACGTTGAAACAGGTTATTATATATTCTTTCTTTTTTGTATTTTGTTTGGTTTGCTTTAGTTTGGTTATTTTAGGTTGTTCGAATAACTGCTATTTGTTAGCGCTGATTTGTATATTTTTTTTGTTCAATAATTTTATGTTTTTTTACAGACAAAATGAAAAAAAATACTTGTAGCGCATTTCATCAGACTGGGTTTGTTGACGTTGTTATGATTACACTTAGTGCATGCACGAGAGATGCTGTTAGTTCCAACATTTAAAAGAATATTTAAAATAATTCTTTCGAAATGTTAAAACTACTAGCATCCTCTCGGTTTACAATACTGCATACATTCTGTTATACGTATATTAAAATCCATCATTGAGAATGGCTAAAAGTATAACCAAAAGTGCTCGGATAAATAAAGCATTTGAAAAAGTTTTATATAATTTATACCCCCAAAAGAAAAATCATGAGACCACATAAAAAATTACATTAAAAACACTTAATGACAATAGCTTTTCTGTCATTTCAATTAAAAATTACAGAAAAGCTAACCTGCATAAAAGAGAGATTTCTACCAAGATATATAATATATATATATATAGTCATACGTCTGTTTTGCTGTCTCACAGCCCATCAGTGTGAGTAGACATCCGATTATTTCTAGCCGGGATCAAAATTCAACCGATTTGGCATCAGTCAGAGAGCTTACCTCTTAACTATCGGCGCGCAGTGAGAAAGAGAGAGAGAGAGGGAGGGGGATATTTTAAAGTGTTATCTATACACGGTTTTTCCTTTGAAGCAAAGAAAAAACAAAGATAAAGAGATTACTGAGTGTGACAGAATATGAGAGAAAGAAAACTATTATGAAAGAGAGATAAAAACAAAAGAAGAAAAAGAAGAAAAAGAAAAAGAAAAAATAACGATTAGTGATGGATTTAAATTTGTGAAGATCTAAACTGACAAAAAAGGAAAGAAGCCGAAACAGCTTAACAGGCAAAAAGTACGAGAGAGAGAACTGTTAGCATAAAACGTATGGTGACATTTAGACACTTCAAATGTAAAAAAAAAATAAACGAGACCTAGTTGATAATCTAGTACTACGTAAAATCGAGGTACAAAAGAGGAAAGCTCATAAGAACAATTATCATGAAAATATTTATAGAAAAAGTATAGAGATGCTATTTTACGGCATTTGAATGTGACTGAAGACGAGATTCCAGGTCAGGATCAAAACATTGCAGATTCTTTATCAAGAATCTCTAAATACATAGCAGTAGTAGCAGACGAGACCTGACAGCAATATTCGGTGCATTGACAAATGGTAAACCTATAAATTTGCGAGATAGATTCTGGTGATAAAAAGTTCCCAAATACTGCACAGTGAGTGAACTTTGCTAACAGTGGACTTAACAATTGGTTCAATATAATCTTTCTAATTGACTTCAGGGGAAAACCTTACGCGTACTGAGTGTCTCTTATTTCTATATCTCGGCAGTTGCTTTCCTACATTTAGTTAATATTCTTAATTAATTTGTTTACCAACGTAACACCAGTTTCTTCTAATAAGTTATTACTGGTCATTCCATTTCTCTTCCTTATTACGTTTTTCTATTTTTCTCAGCTCAGTTTTTACGCCATTGTCAAATCTTGTTTTCATTTTTTTGTATTACCAATGTTTTCGATCCCTGTTTTAAGTCTACTCTGATATCTGCTCATCTTTTTCCAATGTTGTCTTGTCATCAATCCATCACTCTATATCTGACTTCTATTTTAAACTAATGTCTTTCCTATCGATCGTACCAATCTTTATTGGCATAAAATTAAAAAATAAAAATTGATAATTATGTTATAATCCATATTTACCTATATCTTTTCATGAGCTAAAAAAATAATTTATTCATTCACCAATAAAAATATTTTTTTCATAAAACAGTTGGCACACGAAGTATGTGCGGAGATTATCGAAAATAAAGTGGATGCTATCTCTTAATCAATCAGGTGTTAGAAAAAAACCTTAACAATTGATCCGATTCTATCTTGCACAAACGCATAAATAAACGTGAATTTTGCCTTTCTCTCCAGAAAGCTACACGTCATCTGAGTGGTGACAAGTCCTGGCGACTTGTCTCACTCTCTCATCAATTCTTTCGAACTGTATTCATCGATTTTTTTCTTCCTCATATACTGTTGACAAAGAAAGAAAAAACATTACAGAGAACCACAAGTGTGTCTAACTGGACGTCTCATCCAGGCGACATGCATTTTGCCACTCTCCTACTCCCTCATTTATTTGTCGGCACACAAAAGAAAAGAAAACAAATTCAAAAGAAAACAAATTATGCAGAACTTTAAAACATAAATATTATTTCATAGGTAACAAACTTGATATTAATTCTTCTCGTTCAATAAATCTTACATTTATTAATACCAAAAAAACTTTTATCACTCTTTTAACGTTTCTTTAACCTTCTGATTCTTTCAAATATAGTGGGTTTGGTTGTGTTTGACACGAGGCTAATTTTTAAGCATATCCAATGCTCCCTACAATATGTTCATGCCTGTCCCGAAGGGACAAGGCACATAAATTCTTACGATATATCATTTGTGTATTTTTGTCCATAACGTTCTTAACATTGTACTCCATAAAGTTATACCTCTTGCATTAAGGATGCCTGCTGGACTATTTAAAGATATATTCATAGTTAGAGATGAATCAACCGAGTCAGTGAAAGTATAATTAGAAACATTTGGAAATTAATAATAATTATTATTTTGCAGTCATTTTACGGTCTACATGAATTAATATTTAGAAAAAACGTCAAACGTGGTTATTAGACGTCGAAGATGAATCATAATTTCATAGATAGGCGTTGTGTAATTTAAGCTGATACTTTCACAAGCATATACAGTCCAAGAAACAACATGTATACTAATCATTGGTAACTGTAGGAATACACAAAAGTGTGGTATTTATAGTAATACTCAAAGAAATTTGGAAACAAAGGTTTGAGGTAAATAGCATGATAGGAAATCATGGCTATCATCAATAAAACATTACAGTAACTATAACCAACAAAGAATTTCTAAAGATTTCTTTAAAATAACGATACTGTATTAATGCCTGTCAGACTGTAACTATGTCATCCTGCATTAAAATTTATTAATTACCAACTTGATTTTCCACAGTAAAAAAAAGTGAGAATGACTTTGCGCACGATTTTTTTACAATTTACATTTAATATCAATCCCCAAGAGAGAGTAGAGGTCTTTTAAGAAATATATGACATATACAATGGCCATAACTAGCTTGGACATTACGTTCGCGGAAAAAGAATCTTTCCTCCTAGACAAATTCGCTTTATTTTTCTCTCCGGTGATTATCCATTTTATACTTCTCATCTCTTTTGGGTCATCTACCATATTTACTGTCCACGACGCCCAATTAAAATATGGTCAATTCCACGACAAAAAGTGCAGACGATTATTTTTAGTTTCTTCTTCAGCTCGAACCAATTCGGGTGCCTCCTCGTTCCATTCTCTTTAAAAAGCCATTCATTGTTGCGGCCGAAAAGAGTCGACGAGGTAAAGTGTACGCAAAATGTGACTACGCCCTGGGGGGACGATGTTTCAAAAAGCGTGTGAAGAGAAAGAGAATGAGCTGAAGAATTTGAATAGCATGCGGGACATCATCATGGCTCTACCGTCTCCCTTATTCATTGTTTTCCCCGCCTATAGCTCGATGGTCCCAGTCATTATAAGCCATTACACGCCATTTGTCCCCTATCTCGCCGATTGGTGTGAATAACATATAAATTACATAGAAACTTATATTCAGTTATTTTTGCAGTTTTTTTTTATGTCAAGAATTCGTCTTCACGCCCGTCTCTTTATTACTGTCTATTATTGTAATTGTTGATCTCGATATCTGTTTGCTCTCGCACGCGCACAAACACACAAACTGATACTCACAAGACATACGCAGACAGGCACAAACGCGCGTGCGCGCACACACACACACGCACACACACACACACCTGCGTATGCAATTTCTAAATCTCTGTCTCTCTCTCTCCCTATAATATATATATGGATTGAATATATGAACAGGAATCCGATAAGATTATAGAATGAAGTAAAAAAAGATAGAAAACGTATCTCAATCTAACATGTTTCACTTTTGTTAATGCTTCTTCAGAGAGAGAAAGAAAATAAAAAAAATCACGTGTATAATAATAGATCTTTTTTTCAAATATATACGCACAGGATATTTTATGTATAATAGAGTACGTGTAAGAATTAATTCTAAATAACAACATATCAGTAGATAGATAGATAGATAGATAGATAGATAGATAGTGTGTGTGTGTGTGTGTGTGTGTGTGTGAGAGAGAGAGAGAGAGAGAGAGAAAATGAGAGAGAGAATTATGGAGAAACTTCTCACTTTGCTGAGCGGTGTTGTTTTGTGAGGGGACTATTTTATGGTCATTTTGCTGAGAGAAAATTCTGTCACACGATCTTTTTGGGGTTTTGGCTTTAATTTTACTAAAATCTCTCTCTTCCACTAATTTTCTCTATGTGTGTGTGTGTGTGTGTGTGTGTGTGTGTGTGTGTGTGTGTGTGTGTGTGGCTTGATGCAAAAGATGGTCATATTTTTGTCATTAAATATTTTTATAAATTCCCATCCACAATTTTATTATTCCACCCGCTAAAAGGTCATCCCTCGATCACAAAATGCTAGTGTTTTGTAACAAATCATAGATTAGGAACGTCAGCTCTAGGTAGAGTCATCTCTGGTGAAATGGTTGATACTGATGCAGAATGGCTCTGTTCTAATTAACTTTCATGAAAAATCATTGTTGACTGTTCCGATATGCAGCGGTAGATGTGACTCCAAGCTCAGCATATACCTGAAGCAATTTGGAGATACAACAAAAGTCTCAACAGCTCCCACGATTTGAATGTTCAGAATCGGTTATTTAGCCCCTCACTCTTGTAAAACTATCTTTAGAACTCTGCCATGACTACATAGTCCTTGGAAAGAGCTGTCTCAACCCACCTTAGGCAATAAAATACAAAACAGATTTGTTATTCACTATTTTCTCAGGCTTCTTCTCGCTATAGATTAGATTGTGGTCGTTTGTCATTTGATAGATTAAATGGATTAATAAAACATGAAGGCGTAACTCTGAAACAAAATAAAAGAAGCATTATAGATTTGAATGTTTTATGGCTTTTCTTTCATATTGTTTCACTCTTTGTAAGTGAGAGACTGTAAGCACCATGAAAGGAGATTAAAACAAGAGATGGCCAGCAGAGATTTTCTACAATCATGACTGATACAATTCAAATAAGCATTTAGATGAATGTATTCTTCCTTAAACAACTCGTAAAAGACAATGTATCCAATAATGGAAAAAACAGGAAATTAATTATTATGAGAAAGGGGAAATATCATAGACACTTGTATTTGTCAAAGTACAGTTTTTAATTATTTCTGACAGCGATTCTTCACAAAGTCATCAAAGAAAAAGTAGCATAATATGACATGCAGTGAAATAAGTTATGATTCTTTTCATTTTCCTTGTGGCATTCACAAGGCTAAGTGTTACATTTTCATGCGAGATATTCGCATTGCTTCGATAATACGAAAACATTTTTTCTACAGGGAAAGGTTTTCTAATAAAATTTTGCTTAACTGCTACTGTTTGTATTACTGTTTGTATAACTGCAATTACTTAATTGCACACATATACACATACATACACAAACATATATATATATATATATATATATATATAGTGTTAAATTGTGATAATGATTAGTGGCAAGATTACTACTTTTTTTCAATAATTTACTGTAGAAAACCGTTATTGGCAACCAGAGTTTTTGTGCTAGAGATAGAGGATTAATTTGGAGAAGTTTCACCCTTACCTAAGCAGGGTAATGCCAACTTCAAAGATTCGTAAAGGCACCATTATGATGTCTTCACTCCTCAGGCCCTTTACTTCCTCTCCCTCGGTTAGCTTTTTTCTTACAGTGACCATTTATTTATTTTTAGGCCATGATTAAATGTTTATTTTCCTGTGTGAAATGAAAATGTAGGTATTTGAATAAATATCTGATATGTCCAGGAAAGGGATATATATATATATATATATATATATATATATATATATATGTGGTTTTGGCATAAGTAACTGGGTTGGACAATCTAGCAAGTAGCCGTAATGGACCGGTACTCGTCATATGCAGTATGCTTAGACGTAGGCGTAGTCAATAGGCGTTGTCAATAGGCGTTCCAATAGGCGTAGTCCTAAACTGCATTTATGACTGACATCAGCCAATCATATTACTGTGAGGGGGAACAAAGGTGTATACATATTCCATACATCACCTCCCTTTGAGCTAAATTTTCCACTGAAATTTAGCTTCAATATTTTCTCTTTTTAGGTCTGGACATAATCGACTGATTTTTTCCCGAGTCATTTTCGCCTCAATCCTCCCTTGCGTGGTAGCGTTTGACACACTGGTACTTGAGGTCAGGAATACCTCTATTAGCGAATGTTGACTTGCTGGACCAGGAATTTCAAATATGCCATACAGAACTTCCATTGAAATTTCTTCGGTATTTTTCGTGACTTCTGTAGTGTGTCTGGGTCTCAATTGATTCCAATATATTTTGCACCGAAATTTTTCTCCTTTTATGTCATATATGATCTGACCAATTCTTTTGTTTATCATTCCTTCTTCCTATTATATTTTTCCAGCCCTAAAGTTCTTTAAAAAAAACCTTGTCACCTGGCTTATACGCTTTAGTCATCTGTTTTTTCTTTTTTTAGCAGCTTTCTTCGCAGGACTAGGCAACAGCCTGTCAAATACGGAGAGTATTTTTCTCGCAAATATTACATCTGCTAGCAACAACCCTGACGTCGTTTTTGGGTTTGTCGTGATTCTATATACCGCCAAAAATTCTGAATATTTCTTTTATTCGTGTCCACGCCTTTTCTTCAACACTCGTTTAAAAGTGTTCACGAATTTTTCCACCTGTGCTTTATTCACATTTTCTAGCCTAACCGGTAGTTTTCTAATAGTGTTCCATAACAAACCCGACAATTCACTTTCGTCTCTTAACTCCGCTATAACTGTTTCTTCCAGTGGTTCCATATATTCAGGGATCAATCTTGATAACTCATCGGCATGACCTAGCTTCTTTGAAGGCACATATTTTATTTTGAAATTATACTTCAATATAATTACACCCCAGCACTACAGTCGATTTGCCGTGTGAATTAGTATACCTTTTTTGTCCGAATATTGTTAACAGCGGTTTGTGATCTGCAGAATAATCTCTCTTCCGTATGGAAACCTGTAAAAAAATTTTACAGCGTAGATTATGGCTTTCTCGATTTGACTGTAACTTTGTTCCGCGGGCAGTAACGTTCTTGAGACATGTGCTATTGGCTTCGTAAAGCCGTCCTCGAATTTATGAAGCAATACAGCACCTAGTCCATTACTAGCATCTACTGCTACAGTAATTTTCCTCTTCGAGTCAAAATATACTAACAATAGGTCTGCTAATAGACAGCTTTTTTTATTTTTTTAAAAGCATGTTCACATTCTTTGATCATATCCACTTTGCGCCCTTTTTCACCAACTTATTTAAAGGAGCTCTCATATCATACATTTTCGGGATACAAATGCTATAATAACTTACTAATCCCAAGAATACCCACAGTTTAGCCACATTATTAGGTGCTGGTATATTTTTTATTGCCTCGGCCCTTTCTAAATACGGTTTTCTTCCTTTTGTGAAAATGATCTACCCTAAATATTTTAACTTAGTTAAGAAGAACTCGCATTTTTCAGCACTCAGCTCGAACCCGTATTTCTCAAGTCTCTAAAATACTGCTCTAATATGCGTTTTGTTTTGGGCCACGTTTTCACATTTAATCAAAATATCAGCTAAATATGCGATTGCATACTCCATACCATCCAACGTTGTGTCCATTATTTGCTGAAATAGACTTGGAGCTACCTTCAATCCAAATGGAAGACGATTTAGTTTTAAAATCCCTTTATGTGTGTTTATTGTCGGATTCTTCGAACGTTCTTTAAC
Organism: Ascarosepion bandense; assembly: GCA_037127315.1. NCBI lineage: Eukaryota > Metazoa > Mollusca > Cephalopoda > Sepiida > Sepiidae > Ascarosepion > Ascarosepion bandense. The sequence continues at coordinate 2,352,529 of JBBBDQ010001533.1, read as the reverse complement.
CTGAAGGTAAGCCTCCGACAAGTCCAACTTTGAAAACGTTTAATTTCGTTAATATATCTTCCGGAGACGGTAGGGGGTATGCATGTTCGAAAGAACAGTCCTTTAAGTTTGTCGAAAGTCAGCACGCACTCTGATTTTTCGGTTTTTCTTTTTTATATATAAGTTGGAGACACCCAATCCGAGTAATCAACCTTTGAAATTACGCCAACCTTTCTAATTCCTAATTTATTGTGTCTTGTGCCGAAATGATACTTTTTTCTTTGGTCTAAAAATTGGTTTAACATTTTCTTTCAATTCGAAGTTGACTTCTGTTTTTGTGCACAGACCTAGTCCTTCTGAAAAGACGCAATGAAATTCGCTTTTCAATTCCGTAATAAATATTCTGTTTTCTTCGTCTTACCGTTCTCTATGATGTTAACTTTGTTACAGAAAGCATTTATCGGTAATTCCCATAAGTTAAACAGTACGATACAGTTTAAACCAAAGAGGTTTACTGAACCAGAAAGCACATACACTTTCGATTTGTGAATTTTTCCCATGAATGAAATGTTACATTTTAATTCACCTTTAAACTTAAGGCTTTTTCCTGACACTCCCCTAGAGATTTTGTCTGTATCAGTCAATGGTAGCCGATTTTTTCCATGTTTGCTCGTTTATTACCGGGATATCACTTCACTTAATCGAGTAATAATTTTACGGTCTTCCCATTTATTTTTGCATCAAGGTCTTTTACCCTCCTCAATTTCGTTTTTTCTTCTTTTAACCTCCTCAATTTCGTTTTTTCTTCTTTTACCCTCCTCAATTTCCTTTTTCGACAAAACTACGTTCATCTTTGTTTGCGATTTTGATTTTACTTTTCTCTGTTTTGCCTGACAATGAGAAATTCTATGGCCTTCACGCCCACAATTAAAACATATTTTATCCCTAAAAAACAATCCTCTTTATATGCTGTCCACCGCATGAACTGCATATAATTTTTCTTTCTTTATTCTGTATCCACTTCTGTTGTCTTGCAGTTTGTACTCGCGAAATGCTCTTCTCCTTAATCCGAGTATTATCTCTTTTTATGTTTATAAGTCGCTGGCATTCTTCCGTTACTTTTTGTAGCATAATCTTCGTATCTTGTTTCATGGGAGTAAGGATTCTTGATCTAATTTTTTATCATTTAGAGTCGTTACCCGCTTCACAAAAATTAAACACTTGAACATGGCATTTCTTTTAATTTAAACCCCTCACACTGTTCATTAACCATACCTGCATACGTGACAAAATCATCATCCTCTTGCTTTACGATATTTAGATACTTCTATCGTGTATGAAATAAACTATCTCTTTTATCGAAAGTTTCCGACAAAATTTCTACTGTTTCGCTGAATTTAATTTCTTCTGGCGTCTTTGGATGGAGTAAATTCACGTATTTTGTATTTGTTCTGTTCCCAACTTCTGCAACAATAGAGTGATTTTTTCCTCTTTGGACCATTGTTCACATCTTTTCGTAAATATTGTTTCAAATTTATGAAAATAAGCCAGAAAAGTTGAACCACTGTCAGGGTCGTATTTAAATTTTTCAACAGAAGAAAATCTAGAACCAGGATCTTTTGTTGTCCTTGATAATACGTCTTCTCAAAGTGATTTATTATATTTTGCCTGTTGTTTGAATAACTTTTCAAACCTTTCTTGTTGCTGCATAAATTGTTGTTTTTGTTGTTGTTGTTGTTGTTGTTGTTGTTGTTGGAATTGTTGCTGTAAAATGACTTGTAGCATCTTAGTTAATTCCGCATTTTTTTCCATTCTGCCAACGTATCCACAAAAAGTTTTTGCTCCAATTTATGTAAACAATAAATCTTCTAAGTCCAAACAAGAAGGGAGACAATTTCTTACTTTGTGTAAGCATTGCACAAAATTTTGCCTTTTCTAACATTAAAACAAAAAATGACGAAAAGTACTTACTTTCTGTGAGTGTCAAACGAGTCTTTCTAACGTTCTTCGTTAGTAAGTTATGTCAAATTATTATTTTTATTTTTAGTCATGTGAAGTCGTTTCAAACTTTCGTTGCCAACTGATATGTCTCGGAAAGGGATACATATAAATGTAACCGGGTTGGACAATCTAGCAATTAACCGTAATTGACCGGTACTAGTCGTGGACTTATGCAGTATGCTTAGGCGTAGGTCTATGCAATAAGCGTAGTCAGTAGGCGTTCTAATGGTTGTAGTCCTAGTCTGTATTTTTGGCTGACACTAGCCAATTATATTACTGTGAGGGGGAACCAAGGTGTATGCATATTCATTACATCAATATCTTAATTAAATACCAACAAAAACAAATAAACAAAACACAAACACAAAACTATCACACATAAATATAAAAATATCAATACTCAATCCAAAAAAGAAAATAAAGAAATAATATAAAGCCACGAAACGGTAAAATCACACGCGAAACGCACAAATAATACAAATATACACACACTGAAGAACTCAAACACTTAATAATGATATAAAATAAAATAAAATTTTAAACGCTCACATATACTAACTCGGTAAAAAAAAGTTCAATTCAATACCATAAAAGAGTTCAAATTAAAATGATAAAAGCAGGTCAACTCACTATAATGCAATTGAGCAAACACTCACTTATATGCGATTAAATGAAGCCAACACAGTAAAAAATAATAAAAAGCAATTAACAAGCTCCATATACTAGAACGCATTAAAAAGAGACCAACATAATAAAAAGCTATTAACCCTCTTCAGAATCCCTTATATACAAAGATATGACATTGCACCAAGCTCCATATAAATAAGAAAAAATCGGGAAACAGCAGCAGTATAAACTACACTGAAGAGTGAAGACATCAAAATAATGCATTTACGAAAACGACATGTATCCCATACAAAAACATCAAAATATTAATAAAAAACAATTCAACAACATTTACACCATTGTCGTTAGTTAGACATTAAATAACATCACTTTGCATCTTTCATAAAATTTTTCTTAGCAAAGAAAACTTACCAAAACTTTTCAGTTAACCTGATAAATTATTATGAACATCTTTTAAATTTAAAAACTTTCAAATATTAACATGTTTATTTTTACTTTTGTTGATAAATTGTTATTGCAAAATAGATCCTTACATTTACCATCATAAAGACAGTCAGAAAACAAAAATGATTGGCTATGATACGTTTTCCTTTTAATACATATCATCCTATGTTTAAAGCACGACTTACAGGTTATCGGCTAGTATGCACATACTTTTTTTACATTCATACCTTATATAGGTATAAATATATAAATAGCTAGAGAAAGAGAGAGAGAAAAAAAAAAGAAAGAAAGAATGAGGAAGAAAGAAAGTGTTTCAAAAATTAACCGCCAACCGTTCAGACCATATTCTTATAAACCTGGTGTTTGGTCCTTTAGACATGCTTCCTGAAAGTGGGTCGGTTCAAGAACTATTCTGCACCCCTCATATATATATATATATATATATATATATATATATATATATATATATATATATATATAAATGTGTGTGTGTGTGTGTGTGTTTATTGCAGTTATAGTAGTTCGCGTTTATTAGCTATTTCAAGATGTCTTCTGTCTTTTTTTTTATCTTTGACGTTATTCGCTGAAATTTTATAATCGACAAGTTGATCTCTGAAAATTGTTAATTGCTTGAATGTGAAGAATGATGAAGCTGAGACTAATTTCGCGCCAGTGCGACTCCAATGACAGCTTTCAAGATAACAAGGGAAAATTTTCTAAATTGTCACGTGAAGATCTTTTTTGTGAAGCTCTTTTGTATCCAATATAGTTAGAATAGGGCACAACATTTGTAAGCCTGCAAAAAGGAGAATTGTCTTCGAATTTGGATGGAAGGTCAATATGCGCAAATGTTAATTTAGATCTCATTACTAGTTTTAGTAAGAAGCTTTTATTCCTGCTATGATAGAAATAATGTAAATTAAGGTTTTTTCTCATTTAATCGTATTACTTCCTAAGTCCTACTTTTCTTATGTTTTATTCCATTAAAATCAGATTTCGTCGTTCGATTCTTTGTAGAAACCAAGATTTTTAATGTTAATTTTCAGAAGAGCGTGCAGACAATCCCTACTTTGGCACAACATATTCTTCTAATCATCCATTTCATTTTCTGTCATAGTACATATGATAAAATACATCGATGGTTTATTGGGAGAGGAATGTGCTTCGGCCAAATAGCTGTAATTGTGCCAAAAATATCATTAAGGTTAGGTCCACTATGGCAGGTGATCGAGCCAACCAAAGAAAAAAAGCGAGTGGATTTCTGATAAAAAATACTATTTTGCTTGCAATGAAAATCGATCTGTCAATGTATCGATTCTTGTATAATGGTAAATGGTAATGGTAATAATGATATTAGCCGTTTCTCTACAGAGAAAGGAGTTGTCATTCCTTGACCGTAGGTTTTGATTGAAATTTATGAAATCTGCATCTCAAAACAATTTTTTCAGGAAAATAAGTTTCACAAGTTCAGCAGCTCTTATCTGTTTCCAGTAATGATTAGGGTTTCCTTCCTCACTATTTGCTTGATGTAGTGTTGAACGTTAACATCTTGTCTACGTCATTATTTTCTCTTCGAGTGACAGATTCTTTTCATTTTAGTTGTTGCCGCTGTTGCAAGTCCTCAAGTGATGTGGTTTCTATTATTTGAACAATTCTTTGTTAGCAATTCTGTAGCAAGAGTCCCCAATATTCAAAGAAGGATCACCTCCGCCAAAGCCCCCAGGCTTTACTCAATACCTTTTTTAAATATTGATATTAGAAATCGTTTGTATGCAACTGAGATGTTGAATATATTGTAATGATTTGATAACCATATATGATATCGATATGAAAGTTTCGATCTAGTGAGGTACATTGTTTCCATAATCCCCTCAAACGATTGAATTAACAGATAATAAGTATTCTCTGTGCAAAATCTTTATTGGGAAATCAACATCTTATTTTAAAAAAGTAAGATTATTTTTAAAAGAAGTTCCAATGAAAACATTGAATCTAATTGTAGAATAGTTTGTTGTAAAGTCAGTGATTATTTTCATCAGCATTGTCTTTTACTCTCCACTGCAAGCCAATGAAAAGACAGAAGTGACGACTTTTCCCTGATGTGGTGCTGGTGCACTTAACTGTGTCAAATATGAACGGACACATAATTCCAACCGTTATACATTTTATATACTATCACAGCTCTTCAGAGAAGCTCGAAATATTCGTTAAAATTTTATGAGATAGAGCCAAGTGTGGCACTCAATAGCGGGATGACAATTTTCTCCGTCATTTTCTACAATCTGGCTCAATCTTAACCTTCAGGTCAATGTAGTTGCTGATATTTTCTGCTTGCTATGATATTATACTGGAGTTAGCAGATTATGGTTACATGAATTATTTAGGATTGATTTTCAGTTGTGCTGACGATGATTATAGCAGGTCTTCGATGTTCAATAACTTAGTGTCAGAATATCATTGTATTACTTTATCATTCTACGATACTCAATGTCACATGATCGTACCATTTGTTGGCAACCATTGTAACCATTTATTTGTACAAGATCTAGTGCATGTCGTCTTTTTTATTCACTCTCTCTTTCTCTTTGGGTCAACATTTTGCTCTCCCCCTCTCTCTCTCTCTCTCTCTCTCTCTCTCTCTCTCACTCTCTCTCTCTCCGTGCCAGCATTTTACATGCATTTTAAATGTATTTGCAGAAAATATCTTGTCTTGGCTGAAATTAACTTAAGTTATAAATCGATGGACCGAGCAGGAGAGCAAAAGAAAAGATATATAATTCTCCATAGCTTTTGTTCAGTATATTCTCCTTACTAACAGTTATTAAAGCACTTGTTGAGTATTTGCTCTTTAACAATACCTTATTATTTTATTTTTATAGTAATTATGTCGTCGGATATAGAAGAATATATATATATATAATAAAGACCGTTGTATATTTATTTGTGTGTATATATATATATATATATATATATATATATATATATATATATATAACACAGACTATTCAACACGCCAACATTTGAATTATTGGATTTACTTTATTTTTGTTTTTTACTTCACTGGTTTAAATTATTTCTTTATTCTTTATTCTTTATCTTTATTTTTATTTTAATTTTCCACTTACTTATATATAAACAAGAAATTGGCCCTCAGAAACAAAAGAAACTCAATATGTAAAGCCACAAATTTATTCACCTGAAGAGAGTCAATCATAGACTTCAGACACATGTAGTGTCACAAATACCATTATGGACACTTCAAATATAATAATATGGATAACATCTTTATAAAACAACAATAAATATACACTTTAAACTAAACGTTCACTGCCTCTCACACTTTTTATTCTACACACACACACACACACACACACACACACACATATATATATATATATATATATATATATATATATATAATATGCTTTCTTCCTATCATGCTCAGGTGTTTGGATTATTTTATTTTTTGTTTTTTTATGTCTTAATGTATAGTTCTCATTAATAGATACATGAATATATATTTTGGCCGTCATTTTGCCATAGAACTCGTTCGTTGATAGTCTCAGTCATTTGTGCTCTCCTGATTAATTGCATCATAATTTCAAAGACAAACAACAGTTACAGAAATGTTAAGCTAAGAGTCAAAATATTCCCGAAAAGGTTATAGGATTTTTAGTTGTGTTTTTCCAAGCTGGTTTCATTTTATGTTGTCTATTAGTCATGATATTTTTTTAATGGTGAAAAAGACCTAGACTAATACAGGGGCCCGACAATATTTTTCGGCCACTTTAGAATTCGACTTTCCGAGTACCATAGAGTGGCGAAATTCCTTCAATAGAATAGCATAAACATATAAAGACAATGCCTGTAATAAAAATGGAAGAAAATCGATTAGGTAAGGAAAAATATTTATTTTTCATCATTTTTTACAAAACACACGCGACATTATTTTTCGGACATCGTTGAAAAACTGTTAATAGTCTGTAATATCACCTTTCTTCTCAATAACTTTTATCAATCTCTCTTCATAATGATCAAACATATGCACAATAACATACGTGTTTCTATTAGTTATTTTTTTGGCATCTAGTATCCGTTCCCATAATTGAGCCTCTTTCGTTATTTCAGGTCCATCATAGACAAGTTGCGCAAGCATTGCCCAAATATTTTCTATTAAATTTAGATCTGGGCTTTTTGCAGGCCATTCCAAAGTAGTCATATTCACTTTAGCCATCCATTCTTTCATGAGTTTTGACACATGGATGCTGCACATGGAAATCATTCCCTATCTCTCTTCTTATCCTTGGTAGGGATTTCTCGTCCAGCAACTGTTTGTAGCTTTCGCTGTTCTGTCGTTCTTTCAGCCACTCCAACCATATGTTTCCATTAGCAAAGATCATACCCCAAACCATAACTCCTCCTCCTCCCATCTGTCGTTTGTTCAGTACAGCAGGCTCACCCCTTCTCGACCAAGTACACCATCCACCGGGCCCATCAAACTTGAAACGCTTCTCATCAGTAAATATAACCTTCTTAAAGTCACCATGCTTTGTTAACCACCTTTTAGCACACTCCAGTCTTGCTCCTTTGTTTTTCTTTGTGAGTGTAATTTTTTTCTTAGCCTTTGCATACATCAAACCAATCCTATGCAGCGTTCTTTGTACTGTTCGGACGTTTACATCCAATTCACATTTCTCCTTCACTTTTCTTGCTGTAACTTTTTCTCCAGATGTCAAAAGCCGTGTCACAGTCCTCTTCATTTTCCTTTCAGTCCTCTTGCCAATTGATCTTTTCCGTCCTCTCTTCTTTTTCCGCTCGGAGTTTGTTTTCAGCATGTATTCGACCGTTGATTTCGACAGCTTCAAATCCATGGCGATCCTTCTGATGCTGAGGCCATCATTCCGCTTCTTCCGTGCCAAACAAACGACTTCTTTTAAATGCATTTTACCTAATTAAAATTAACTGTTTTGTCAGTAAAATAGAACAGATAATTAATTCTAATGATGACAGCTAAGTGTACAAGCAGAAAATTTGCATACAGCAACATATACATGAACTTAGCTCTTAATAAAATAGGATTTTTTTGTCATCTCCGAAAAATAGTGTTTTCGCAAAAATCACAAAAAACTAAAATTATCAAAGCCAAACTAAAAAAAATAATTACACTAGTAGTGGATTTTCACTCCTCAACTATGTACTTACAATCTCAAATCTTTTGGCACTAGTAACCACCTTGAAGTACTTTTTTCAAAGTGTCCGAAAAATATTGTCGGGCCCCTGTAGTAGGTGCTGGTAACAAGAACTGGTTTAAAATTGCCGGCGACGGCTACATTGTTTGGCAAACACTTACCCTCGATATATCTCGTTCAGATAAAAAAAACTATAAAAACAGGATTTTGAATACGGTTGTTCAAAGACGATATTTCCATTAATATTATGAAGTTTAACCCCACACAATTCCCATTCCCCTCTCGCTAATTCCACTGAAAGTGTTCGGACGAACTACATTCCCTGGTTCGGTCAATCCAAACCATTACGGCAAAGACCCTTTATGCCACTTGCATTGTAGCGAACTACATACATTATCTCCGTATTCCATCGATGAGAAGTTCCGTTATAACAGCTTGTTTCTGCGAACCATTGCTCTGAGGAACCGACTACCAAGAGAATGTCTACCCAATGGTTACAATCTTAAACTATTCAAGGCTAGGGTTAACCGTTATCTTCCATTCTTATTCGAAAAAATTGCTTCCTACGTAACCTTCTACCTCGAGTGGCCCTTGTAATAGGTGAACTTTCTTGTAAAATCAAGCATCCTTTTATCCTTGTACAACACTAAAGCAAGCTTAGTAAATGTCTATATATGAATAAATAAAAAGAGCTAAATAGTTTAATTTTCTGTGTGATATTTTTCACTTGCTTTCTTTATCTTTTTCTATCTTGCTTCTTCTTTTCTTCTCATTCTCTGTATCCGTCTCTCTCTCTCTCTCTCTCTCTCTCTCTCTTTCTTTCTTGTTCTACTTATATTCATTACACATATTTCTCTTTCTTTGATCCGTTCTGTCTAAACATCAGTTTCCTTGGCCACCATCTCTTGAGCAAATATTGATTGAATAGACAGTATCCGCTAAATAGCTTCGAAACAAATCTTTCCCATTTCGAGCGCTTTTTTCTTGTCAGCTCATTGCTTTGAAATTCTTCGCTTGCTTCTTAAGTCTGTCATTCTATCAACACTCTTCTGACACTGCACGTCTCTTTTTACCATTTGTGCTTACGTTATAAAAACTGTCGCTGTTCATGCGAGAATACTTATAAACAACAGAGCGAAAATAGTCCAATGTTTCTTTTTCTTTCGGAATAGTCAAATTTTCTGATCAGCTTTCTTATTTATAATTTTCTTTGGATCTTCACATCGTTTACTTTATATTCAATATATATATATATATATATATATATATATATATGCTTGTGTAATTTTCTTCTCTACATGCTTTTTCTCTTTCTTTAAGAAGTCATTTTTATTTGCTTTATATATATATATATATATATATATATATTACTTACACATTCTAAAGTAGTCATTTTCTTGCATGTCTCTCATTTTGTACACTCTTTTTATTGATTTTATATTTTCATAGAGAATTTTTTTTTATTTTTCCAGATACCCTTTCAATTTTCTTTTTTCTTTTTTTTCTCTAGTTTATTTTTCTTCAACTTCTTTATTCTTAATTGTTGTTTCTTTTTTGGCATTTCTTTCCTGACTTTTCTTCAATTTGCTTTCTTCAGATTATTTCTTTGTTGCGTTGATGTTTTTTTTTTTTTTGAGGCTAGAATGAAATAAATAAAAAAAAGAAAATTAGAAATTGAAAGAAAGGAAAAGAAAGATTGAAGAAATGATTCTTCTTTTCTGTTCTTGTGGCAAAAGTAGCTTTTCTAATTTAATTATCTGTAGTTCTGAAGTGATTCCAGAATACCTCACCATTCAAATGTTGAAGAAGTGAAGCGGGTGATTACTCGAGAAAGGCTGAATGAAGAAAGGGTAAAATATGTCAATGGGCGTATGACATTTCAGGAAATCAAGCGCACTAGAGACAGTTGACTCAACAGAAGAATTTTTTCCTCGTAAAAAAATTAAAAAATCTATCTGCGTATGTTCGTCTGTGTATGCATGTGAGTGTATGTGTGTGTGTGTTTTGTGCTTGTTTGTTTGTTTGTGTGAAATACCGCGCCAGTAATGTTTCCTATTTATTTTTAAGTAAACGCCAACAGGTAGATGTAACTCACTGACGTTATTGAACTACTGTTCACTTATATAGCACAATTTCAACACATAGTCTACATGGCTGACTATGTTTGCTTCGGTTCTTTTCATTTTGTGTGCGTGTATGGGTGTATGTGAGCGCACACACACACACACACACACACACACGCACACACACACACACATATATATATATATATATATATATATATATATATAACAACAATGTATCAGTGGAAGACAGTAAATAACCGCCTTCGAAGGCATGAAACAACAAAAAGTGCTCAATTTGTCAGTTCACACACACACACACACACACACATATATATATATATATATATATATATATATATATATTTGCCAACAACCTTTCTTTCAAACATCTTTCAATAAATACGACCGACAAGGAAGATTTAAGTAATTTTTATTAAGTTTTTCCAGCATCCTAACATTTAACAATTAATGAACATAAAAACTGTCCATAATTTTTATTGTCTGTTCGCAGCATATACCAAACATTTCTCTTCTGCAATCAACCCTACATTGTTTAACAGTGGAAATGAAGTTTTGAAATATTATTTAAAATTCCAGTCGCGCGCCTCACTTGAGAGCTTGGAATGAACGATTCTTTTTCAAAAACAAAACAAAACAAAATAAATTACTATGTAACAGAAACATATTTGAAAATGGTTATAAATGTGGCCGAAAGCGCTTGCAACAATAAAAGTTATTGGCAATTCTTATATTCTTTATATTCTTATATTCTTTGTCGAGCTCTCTACGATACCCTCGTATCACCAATATTTTATAGAAAGTTCGAGAAGGAAAATTGTAAAATAAATCAAACCATCTTCTTTTTGTAACCAAACTTTTCATTGGTTTGTTCTGCATCAGCAGCAGCATTTTGCCTCTCTTTCGAAAAAGCGGGAATCTTCCCGCTCTTCAAGCTCCAGTTGGAAAGTATCCTTTGAAGCCACCAGACCTATTGTTTCCAGCTCACTTTTCTTTTAAGGCAATATATGTTTTCGCCTACTCTTTTAAAAGAAAATAAGCCGGTTTCATCTTTACCTGACTGAGAAGTTAAGTTAAATATTCAAAACTTTGCAATACCAGCTTTTTGCATTCAACATTTTCTCCTGGTATAATAATTTATTATTGTTTCAACTTCTCAGCTAAACCGCAAGTATTTTTGACATTTTTTATTCACACACACTTTGCTTGCAGATTATCTTCCAACTCATAACTTTGAACTGTATCAACTTATTTGTACATACATAAAATTGAGAAGCTCTCATTACTCAACAAACAAAAAAAAAAAGTAGTTAGGCCGCTACAAGTGGATGACCCCGACGTGCGAAATTACCGCTCCACTACAAGTGATTATCCGACGTGCGAAATTACCACTACAATACAAGTGGATTACCGCCATTCCACACATCTGTTTTGGGTATTTTAATTTTTTGGTGACTCCTCTCTCTTCTCAATTTTGTGTGTACGCGTGGACATATTGATAGAGCAAGATAAAAGATAAACTTTCATAATGGTAGACAGCTCTGCTTAACCTGGCCGTTTTTAGCAGATCCAACATTCAAGTCTGGTTCGCTCAGCTTGATGCTATATTTTTTGCCAAAAAGATTACGTCACAGCGTGACAGATTTGCATACGTGGTCGAGAAATTGCCACCTGATATAGCAATCGACATTGTCGACCTCCTGAGCCAAGTCCCGGCAGACAAACCATACGATTTACTTCGTGACACAATCATTTCAAGGACCGGCGAATCTGAAAATAGACGTCTGCATGAATTGTTTAATAACCTGCAATTGCTAGACAATAAACCTTCGCAGTTGCTCAGACGTATGAAGACCCTGCTAAGAAACAACTCTATGTTCGACACAGTGTTACGTAAGCTGTGGATGGACAAATTACCCACACAAATAGCACAAATATTGACTAGTATTTCAGAGAAAATCGAACTAGCTGAATTGGCGGACATGGCTGATAAAATATCGGAAAACCAGCCTGTCCATCCAACTAACCTTTCTCTTGCACCGCCTGCAGTGGATTCTTCCAGTATGGATACTTTAATCAAGAAAATAGACGCCATCACACTGCGCGTCGATAAGTTGGAACGCAGGTTCCGCATTAAAATAGAAGCCTGTCGCGTACCAGATCACTTTCCCGCGAACAGCCACATGGGGAATATTGCTGGTACCACTTCAAGTATGCGTCCAATGCTAAGAAATGTATCAAACCGTGTAAATATTATACGGATAATGGTGCCCAGCGTTCGAGAGACGCGGGAAACGAGTTAGCTGGTGGCCCATGAACGCGGCTACTACCACCAGCAGTAAATCTATTTGCCGCCTATTTTTCATATATGACAAAATATCACGCATGTCTTTTCTAGTCGATACCGGTGCCCAAGTAAGTGTTATCCCGCCAAGTACTGGTCAACAACTTAAGATAACAGATTTGTCATTACAGGCTGCTAACGGCACTAAGATTAATACCTACGGCGAAGCCTCTTTAACGCTTGATATAGGTCTTCGACGGAGTTTCCCATGGATTTTTACCATTGCACAAGTGAAAATTCCAATATTAGGTGCAGATTTTCTTTCACATTATAAGTTAAGTGTGAACCTTGCATCTAGGTCGCTGTTAGACGACAATACCAATATACATGTTCGTGGCACTAGATCGAATATTTCTTCTTTAAGCATCAGTGCTGCCATGCCTTCCGTTACCGGATTAGAAGACATTTTAAGTGGCTATCCAGACCTTGTCAAACCTTTTTCTTATACAGAGCCTATAAAGCATTATGCACAGCATCACATAGAGACAAAAGGTCCTCCTGTTCATTCAAACCCTCGACGTCTGCACCCTGATAAGTACAAAATAGCTAAGCGTGAGTTTCAGCACATGATCGACCTGGGTATTATACGTCCTTCGTCTAGCCCTTATGCTTCTCCATTACATATGGTCCCTAAATCGGAGCCTGGAACATGGCGTCCTTGTGATGATTTCAGAAGACTTAATGCTCAGACTGTTCCTGACCGCTATCCAGTACCAAATTTACTTGATTTTGTGACGTCGGTACAAGGAGCCAGTGTTTTTACCAAGCTGGATCTGCGAAAAGCCTTCCATCAAATCCCCGTAGCTCCTGAAGACATTCCCAAGACAGCCATCACCACACCTTTTGGGTTGTTCGAATTTCTGCGAATGCCGTTCGGTTTGCGTAATGCTGCCCAATCGTTTCAGCGCCTAATAGACGAAGTATTGCGTGGTCTTGATTTTACTTTCGCCTATATCGACGACGTCCTCATCGCCAGCAGCGATATGGCTACGCATCGCACCCATGTTAAACAAGTTTTTGATCGCCTACAACATTTCGGCTTGAAAATTAACCCTGAGAAGTGTATTTTCGCTGCCTCTCAGTTGACATTCTTGGGACACATTTTGGATAAAAGTGGCATCACCCCGATGCCTACTAAAGTAGAGACCATCAGCAAATTTCCTCAACCACAGTCTCTTCGACAACTTCGTCGTTTTTGGGGTCTCGTTAATTACTATCGTCAATATATTCCTCACTGCTCCAGCATTTTATCACCTTTGACTGATTTACTTCAAAACCAAAAGAAAAAAAATGCTAGCATATCTTTCACGGATAAACAACTACAGTCATTTAATGACGCTAAAAATGCCTTGGTTAACTTTACGAAGTTAACGTATATTTCTGATGACAAGGAATCTATTCTCTCCCTTACAACGGACGCCTCGTCTGACGCCGTTGGAGCTGTGTTACATCAAACAACCAAGGGAGCTAAGCAACCTTTGTCTTTCTTCTCACATAAGCTGTCGGCTGCCCAAAAGAGGTATAGCACCTTTTCTAGAGAATTGTTGGCCATATACATGTCTATTCGACATTACCGTCACTTGTTGGAAGGACGGAATTTTGTAGTTTTTACGGATCATAAACCACTTACGTATGCTATCCATTCCAAGGCCGACAAAATCAATCCGCGAGACTGTCGTCACCTGGATTATATTTCCCAGTTTACCACGGATATTAGGTACATCCAGGGGGATGACAATACAGTTGCTGATACACTCTCGAGATCTACCCTGCATAATATTTGTTCAAATACTTTGAATTTAGAGACTCTTGCTCGGGAACAACAAAATGATAATGTCGAGAATCAATTTCTTTCCGATTCATCTCTTCGGATCGAACAGCACCCTCTTCCTTTCTCTACTACTACTATTGCATGTGATGTCAGTACTGGACGTCCCCGTCCTTTTGTTCCGCAGTCTATACGTAGATCCCTCTTCGAGCATTTTCATGCATTATCCCATCCTGGTCGGAAAGCTACCGTCAAGCTTATTCCCGACAGCTTTGTTTGGCCTAATATGAATTCAGATATTAAGATTTGGGTTCAGTCGTGCCTACACTGTCAGACATCCAAGGTGCATAGGCATACCAAGTCCCCTATAGGTAATTTCCCGCCACCCGATGGTAGATTTTCTCATATCCATATTGATTTAGTTGGTCCTCTCCCCTCTGTGGATGGTTTTCAATATCTCTTAACTATTATAGATCGGTTTACAAGGTGGCCAGTAGCTGTTCCCTTACGGTCTGTGACAGCAGATATTATAGCCCAAACTATCCTCAGATAGTGGATATCAATATTTGGATGTCCCTCAGTCGTTACTACCGATCGTGGTGCGCAATTTCAGTCTGCATTATTTTCTGAATTCTTGACACTTTTAGGTGCCAAACAAATAAGTACTTCCGCTTATCATCCTTCCGCGAATGGTATTGTGGAAAGATTTCACAGGTCTTTGAAATCCTCCCTTATTGACAATAATGATCCTCGTCTTTGGATTGATAAATTACCCCTTGTTATGCTTTCTTTGAGAAATATTGTCAAAGAGGATTTACGTTGCTCGACGGCTGAATTAGTTTTTGGTACATCTCTTACACTACCTGGTCAGCTAATTTCTGACCCTAAGAATTTTTCTCCTACATCTGATTTTGTAAAGGATTTAAAAAGGAGAATGTCGAGCTTATCTTACACTCCTTCTCGCTCAACCGATCGTGCAGTTTATTTACCGCAGAGTTTACAGTCTTGCGAATTTGTTTTTATTCGTCGAGACGGAGTGCGTAAACCCTTAACACCAACTTACTCTGGACCTTATAAGGTATTACAGCGGAATGATAAATATTTTACTGTTTCGGTTAATGGCCGCACTGACACAATTGCAATAGATCGTCTCAAGCCTGCATTCCTGCATAAGTCTGATATTTCCCCTGTTTCGCCGACCGAAGCGGTGCCTACTCGGCAGAAGTCATATGATGCTCAATCTCATTCAACTACTCGTTCTGGAAGACGGGTCCATTGGCCTGTTAAACTTGAAACTGATTTCGTCAAGTAATTTTTTCTTCTTTCCTCTCTCTCTTTTTCCTTTCAGATTCTTATTTTTGGACTAAGAATCTTGGTGGGGGGCATTTGTCGAGCTCTCTACGATACCCTCGTATCACCAATATTTTATAGAAAGTTCGAGAAGGAAAATTGTAAAATAAATCAAACCATCTTCTTTTTGTAACCAAACTTTTCATTGGTTTGTTCTGCATCAGCAGCAGCATTTTGCCTCTCTTTCGAAAAAGCGGGAATCTTCCCGCTCTTCAAGCTCCAGTTGGAAAGTATCCTTTGAAGCCACCAGACCTATTGTTTCCAGCTCACTTTTCTTTTAAGGCAATATATGTTTTCGCCTACTCTTTTAAAAGAAAATAAGCCGGTTTCATCTTTACCTGACTGAGAAGTTAAGTTAAATATTCAAAACTTTGCAATACCAGCTTTTT
This sequence comes from Ascarosepion bandense, assembly GCA_037127315.1. Classification (NCBI taxonomy): domain Eukaryota; kingdom Metazoa; phylum Mollusca; class Cephalopoda; order Sepiida; family Sepiidae; genus Ascarosepion; species Ascarosepion bandense. The sequence continues at coordinate 2,336,354 of JBBBDQ010001533.1, read as the reverse complement.
GCATTCAACATTTTCTCCTGGTATAATAATTTATTATTGTTTCAACTTCTCAGCTAAACCGCAAGTATTTTTGACATTTTTTATTCACACACACTTTGCTTGCAGATTATCTTCCAACTCATAACTTTGAACTATATCAACTTATTTGTACATACATAAAATTGAGAAGCTCTCATTACCCAACAAACAAACAAAAAAAGTAGTTAGGCCGCTACATCTTAAACGAAACGGATAAAATTTAGGATGCTGAAAAAACTTAATAAAAACTAATTAAATCTTCCCTGTCGGCTGTTTTTAATGAAATATATATATATATATATATATATATATATATATATATATATATTTCATTATGGAAAAAAAAAAGTGAGCTGTAATAAGTGATAGGAATCACAAAATGTTATAAATCGGGTTTAATAAAATGATAATAAGAAAATGATTAAAGAAGTTAAATAATTACTTTATAAGTAAAACATAAAAATCAAAGTCCATCATTGCCTCCAAGTAAAATGCTTTAACAAAATCGAATTCAGTACGAAACCAAAAGAGTCCCATTTGATCATCATCTTTCAAAATAGGAGTCTTCTGTATGAACAATTTTCAACGGGGCTCCTTGATTTTAACACCTATTGGATCTCGACTTCACTCCAGATCTCAAGTGAAATACATATATACAATCAATTACTAAAGCTTCTTGGAAAAAATGCTCAGTTTTTTTTAACAATTCAGGAAGCATATAGGTCATTGGTTAATTGCTGCCATGTTTGGACAGGATCTACCCAATCTACACTTACTAGCGTTGACAGAATTCAACATATTTGATGCAGCTTTGGCAAACGTTTTTGCACAAATCAAACATTGCAAGCCTGTTCAGATGAGCGCTTCATTCTTTAGTTCAAGCAGTTCAAACCTTTTCAGTTAGGATATGCCATACCACTTTCACGGAGCCGAAACACTTTTATTTCCTCAGGGTTCTGAGTGTTCGAAGAAAGTTCCACTGACAACAGATTTAGGCGTTAGTATCAAGTCAAGGGTCAATCCTTATGTATCTTATTTATCCTCGTAATGTTAATTTCCTACAAACTTCTCCTCTATAAATATCATACACTTCTTTTTACAGTACTATTTCGACTGTAACAATCTAACTTGGGTGTCTCGCAAGCCTTGTATTTGGCAATGATTAGTAAAATAAAGGAATCCCCATTAAGTATCTGTGATCAGTGTCTATAAACTATTACTATACACTGCTTTCACACGACTAACACGGTCCATATCTTTTCAAAGCAAGAATTGAAAAGAAAACATTTTTTAAACTAACGTCAGTGTCTTTCTGTCGGCTGGTCTAATAATAATAAAAATAATGATAATAATCTGCACTAGAAAATCAGCAACTTTTACGGAAAGGAACCGGCAAGAAATCGGTATGAACACCAAACAGATCCGTTTCGGGAACTGTAACAATTTTTTGGAATTTTGCAATACACACAGAAAGAAGAATCAAAGGTAATCGTCAAAGATAAAGAATGTACTTTTTTTTACTGACATGGCAACCCCTAAAGATTGAAATCCATCTCTGAAGATCTTCCAAAAAACTCTCAAAATTCAAGCATCTTGAAATGGAAATCTCAGCTTGATTACTAAAATTTCCGATAAATTCACTGAGAGGGTCCTTGGTGGTCCATGCCTTTAAGAAAAGCAAAACATTATACACAAAAGTATGTATAATGTGTGCAACTTTCGGCTGCCGTTTCTTTTTCCTATTCTTTTTACAAAAATAAAAGTAAAATTGTCATGATGCCATTTCTTAGTTTAGGTCTCTGGTATGAACCCATGAAAGAAGTGATTATTTCCCGGTCCCAAATGGAAATTAGTATACAACAGAAATCAAAGGAAATAATAATAATAATATTAATAATAATAATTTATATAATCATTTTACACCAAAAATGTTACTGATATCAGAATGTGTCAAGTAAATAAATTTAAGCAATTTGACATAACTTTGTAGAGTGCACGCCAACATAGATTTCGGCTGAACATAGATTTCTTTCCGTAGATAAGTCGATTGTGCTAGAGATATAATTTGAATGTTTAATAATATAGTTATGAATTGGATTCTTTGTTTTGTTTTGTTTTTTGTTTACCTCTGCTATGGCCAGTTGTTTGAAGTAAGCCAGTGACGTGACTCAAAAGAGTTATGAGTTCATTGCCTGGCCACAGTAGTGGTGAACAAAAACTTGGACAGTTGAGGTACTAAAGAGAAATAAGTGAAACTGATATATCCGAAAGAAGCATGGCACGCGGAACTAGAACACTTTACTTCAGTGAAGGAAATAAAGGGTTTGGTTAGAAATTCTGATAACCGAAGAAGGCCGTAGCGGACAAGGATCGAAACATCATGAATATGACAAAAACATGAGAACAATAGTCCGAACAATGTAAATAATGTAAATAGTTACAATACCTCATTTCAAAAATATAGACAAATCCTTAAGAAGGCCGGTGTGTAGATCGACCGAAACGTCGTAAATATGGCAACAAAGATGAGGACAACAGTCCGAACAATGTAAATAATGTGAATAGTTAAACTGCCTCATCCCAGAAATTTAAACAAGAATTCATTATTGTTTTTTTAATGATCGCTACCTTCTCAGTGACTCACGTAAGTCGTGTTTGTACGAATCACATTTAATCTTTAATCGCTTGACTGGTCCGTAAAGAATTATCTTTTCATTGTCTATATAAAGGGATAGTCACTGTTTTCCGCATTCTTATGGAATGCACAATAAGTAAATATCTGAGTGATTCCACTCGCCACGTTGCCATAAATCTTTCAACCATGTAGTCAATTGTCCGATAAAATTTAATTAATTGAATATTTGGCATGAGTTGATTTATCCTGTTCAATTCAATGATCAGCAGAAGAGTCACGCAAATTCGGTATTTATCTATCCAAGCACTCCAACTAGATATTGACTCTGGCTCTCCTCGGCTAAATGCAATTGGAGAAAGGCTGCTTGACAAACGAGGAGGAAACCCTCACGCAAAGTATTATTACTGCGTTTGTACTTCACTCGATGATCTATCAATCATGACACATGTTGGCTCACCACAACAGATATATAACCTATTATTTGTTCCCATTAATACATACTGCAGATTTAAGATTACTAACTTATACAACTTTTCATTATCTTCTGCAGCGCTTAATAAAATTGGAAGATTTTCGTTCTCTGTTTTGGATTTCAAGAAGAGCAATAAATTGAAGTCAATTTTGAAGAATGATTTATTTGTTATTGATTTTTAGAAGACTTCATATTAAGAATATTTCATATTTAGAAAACTGTACTGGATACTCCTTTTTGATACGAAACTTCAGTATTTTTGTAAAATCGCGATGGTTGCAAAATTTTGTTATGCTTTATTGCACAATCATTGAGCTTACGGTCATATCACGTTGAATACACTGGTTCTCGTCCGATCACCAAAGGTAAGTACTCAGATGGGTGACCGCTTGGAAATATCAGGTGCTGTAAGCGCTTCTTGACGGATGTGAGTTGTGGTGCAGTGGATATCGACTCGGAAAAAGAGATAGGGGGTCCGAGTTCGAATTCCAGTTCAATGCCCTGCATTCACTTATGCGCTAATACCCTTGGAAATGGTAATAATCCATCCCTTCCCTCCAGTTATGGGTTCTATAGCCTTGGCTGTCTACCGCAGCAGGTATTGGCAACCTTTTGCGAGTTAATTAAAAAATGCCTGAGGTCTATAAAGAGTAGGACTTGGGACCCTGCCTGTAAAAAATCCCAACGAATCTTTCTTCATAGGAGGAAGCCGGCTCAACCCGACCAGGGTGAATGCCGAAACAGTTACAGTCATTACCTAACGAAAGTTAAATTCATTATATTCTTCATGTCAAGAATATAAGATTGCTAACCATTGCTTTTTGGCAGGTACCAACTGAGAATCAAATTCATTAAACTTGTTATATTTGGAAAAAGAATGTCACATTTACGACCAGCCTCAAATAAAAAAACAAATTCACAGTATTCTTAAATCAATTTGCTGACCTCTCCTCTTTTGGGAGATTTACTGCACGTTCATGGGTTAAAATTAAATTTACTATATTCATATTAGTCTCCACCAAGAAAGAACTCAAAAATAATTTTGATGATTGTCTATTTTATTAGAAATGGGTCGAACCAGAATCATTCAGCACTCCCTTCGTAGTTGCAAGACAATTTTAAGAACATTCGTTCAATAGTGAGAGGCCCATTCGGGTAGGTTAGGGTGTACAAAATTATTCAAAGAATGCTTATTAGCAAACTAAAGTGAAATGCATGTTTTCCCATGTCTACTGAGTTAACCTAAATTAGAAAATTATGTACAATTTAATACTGAAAATGCAATAAAATGCTAACTTCGTGTCGATTGTGGTAACGAACTTCACAAGTTAAACAAATGCCATCATTTTTAATCGTGAATTTGAGTAAGTTCGCAGTCAAATAAGTTACATTTTTCTTCGACAAACTTCTATGTGGGAGTGAACTGGTTGAAAGAATGGCGCCCGGATGTTAGATGTAAGGAACCAAAAATAACAAAGAAAGGGGAGTTAAAGTGTACAAAAGAAAACTAACAGAACAAAATGCATGCTCCTAAACAGGAAGTATAAAATCCAAGGATAGGGTGCTCATATTAGAGAAAAAGGTAATACTTCAGCGTTGAGATGAATATATAAGAGATCGCTTCCACGACAAGAGAGAGCAATCGACCATATGCACAGATACCGACGGATCGGAAATATTGAAATCCGAAGTGAATGCTGCAAAGGCCAGACTGAATAGAAACAAAGCCGCTAGACAAGACGGCGATGTAATAGAGATTTTGTCAGCCTTAAACGATTTAGGTGTAGATAAAATTATTAAATTAAATATATAATAATGGCGATATACCGGAAAACCTTAGCAGATCGATTTTTATAGCAATGCCTAAGAAGCCAGGCTTAAAGGAATATGAACTCCACCGAACAATCACTTTAGTGAGTTACATAACAAAACTCATCATCCGGATCTTGGTGAATAGAGCGTGCAGTGGAATCAGGTCAGGACAAGAACAGTGCAGTTTTGTCAAGAAATATGAAACACGGAACGCAATATTTAAGCTTAGAATGTTACCAGAAAATGCAAAAGGACGTGTACCTGTGTTTCATAGAGTACCCAAAGTCACAAAGACTTTATCAAGTTCGGCAACCTAGACATATTCGGGAAAGACTCTAGTAATCAAGAACATCTACTGGCATCAAACCGCCTGCATACGGACAGAAAACGAATTCAGCCAATATTCAAAAATAGGAAGGGTTTTAAAACAAGGATGTGTATTCTCATCAGATTTATTCAACCTATACAGCGAGAGAAGTCATGCTGGAAAACGTCATTGGCAGGTGCAATCCGAACAATATAATATACGCAGATTATACAGTGCTGATAGCAGACACGGAATAGCAACTCAAAAACCTCCTAAAGAAGATAGTTGAAAAAACTAATTACAAGAAAATTGAATTCATGGTCATCAATAAAAAAAAAGAAAAAAAATGGCAACTACAGAGTAAGAATACTAAAATTAGTGAATATCCTTTCAGAGTTCAATCGAAACGTTTAAAGTATAGTGTAGAATTAGGAAACAAGGGATAAAATTTCACACCTGTTCAAAAAATAGGGGAGTAAAGTGAAATCGACAACAGTCAAATCTAACGAAAAAAAATTTAAATGTATAAATAAAGGTGTTCTCTCGTTTATTACCCGTTTGCGGTGCATGTTTGTGAAGCCTTTGCTCACAGTTTAAGGGTGAAAAAAGTGTTTTTATTTTCAGATCATGATCTGCATAATGAGTAGACTTTTATGTATATATCTTTAAGTATGTATATGTTTTTATTTTACAAACATGACCAGCACATTTTGGTCGTAATTCTATTAATGCTCAATCTAAATTTCAATATCTAGCACTTTTACAAATACTTGCTTTTTTACGAGTAAACTACTAAATGTGTGTGTGTGTGTGTGTGTGTGTGTGTGTGTGTGTGGTTGAATTTGGCATACAAGAAAAATTTAAGAATTTTTATTTAGTTTTCTAATAATTTTTACTTGGTAAGTTTAAAAATTGTCTGTTGTATCTACTACCTCAAGTGCATTCGACCACTTCTTTACTTATTTTCAAAGGTTTTATTGCCAACTGTTGTCAATTTCCTTTCAACATTTGTCTGTTCAATGTTTAGTTTTTGTGATATCTAAATAGTAGCAGCGTTTATTCCGATCCTACGAAATTAACATGGTTAGAATTTCAGCTGATATCATTCCATGAAAAAAAATCCAACACACCATTTCCGTTGCTGAATAAGATGAGATTTATACTGGGCGTCAATTGTTTTATTTAAATGGCCTCTATTTCAGCGAGATGCTTTAGCTTACGGGACCTATGAAGGATAATTGTGTTATCAACACGAATCTGTTTTATGGGTTGTTGTATATTAAGAATGGTGAAATACCGTTTTATGCCTTAATAAGTAATATAAAAATAAAGGACAGCAAAACAAAATTCATGACATTTCATAAAATTAAATTAGTGAGGCAAACAGACAAAACTTATTTTTTAAGAGCAAACATTTCATAATAATATCACTCCTTAGTGACTAGTTTCTGCAAGTTACTTTAAAATTTGATTATGATGTGATTTTTGGTAAAATTTCTAAATCAGTGTCTTTTGCACAGCAAGAAGACGCTAAAATGCCCGATACTAATTTATGGTAACCCGCTGATGCGAGAAAAAATTTTAACCAAAATTTCGAATGTTCAAAAATGGATAAAAAATATCATCAAAACATAGCCTTTCATCTCAATTATAACATAAATATTTTGACGATGAAACATTGTTTTTATTAAGCTTTGAGCCATTTTTTTCCATTATGTATTCTCATTTTTATGGAATCTTTGTGGTACCTCAATAAAAAAAATATCCTCCAGTAATGGAATGGTTGACGATTTTAGGTGAAAATATATTTTAATACTCTTCCATTAATATTGATTACTCACACCTTATGAATAGAGGCCATGTTTATATATATATATATATATTGATTGTTTAATACTTAGTTTCTGGTCCTAATAGGTACACATTTGTATTTAAAAGTGTTCTATACAATTATATTGTAGAACTTTTGAATATTTTTCATTTATAAACGAGTTATTTTGCTACCTTGTTTTCACCCACGAGTGGTTTCTTCAGGCGATTTTTAATAACGATATTTATTCTTGTAAAAGTACGAAAATTGTGGCACAAAGCCGAAAAGGGGAGGGGAAGAGGTTGGTACTCACTGAACTATCCTATACCTGGCTAAACACTTTCACAACCCAGTCACTCGTTACAATTTGCACAATCACCACAAGAACACATCCATCGACTCCCAATCTTTCAAACACCATAATGTCACAAACATATAAGGGACACCTAAAAAGTGGGGAAATAACCCATGACAATACGATATGTATTTATATACAATATAAAATATATGTACAATACTATTATAATATGTACAATATAACATTTCATGAAAAATGAAATGATGGGAGAGGGATGAACCCAAAAAACAAACTGAAAATACAACAAATTTTTAAACTACAATAATAAACAATATTAGTAAGACCCATCCATCCCAGAAAAAAAGAGTGGCCGCTGTATCCCGCCAAACGGCGAAATCAAGAAACACACTCGGTAAGGGAGTGAGGAGGGGGGTAAAAAATAATGGAATAGGACAATAAAAGGCTGAACCAGCCGAGATAAAAGGAGGTCAAAACAAACTAAGGGGTTGGGAATCTCGACTTGGATCATAACAAAAGAGAAAGCCGGGTACCGGCTAGGAACACATTCATTCACATTAACTAGGTACACAAAAGAAACCTACCTTAACCAGGGGAGGGTTCCAAAGGAATCCACCCCGATGTAACCAGAAGATCTAAAAAAGAAAATCAAGACTAGCCTCGTTCACGCAAACCAAGCTCACCACATTTACCCACCTTTTGCTGAAGTCTGTCGAAGTCAAACGTTTCCAATCAGTTCTAATCTTTATTTTGAGTTGATGCTCAAAATATCGGTTCAGATCCTGATGTGAAAGACGCAGACCTCGCAAGACTTCTTCCGATCGCGTCGTCCAAATCACCATTCGAGCAGTGGCTAGCAGCGACAGAAACACCATACGCTTCATTCATTTTCATTCCAGAAAACGGGGGCGACACATTGTCGCATGCAAATGCACAATCAATGAGCACAAGTTCCCTCGGCGCGATACGAGCAGTCAACTCGACGACCTGGTCCCATAGAGGGCAAACCAGCGAACAATGGTAGAAGGCGTGCGAAGCCGTTTCTTCCATGCCAAGGTCGCAGCGTTCACAATTTGGCAAATCCGCCAGGCCCCATATGAAGGTCTTGTCATTGAGAGGCAACCGATTTCGAGTCAATCGCCAAGTGAGTGAAAACTCAGAGTTGGTGAGGTAATCGGTACACAAGACCAGAACGAGCGAAACTCATCCTCCGACAAGCGGAGCACATCACGGAGCACATCCTTCGCGACGCCCTCCACTAACCAACGATAGAAGACTCTCCTAGGCTGTGAAAGGTCAGTGGACCGTGGAATAGCCTGCAGTTTTAAGACCAGGTGTTTCAACCACAGGTCTACATTTAAAATAGAAAAATTAAAAAACAATACAAAATTGACTAACCATGTCTGGAAATTGAAATCAAAATATGAAAAATATCCACACATAACGTGGAGCATTGTAAAAACAGCTAAGCCTTACAATGGTGGACAAATATGTAGACTGTGCCAGGAGGAGAAATTAGAAATTATGACATACCCAAATAAAGACAAACTGTTAAATGAAAGAACAGAAATTATAACAAAATGCATCCACACTAAGAAATACCTCTTAGGTTCATACAAACATGGATGAAACCGTCATAATTCGTTTGAATTTAAATAATACGCATTCATAAATTCTCTGACACGTGAACGCTCAAATAAAACACCGTTACAAGAGCGTTCTTAAAAGGAAAAACAGTAAAAGGTAAAATCAGTTATTAAAAATCGCCTGAAGAAAACCACTCGTGGTGGAAACCAAGGTAGCGAAATAACTCGTTTAGAAATGAATATATATATATATATATATATATATATATATATATATATATATATATATATATATATTAATTCAGATACTTCAATCCAAGGGAAAAAAGCAGGAAGGTAAATTCCAAAAAACCCGATCCTAATTAATAATAAAAATTTTATTTTAATATTAAAAAATGATACAGGAAGAGAGCTCCATGTAATAAAATATTACAGAGCAAATATATATATTAAAAAAGGATAAATTCAAAGATGTTGAATGGCCATTTCGATATGAAGATCCCCACGGGGGACAACACATCACCTCAGCAACAGAAAAATCCTTTCAGAAACTGGAGAAAAATTAGTCTACTTTTCCTTTTTAAATAGATTGCAAAGAAATTAAAAAATAAAATAAAATAAAAATAAAAATAAAGGGAAAGAAAAAGAAAACGAAAAAGAAAAAGATAGAATAAAATCAAATAAATAAGAAAAGAAAAATTGACATCGTCTGGGTTCGCAAAAAAAAGGGAGAATGTAACTAAAAATTAACAGACAGCCGTGTTAAATCGACCTAAGTTTAAGCAACACGGAAAAAAGGTGGTAAGAGAGATAAAAGAAGGAAGGGAGGGAAAAAGAAAGAAACTAAAGAAAAAAATTTTTTAAATATTACAGACGCTGGACAAATTCAAAAACCTAATTTCCCCAAAACGTTGAAGTATTAGAAAAAGGCCTTTACTTAAAAAGGCATGATTATTAATAAAAGGGAATAAAAAGATATAGAATTTAAAATAAAATTATTTTTAAAAAAATTAGGTCATTTGAAATTAAACTAAATAAAGACAACACTAGGTAAAAATAAATTCATGAATTTTTTGTATATAGGTGTGTACACACATATATATGTGTGTATGCGCATGTATATGTATATAAGTGTGCAATAAATTGAATGTATGTGTGTGTATGTGTATGTATATATGTATTCTTATTCGTAGAATTGTGTGTGTATATATATGTATGTATGTGTGTACTTCTATAGGTATGTATAATTGTAATTAATTTTTTTTTTTACCTAGTGTTGCTGAGGTGATGTGTTGTCCCCCATGGGGATCTTCATATCGAAATGGCCATTCAACATCTTTGAATTAATCCTTTTTTAATATATATATATATATATTTGGAGAGTTTTGTAATTTGCTTGAAGCATTGTGTATAATTGTTGTATGGGTAGTTACCCATATAATTATCTATTTATTAATTAATATTTCTCATCTTTAGAATGTTTGGAGAACTTAATTTAGGGTCCATTCGTTACCCGTTCCTTTCATTCCATGAAAACTGCCCATACACTATATATACATATATATATATATATATGTGTGTGTGTGTGTGTGTGTGTGTGTGTGTGTGTGTGTGCCAATTCAAAGTTTATTATTTTGGATACGCCTATTTGAAATTGTAGGAGAAAGCATTGTTTTATTCGGTGTGCTTTTCCTCTCTGCTACGAAGAGAGCCACGTAAATATCTTAGTAAGGCTTTGTGTTTCCTTAAAAACAAACATAGAGCCTTCCTGTTTTGTATTATTGATTTTATTGTGCGATTATGTTTGTTGCTGTTTTAGCATTTTTTAAGTAAATGTTTAACTTTTTGGCCTTTGTCATCAAATGTGCCTTTTTTGTAAGCATCTTAGCATTTTCTACAATGTCGAATCTTCTCGTTTTCCCAGATGTCGGATCTATTTTTCCACAAAGAAAAGGAAAAGGATTTTCTTGTTTTCCAGTCATTGGATCTTCGTGATTTCCCAGAGTTTAGATCTTCAAGTTTTCCCATGAAGGAAAAGAAAAGTAAAATGATCCTCTTTTTCCCAGATTCCGGATGTTCTTGTTTTCCCAGATGATCGATGTTCTTGTTTTCCCAGAAAGAAAAAAGAAATGTAAAATAATCTTATTTTCTCTGGATTTTCTAGAAATAAAGGGAAAAGATTTTCTTGTTTTCCTAGATGTCGGATCATTTTGTTTTTCCAGATGTTGGCTCTTCTTGTTTTTGCAGAAGAAAAAACTAAAAGCGAGTTCTTCTTTTCCCAGATGTCGGATGTTCTTGTTTTGCCAGAAAGTATCAAAGAAAGCTAGCGGGTTTTTACTTTTCTTAGAAGATTTAACCAGCCCTTTCTAGGTTTTGGTTGGTTAAAAATAATGCAACGTCGCTGTGACTGTATACACTAGTTATCTCCCTATGTTTGTAAACGTCTTTTTAGCCTATTTTTATGGCGAGGGTAGAGACTACAGTGTATTATTTTACCATGCGCCCTTTCACTTATCTTTCTGCTGGAATAGTATGGAATTTGGAATATCAACCTTGACTTACGCACACTTATAGATACATGAATATATCTAATATACATAGCTAATTGATTGGTTTGAACCTCCCTTCGCCAGTTTTTATTGTTGTCATATATGTATTTGTGGTAGTGGGATGTGGAAAGAGCGGTGGCAGATGTTTTAGTCTTTTAAAATGTGTGGATATAAATGCAGGCATATTTGACTATATATTTGCAGGAAGTATTTATATATGTAAATATGACTTGAAACATGTTTCTGATTTGCTATCTTTACAAATTCACAAACAATTGAACGGCTTCAAAATATATTCTGTTTGTGGCGTCTTTTTTGTAGCTTATTCTTTTTGCTAAAAGTTCCTTTTTACATTTTTCATTTTTTAAGATATTTTGCTTTTTATGTGGGGCATTATGATTTTATGTAAGCGCGAGAAAATTTGTAAATCTTCCTGGATTCTTATCCTCTTCTCTTTGATTGGCATGATTGTCGATCGAGAGAATTAAATATATGTAGAGAGCAAGGGAGAGATGGAGAAAGTCAAGCAGATATAGGTTTCTATATATCAAGTTTCAAGACACTGAGAATTCAGGCAGCACACAGGGTAGAAAATATATTAAATATTAATGACTTTCCGCGTTTTTTATTTTATTTTTCAAGCACAAAAACAATATACCGGGTTTCTTACAAAAGACACACATCGAAATACAAATTTTGAAAGTACTTTTCACATCTTTGCGATGGCGGTAACTCCTTCAACTAATATTATATATATATAAAGTTCAAATTCTATTAAATCGGTTGACTATTTCGATGGGTAAATTTAGAACTGATCTAATAAACAAAATTTAAACCATTATGGACATTTCATGATGTTCTGATCTCGTTGATAAGATGCTTGTTAAATCTACCCGTCGAAATGCCCATCAGATTTAAGAGAATTTGAATTTTTTTATATGTAATAAATATTGGCTCTGCAAATAAATAAATTTAATTTTATTGAGCCCTCTTGCTTGATCTCTGTTAATATTTAATATTAATAGGATCTTTTGGGATTTACCTCCTAGCCGTTTTTTTCTCGAATTTATTACCAATATAATCACATCGCATTTTGCGCGGCATGTAATTATGATTTCTTTTTATGAATATTTAACAGCTTTTAATATTTTTCTAGTGTCTTTTCATTTATTAGCTTGATAAAACTATTTTTTCTAATTTTTACTTTCATCTTCTCTTTTTCTTTCATATGATTATTTATTTCTTTTCACTTCATCTTCCTTTTTTCTCTTTTTCGTTACTCTAGTACGTTTAATTTTTTCTTTTTTTCCTTCTGGTTTCATTTCATTTTTACTTTCTTTCTTTTCCAAAATTTTGCTTTTTCTTTCTCTTTATTTTCTTTTTCACTTTTTCTTTATTTTTTATTCTTTTGCTGTTTTTCTCTTTAATTTTTTCTTTTGATTTTTGCCTTTCTTCACTTTTGGTCTTGCCGCCTTTCTGTTTTCTTTTTTCATTTTGTTTGTTCATTCTTTCCTTCTTTTTTATTATTTCACTTTCGTTATTGTTGGTTTTCTTTTTAATTTTTATTTTCTCTTTTTTCTCTCTTTCTATGTGTCATACTATCATTCTGCCTTTTTCTCTTTCATGTCATACTGTTTTTCTCTTTTTTCCTTTTATTTGATCCCTTTTTTCCTTTACACTTTTCTTATTTTCTTTCTTTCTTTACACTTTCTTTGTTAGATTTTGTCCTTTATTTGACATTTTGTCCTCCTTTTCATTTTGCTTTCTTTCTTTTTTCCTTTCTCTTGTCATTCTTTTCTATTTTCTTATACAAAATACGTAATTAATCATTGTCAATTTATTGTTTCTTGTCATATATTTATTAAATACTCCCCTACTATTGTCATGATATTTAATATCTACTATGAAGTGGTGGCTCCTGAATCTTTCCCGGACTGACACGCTTCCTAATTTGTTTTATTCTTTATTGGTCAGATTCTCACGTACTTATTTAAGTTATGCTAAACAATACGATAGATGTGCTGGTGGTGTTATAGAAAGCAACTCAAATCCGAGAGACGAGTTCCCGCAAATAATCTTGGGAGTTATGTAACCATATTTCTTCTACCAGGTATGCTAAACAGCAAGACAGGCTATATATATATATATATAAGAACATGCACTACTGACATTTCAACTTTCCCTAGTATTTATTTGGCGTTGTCATGCAGTTTGAGGAGTTATCCTCTTCCTCTTCCTAAGGGAAGAGTTAGAAAGAATATATACTTGTAGCAACGATTTTTCTATAAAATTCCTACTATTTAATTCATATCTGGGGAAAGAAGAGGTGGATTACCATATTTCGCAAGAGTGCGCATGTGTGAATGTAACGAACGCGACTGAAATACGAACCTTGTTCTCTGATTTCTCTCTGACGCTGTTATATCTAATCTTACACCGGCTGCTATTTCAAGGTGCTCCTACATTTAAGTAATAACCAGGTGTGATGTAAGAAAATTTTGGTTATCGAATGAGAACCGGCGTTTTAACGTGATATGGCCCTAAGAACAACGCTGAATTCAAAAGCAAACCCACATCAACGAGCACGGGAAGAAGCACGTAAAAATGCAATAGGGATTAACAGGAATCATCCTTTTTTTGATTATCAAAGCCAATATTTTTATCTTAGAATCTGTTACAAAACTACCACCGAGACAATGAGCATCAAAATAATCTCTTCGTAATTGTAATTGCAATGAGGATATTGATAACCATAACAAAGTTATTATTTATGTTTACTAAGTTGAGTTAGTACAAGATACCGAATGTTGGTTTCCCAGTGAGGAAAGTTATCACTATTACTCACCTGATGAATTATTTATTCAATGTGACGTGCTGGATGTTTTACTCGGATCTATTCCATGCGGCATATCGTCAAAGATCGCAGATGACAGGATGGATAGAATTGATTACATTCGCTCAGTGTCCATAAGAATACTCTTTATAAGAATCAAGCTACAGTAAGAACTTAATAACACTGCCATTATAATTAATCAGTCTTTTGTTTTAATAAAATAATCGAAGAACTATCAGAAAATAGTTGTCAGCAATAATATATATTTACACAGCATACATGCCTTTAGATTTTTCCGGATTTTACCAAGGAGATGAGATACATGCATTATTTAAGAACCATTATAATTTATAATTATGATGCGCATTGTGGTGCAGTGGATATCGGCTCGGAATACGAAATCGAAGAGCCGGATTCGAATTCTTGTTGAATTCGTTGCGTTCACTTGCGCACAAATACCCTTCCAATTATGAGTTAAATAGCAGAACAGATTGCGTTCTACAGCCTTGGTTGGTAACCAGTATACCACAAAAATAATGGCAGTCTACTGCGGATTAATCTTCTGCCTAGTCAATCATGATCGCTCATTTTTTAAAAGGAAATTCCATTCTCTTGTACTATTCTGCTGATACTGTTAGAAATAAGGAGTAATCAAACGAAGGATCTGCAGCATAATCAATTCTGACTCGCCTTCAGTCACTTTCTCACTGATGAGACGTGGCTTCCCGCTGTCTTTTTTACAAGTCTTTTTATATGTACTTCTCAAACAAGCTTTTTTCTTTGGTGCTGCCGGTCACATGGCGTCGAAATAGTTAAATGCAACCGCCTCTTCTACTTTAAAGTTCCTTTTCTCGCACTTCCTGATTGTAGAACTCCCTTCTAATTGTTTGTTTCCCATATACATACAATCTCCAAACTTTTAAATGCAACGTCAACTGCCATCTTTTATCACCATGATTCTTAGTCATCTCTTATCCTTTCTTCGACATCTCCTATGACTCATTGTTTTCTCGGCGCACCAGTGGTGGTTCTGCTATGCTTAGAATGAAATAATCATGAAAAATAATTGAATCTCTTTGTTAATTAAATTTCCGCTGAAATAAGGGATGCTTTTCGGAGTTACATTTATACTTTAAGTCATCATTGTTATGCTTATTTCTAATTACTTTGTTTACTGTTAAAAGATGCTCACTTTTTGTCAGCTGAAATTTACATTTTTCAAGGATGCAGATTTCCCTTTTTGCATACTTGTCATGTATATTTTTTACATTTTCCTTATAGTTCGTTTATCCTTCAATTAAAAATCTTTCGTGCCTTACTGTTCTTTATATAACGTTTTTATTTCATCACGCATCAGTCTTTTTCTTTCTCTTTATTTCGTTTTGCCTTCACGTAATCATAATTCAATTTTTCTTTCACTATATCTTGTTTTTATTTCATTTAATCATTTCTTACTCTTTTCCATTCTTTATATTACGTTTTTCTTTCACCTAATCATCCTACATTATTTTTCTTTCTCTATATTTCGTTTTTCCTTCTCTTAATTACTCTTTACTCTTTATATATATATATATATATATGAATAGCCTTCACACTTCTTTTTTCTTTATATTATGAATTTTCTTCACTTTTTTACTATATTTCGTTTTTCATCTACGTAATAATCCTTCACACATCTCTTTCTCTATTTTTCATTTTTCTTTCATTTAATCCTCCATTACCCATTTTCTTTCCTTATGTTTTGATAGACAATACTCTTTCATTCTATTTTTCTCTCTTGTTTTTTTCTTGAGGATAATCACCCTTCACAATATTCCTTTTTCTATATTCCGATTTTCTTTCAGTTAATCATCATTCAGTCATTTTCCTTCTAAATATTTTATTTGCCTTCATTTAATCATCTTTAACTTTCTCTCTCTCTCTCTCTCTCTCTCTCTCTATATATATATATATATATATATATATATATATATATATTTCGCCTTTCTTTCACGTAAACATTTTCACTCTTTTTTCTTTTTCTATATTTCGTTATTCTTAATCTTTCTTTACTCATTTTTACTTTATTTCGTGAGTTCATCACATAATCATTCTTTACGCTTTTTCTTTCTCTATATTTCGTTTTTCCTTTAAATAATCATACTTCTGTCTCCTTCATTCTCTGTATTTCGCTTTTTTATGCATATAATCACTTTTTCATTCCTCCATATATTTCTCCTTCAATTAATTATCCTTCACAATATTTCATTAGATACATTTTGTTTTCCTTCTCCTAATCATCTTTCAACTTTTTCTTTATCAATATTTCATTTTCTGTCACTTAATCGTCATTTAAACTTTTTCCTTCTCTATATTCACTTTTTTATTTCTCGTAATCATTCTTCACTCTTTTTTTTTCTCTATATTTTGATTTTTCCTAACCTCAGTCTGCCTTCACACTTTTTCTTTTTTTTATATTTTGTGTTTCTACACGTAATCATCCTGCACTTTTTTCTCTATATTTTTTCCTTCGCGGGATAATCTTTCAGACATTTTCTTTTGCCATATTGTGTTTTTCTTTGCGTAATCATAATTCATTCTTTTTCATTCTCTATGTTTCGTTTTTGCTTTACCTAGTCATATTTCACTCGGTTTCATTTTTATATTTGTTTTTCCTTCCCAAAATCATCCTTCAATTTTTATCTCTCTATATATTTCGTTTTTCTTTCATGGAATAATTCTGCACGTTTTTCTTTGTCTATATTTTGTTTTTTAACTTAATTGACCTTCATTTTATTCCTTACACTTTTTCGTTTTTTCTTAATTTTTGCTTAATCATACTTCACTGTAATTTTTCTATATTTCACTTTTTCTTCACGTAATTATCCGTCACACTTTTACTTTCTTTTTAGTTTTTCTTTCTCTTAATCATTCTCCACCCTTTTGTTTTCTCTATTTTGGGTTGTTCTTCACTTTATAACCTATGACACTGTTTCTTTCACTATATTTCGTTTTTCCTTCACTTAATAATCCTTCACTCTTTTTCTTTCTCTATATTTCGCTCTGCTTCACTTAATCATCCTTCGCTATTTTCTTTCGCCATATTTTGTTTTTCCTTCAACTAATCGTTTTTCACTTTTTTCTTTCTCTATATTTTGTTTTACCTTCATGCAATCATCATTTCTTTTTTCTTCCCCTTATACTTTATGTAAACATCCTTTATTTCTTTCCTATATTTTTTCATCCTTTACTTCTTCGGGTCCGATTCATTGACTTGCATAAGCATGCTATTAAACACTTTGTTTCCTTCTTCTTTTCAAACTTGCTAAAATGTTTTTCGACTCCAAATTATTTTCCTGTGTCATTTCAGTTTTTATTACATTTTTACATTCCAGTTTTTTTCTTCAATTTCTCTTGACTTTCCTTAAGTATTTGTTCATCATCACTTGTCACACAGTTTATCTATTTGCCTATATTTCATAGGATCCTCTTCTGGTTTGGCTCTTTTATGTTTATTTATCGTTTTGATTTTATATAAATTTCATCCTGCGATATCTTTCTCTCGCAAAAGTTTTACTAATTCCACGTCATTCAATTTTTTTTTCTGAGAATTTTTCGATTGAATTTTATGCAAAACCCTTCCTTTACAATGGCAATTGTTTCTAGTTTCAGAGGCAATTTACAGATTTTTCATTTCTGCAAACATTAAAGTAATAATAAACTATTAGTTAAAAAATATAATAAACTTTAGAATATTTACACTTCGTTATAATTCTTAGCAAAGAGCGATGAAGAAAATGGAGAGTTCATAAACTAAAAAAAATGCGTACACATCATAAATTTTCATTTACTCGCACACAAAAACAAACATATTTACAAATACTCACATACATGTATATATTCACATGCAAACAGATAAAAGCAGATATTTGGACATAGTCAGTCAGTTAAGTGCCATACGTGATACACGCTTGGGCGATCATGTTTTGAAAGAGACATAACTGACTGGGCAGAAGATTTATCCCGCAGTATGTTGCCATTGCTTCCTGAGGTAGGCTGGTTGCCAGTCAAGGTTATAGAACCCAATCTGCCCTGTTATTTAGCCAATAACTGGAGGGAAGAGGCGGATTAATACCTTTCCCAAGGGTATTTGCGCGTAAGTGAATGCAAGGAATTCAACTGAAATTCGAAATACACATACAGATACATATATTATCACTAATGCGCACATATACGCCAATACATACAAACACAACCACACACGCACACACATATATATGTGTGTGTGTGTGTGTGTGTGTGTGTGTGTGTGTGTGTGTAAAACCTGGACAGAACAAAAAACTGTCTCTTTGAGTGAAGGCATTATAACGATGTACTCACGAAAATTTGAAGTCGGCATGAATTTGCTGAGTTAAAATGACAAATTCTTTACATTAAACCTATCAACGCTTTAGCTTCACGCCAATTTTGAGCCCTTTACGATAAAAAAAACCCTGCTTACCGTAATACCTTTTATCAGTAAAACTACTGAAAAACAACAATTATGGAGTCAAACAATATCCCAACTTAAAACTATATATATAAATTAATGGATGTATTTTTAATCCGACACTTTTATTATTTCTAACGATAAAATATTGGAAACTCGTATTTGAAAAAGACGTCCCATTTTTAGTTTTACTTTAAACGATATATATTACGTTTATCAGCCGACAGACCTTCCCTTTTCTTACGTATATATATGTATATAAATATATATATATATATATATATATTATTTACGATTTACTATAGTTTAATATAGTTACTAGTGACAAAACTTTACTCTGCAAAGATAAAAAAAATTGTCACCTTAAAACTTTTGTCATTTCTCAAAAGTCACATTCGCCATTGATTAAAAAATGGGAAAACCTACACGAATTGAAGAATCCATTTAAAAAAGATATCCCAACAATTTTTCTTTTTTTATATATTTTAGAACGACTTCTTTTATTTCAGATCATGGTTGAGATTAAGGAAAACGCTTCCAGAAACCAGATGACAATTCTAAGTGTAGATTGTGCTGACTATTTTTTAAAATGTACAGAACGATGAATAGATGCGAAAATTGCCAAAAGAAGTATTTGGAAAAAAACCATCAACGCCGTTTTTTTTCTTTTGTTTTTTCTAATGGCATTTATTCAGATATCATTCTTAGAGGGTTTTGTTTAAATTGCCTCCTTCAGAATTTTCTTTCAGTGGAATGTCATGTTCAACGAACAAATGAAATCAATGAACGAACTTGACAATCTCAAATGGAAAAGTTCCTTATCTCCCTTCTACTTTCTCAATAATTACGAAAGGTATGATGACTGTTTTCTTGATAACTACCCTACCCATTACAAAGTATTGTCGCTGATTCCCCTCACCGAATGCGAGGGAAAGAGTCGATAATGGACGTAGGTAATAATTTTCTTGAATTTACCTTACCTTCAATAGCCACAGAAATTGCGATCAACAAGCCAAGCTCAAATTCGAGGTTAGTCAGTCGTGTTCATTTTTGCACTGGTACCTTCGGAAAAAACATAATTCTCATCCTTTCACCTCCAAGCTACAGGTTAAATAACAAGTTAGATTGAATTCTGCAGACATGGATTGTAACCGTTCTAAGAGGATGAAAATTATTAATCCAAAACCGTAGAGAAGGCAAAACACTTTACTAAGTTTCCCAGGAGTTATCTCTAAAACAGAAAAAAAGAACTTGAATAAAGATGTACTCTCCTATCTCCTGAAAAGACATAAAACTAAAAAAGGTAATATTACTGCAAATACTTCCTCATATTTCCCAAGTTTATAACAGTTTGGATGTATAAAAAATATTTTATAGCACATTTTATCAACAGATAGATAAATGCATAGTAAAATAGTGATATATATATATCAAAGAATCCCTTCGTAATTTTAATTGCAACACGTATCATGATAACCATAAGGAAGTGAATATTTATATTTACTAAAATTTGAAACAATTAGCCAATTTATTAAAATTATAAAATTAGTTAAGCGCTTACTGATGACTGGGCCTATTATTTATTTCGTTGTAAAAAATCCTAACTATTAAGTATTAACATACGTTTATTTATTGCTGTATTTATTTTATTTTATTTTTCTAAGTAAAAGAATGAGCTGTAATATCGATAGAGCAATTTGTGTATCTGTATAAAGAACACACCCATGGATATATGTCCTACCTGTTCTCCTGTTTTACAAAGGCGTGCGCGTAGATAAGTACATCAATCTTAGACATAAATAAAAAGGAGAAACACGAAAATCTGCATAATTTTTACTGGTACATCTTTTTGCGCAAATGGGCAAACGGAAGCCTTCAATTGAATGTCTACATATCTGTGACAATTAATCTGTTTTTTAAGTGACAATAAAATTGTTGGAAGTATATATGCCTGTGTTTATGCGGGTGTGTGTGCCTTTGAAAATTGTTGATATCAGTGTGCCATTGAGATATTGTGATAATGTGTGCTCATGCACGATTGAGTTGATGCGCGCATAGTCAATTGCCAAGTGAGTTCTTGTCGAGACAAAATGCAGCTTTTAAGGAACCATTCGAACGTAGAATAAGCATTTTTTTACTAACCACGGGAAAAAATAATTTTGATGCAAGAAAAACGTTTGAAACTTTTGTACAGAAGACTGACTTTCTTATTTTTGTTCTTGAAATAAAATTTTAAAAATATATGT
This sequence comes from Ascarosepion bandense, assembly GCA_037127315.1. Lineage (NCBI taxonomy): Eukaryota > Metazoa > Mollusca > Cephalopoda > Sepiida > Sepiidae > Ascarosepion > Ascarosepion bandense. Next base: position 2,315,302 of record JBBBDQ010001533.1, on the reverse strand, counting down.
AATTGTAAACTTGATTTTTCAAGAGTGTTCCATTTTTATCTCCAAAGTGAGAAGAAACTTCAAAAAATTAAAAATATTTTTCATGTATAAGCAATCGGAAAACTTTCATGAATTGGAAAAACGAATCTGTAAAGAATATGTTTTTTGGTGTTTTCTTTTTCATATTTAACGCTACATTTTTATTTATTTGGACAACATAATTTGTTATGAACGAAAATACAAAATGTGTGTTATTTCTTTTTTCTTTTTTTCTTTTTTTCTTTTTTTTTTTTGTCTACATAAACAATTGGAGCGTAAAAGTTTCTGACAACTTCAGCATTCTTCAAATTTTTTAAAACATATATAAGTGTATGCATTTGCACTTGAAATATATACTTTACATGATAGATAGATAGATAGATAGATAGATAGATAGATGCGGAAAGACAGAGAGCGGTATGTGTGTGTGTGTGTGTGTGTGTGTGTGTGTGTGTGTGTGTGTGTGTGTGTGAATAGGATAAAAAAGTTGTTATAAAGTGGTATGCGAAAAATATGAAAGGAAAAACAGGTATAACAACAAAGATAACTAAAAAGTCTTATGTGGGAACATCGGTAGCAATATGAAAAAACAGGGATAATAATGTTTAAAAGGGTAGCACAATTATTATTTGTTGGTTGAAATTTGGTTACTATTACTATGCTTCTGCTCATCGTGAAAACAATAGAAAATAATTTACTTTTATTTGATAAAAAAAGATTAATAAAATAATCACTAAAACAGATAAAACCAGTAATTAGGTTTATAGAAAGGTTTATATTTGTATATCCGTACACATTAATAATATTAATATAATAAGAGACAAATATTACGAATGAATATATACTTACAACGATTTTATAACTAAATAAGTAAATATAAGTAACAAATTAATAAAATACTAAAGTAATTAATAACAAAGGAAAATGACTCAAATACAAAAACTAAATTTCCCACCGAAGGACATAAAGTCGTGACCAATCCTTTTATGATCTAATTAAATAATAACAACAGCCATTACGAACCAATCAAACACAACAGCCGTTACAAAAATTCAATAACCAGGAGATGACCATTGGCTAGTTTATAATTATGTCAGTAGACATTATAACAATAAAACAGGAGCAAATTCTACTCCATCCGCTTCTTTTCTTGCACTTCCCTCCTGTGGAATTTTCTTCCGTATATTTGCTTCCTCGACAGCTACAATCTCCAAGAATTTAAATGTAAAGTCAGTAGTCATTTCCTATCTCCTTCTCTCTCATGCTCTTTTCTCCGTCCACTCCACTCTCATCAGTATTCTCATCCTTCTCTTATCCACTTCCTGACAACCCCTATAACCTGAGGAGGCAATTTAAACAAATCCCTCCCAGAATGGTATCTGAATAAATGCCGATAAAAAAAATAAAAAAAAAAATAAAATGGCGTTGATGGTTTTTTCCAAACCTTTCTCACAACTTTCCTTCTATGTAAGCCCCTGCGCACCAGTGGCAGTAAACTGTCTTGCTTGGGGCGATATGATTATAGAAAAAATAACCAAGCCCTATAATTCCTCAGTGATAAACTTATATAAGTATTACAGCTTCTCTCTCTCCAAAATGACCGGGCGTTTGAGTTTAATCCATAGGAACTCTCACTATGCATTTTTGCTAAGTATTTCCCAACTGCTCATATAAATATATGTAATGCCTTCTTGTTCTTGAGCATGACTGTCTGCTAGGATAGTTAGTTAATCTCAGCCACATTCTCAGCTACATTTGTAACTTTGCAACACCAATAGTGTCAATATCGGGTTTATAATACTACTTTGAGCAGGACTTGGTTACTGTTTATGGAATATAGTGCACAATTTGACGTACTTAAGTAAGGCTGATACGGTAATGACTGTGATAAGACAACCATCGAAAACATAAGCTGTTTCGTAAAAGAAATTTCACTCACATGTTTTGGGATAATATGGGATATGGTTTTTAATCACTTCTCATCAGTCATGTAGGCTCGGAACGTTTAACGTTCTAACCACCCACACTTTGTACATACATATATCTTATTAAGGAAAAAATATGCGCAGTCTGGCAGGATTCGAATACACGTTCTGCTTAGCAGGAGATACCGTCATAAATTCTGATAGTCTCATATAGATTTTAAAAATCTGAATAGTAGCTATAAGTGAAATCCTTCTTACTTGTTAGGCGACGCCCTACGTGGATGAGTTGGTATAAGGTCCTCAGATCAAATGACAGTTTCTTCTGCCAAGGAGAACGCAATTTCGAATCCTACGGAAAGGTTCAATATTTTTTATCACTAATTTTTCTTAAATATCCAGATGATAATAGGTATAATATTTAAAAATAAAATACAGGTATCCACTAAAAATGTCCTCTCAGTGATAAAATTCTGTTGAATTAATAAATAAAACATCCATTACTTTTTCTAAATATTTTTTTTCATTTTTAAACGAGTTATTTTGCTGCCTTGGTTATTAAAAATCGCCTGAAGACACCACTCGCGATAGAAACCAAGATAACGAAATAACTTATTTAAAAATGAAAAATCTTCAAAAGTTCTACAATATAATTGCATAGAACACTTTTTAATACAAAGGTGTACTGGTCTAACCCTATTAGGCCCAAAAACTAAGTATTAAAAAATCAATGCAATCAATCAATCAATATATATATATATATATATATATATATATATATATATATATAATTTATTTGTTTAAACATTATTTTTAATGAATGTTTGTATTTAAATAGATACTCTAATCCTGTTTTATAATTAACAGTATATTTATTTATATCAACTAGCCTGAATAATAAAGAAATTTTGTTAGGAAAATATGCGTTCTCAAATACGAGTATCCATTAAAATATAATGTTTAAACAAATAAATTTAAAATATATAAGAGTTAATTCAATTCGTAACGGATATCGAAACAGTGTTGTAAGTATACATATATATGTGTGTGTGTGTGTGTGTGTGTGTGTGTGTGTGTGTGTGTGTGTGTGTGTGTGTGTGTGTGCGCGCGCTTGCTATGTCTAGTTTAGACTGAAACTGGACTACTCGGGTATTCAATAGGAAATCGATCTCAGTGAAAGACATATATTATTTTCCGGCTGAAAAATTTATGAGAAGGCTTTTCTCATTGTCACTGGGCTTTGAATTCGTAGGTTTAAGTATTGTTATTCGGTTAATAGTTCGTAATAATGTTCGCCTATGTTTGTTTCGAATACTTTATGAGGAACGCTTGGTTCTTAGACTTTCGGTCGATATATGTCTTGTAATCATCATTTTTTTCTTTTTTCTTTTTTTGTTCTCATCTTTAATGAATTTTAATTATTCGAGAAAACTTATTAACAAATTATTAAACAGTCGATATAAAGCTAAAGCTACGTAATCGATACCTAAAAAAGGTCTCCGTAAATTTTTCATTCAGTTTTCGTTTCATTTTTTTCAGTTTTCATATCAAACACCCGCTATAATTCCAGTCTTAATAGATAGAAGAAATTGAAAGAGCCTACTCGACGTTGGTATGCTAGATATTTCGGGGAAATAAATAAATACAATCAGGTTCGAATGCTCATTCACATATCACCTTGTAAGTATAGAACTCCCTATCATTAACTCCCTATCATTAACTTACGAGATATGCTTGATATATAATATCCTTTTACAAGTAGATACCATTTTAGCGAAATTGGCTTTGTTTAGTATAAATACATATGTGGAACATGAAATGATGTATGCTTTACTACAATAGTAATAGTTTGCTTTACAATTTTTACTACAATTACACAATAGTTAAACGTTTTTTCCTTTTTTTTAATAATTTAGCTCCGAACAAGGAAGATCCAGGGTTAGTGAATGTGAAAGAATATGAAAAAGAAAAAAGAAAAACATTATTAAGTGTTGTGTGTATAGGGTAGTCAGAGGAAGGCGCGCATATACGAAGGAGCGACACGAGTTCAACATTACACATGTGCTTTCCTTGATTTCACTTAATTTCAACAATACTATGCTTGAACACAGAAATCTGCCATTATCTACAATACAAGTCATTCAAAGTCTGATCGAGGAAACAACAAGAAACAAGAAACAACAACAAAAAATACGAAGAAAAAATTTTAAAGATATGATGATGATGATGATGATATGCATTTCACTTGAAGGATTAGTCGTATCACCTGCTGTTCTAAGCTCCCAACAAACTTAGTCTGAAAAATGGGTCCGACACACTCTACACACTCTGTAACTTAACGTTTTCTACACGCACTTCAACTACTGCATACAATGTTACAAGGACGCTAATCTAACCCTCTATCTGAAGTGAATTTTTTCTTCTCTAACATCTTACAGCATATCTGCCAGTAAGTCCACAAGATTTTTCAATTATCCCTTCTTAGTCTAGCGTTTATCTCTGGAACCTATAGGCGCATCAATTCTTTTTGCCCCAATGGACGTTTCTTCCATTTGGAAAACGACGCTTAACTCGCTGCCAGGTGATTTATCATAAACTTCCTCATATGCATAAGTAGAATCCAATGTTCCACTCTTTGGGCAATCATCCTTGAGAGTGAATGATTAACTGGTTATGCCTCCTATTCTAACATCTTTATCAGCAATTGACACATTTTCCTATGCTCTCTATATGGTCACAGAATATATAACACGAGAACGATGAAAGAAGAGGTTATCATGAAGACAACAGATAATGATTGACACTGCATTTAAATTTTTGACGATCAAAGTTGGCTGGAAAGAATTAAACAGAAAGAGAGTTACACAAGCCAGAAGTGCGAGAAAAGAAATTGATAGAAAATAATTTACGTCTAGCTAATTCAACAGTAAAATCAGACTTCATTACCAATCTGGTACTGCGCTTAAATTCATAAACTTTAGGTACCATAGAGCAAGTATAATGAAAGTATTTATAGAAAATAAACAAGGAAGCTATGTTATATATAGCCATTTCGAATGTAAAATGATGAGATCTACTGCGTTTAAATTCATAAAGTCTAGGTACCAAAGAGGTAATTTCACCAGAACATTTATAATGAAAGTATTTATATGAAAGTCATAGGAAAACTACTTGATCGGACAGTAAAGACAAATGTGGGTCATCTAAAATAGTTTTATGGTCTGCTAGACTGACTTGTTAACCATGACCCCTGGTGATGTATCTAGATCAGTGTATGTTTCTTGAAAGAGAGAAATAGAAAGGTACCAGTGTCTGAATATTGCTAAGCCAGAACATTAGGGAACATATTTTCTCCGGTTGAAATCGATGGCAAATCAGAATCTAAATGTCATGTTTTAATACAAATGTCATGTTTATATTTCACCGTTCAGCTTCAAGTGACATTTCTGGCATGACACACTTCGATGCATCGCAACTTCACTTTTAACCTTGTTGCCTCCTCTTTTGAAACCCACACTTTCTCCTCTAACCACCCCGACTCAATCTGCGGTGCTTGTCAACTGACCATTATTTGTTTGGCTCTCGTAGGAACGGACATACAACACGGCGATTTAATGAATCTGGTTGGCTCTCACCAGCAACGTCTCTCTGGGCACAAATCTGACTGACCGTAAAAATATTGTTTTCTCTCTTTCTTTTTTCTTATTTTACGATCCATTTATGTAACGAAATATCTAGCTATCCCATCCTGTTGACTATCTATCTATCTATATATATATATATATATATATATATATGTGTGTGTGTGTGTGTGTGTGTGTGTGTGTGTGTGTAATGATTATCTGTCTCAAAACCTATCTCTGTAGATTTTGTGCGGTGTTATTTCTTATATACCTGACTCTCTCTCTCTCTCTCTCTCTCTCTCTCTCTCTCTCTCTCTCTCTCTCTCTCTCAGTCTGTTCTATTTATGATTCTTCAGACTGTTGTGGATATTGCTTTTTTCTGTTTCAACCTGTTCATATGTACCTATCTGGATGTTTATCTCAGTCACGTCATATCTATCTAGCTATATAAAGCATTCCAGAAGTTGAGTAAAGTATTAAGAAACAGAACAATTTCGCTAGAAACAAAGGGAGTACTGGATTGCTATGTGTTGTCAGTTCTTCAATATGGTAGTGAATGCTGGACAATATCATCAAAGATGAAGGAAAAACATGAAGCAACTGAAATGTGGTTCTACAGAAGGATGCTACAAATATCATGGATCGAGCATGTGAGCAATGATAAGATTTTAGAAATGAAGGAAATAAAAAGGAAATTAATACTGAGCATCAAAAAGAGACAGCTGAAGTTCCTGGGACATGCATTGAGGAAGGAGGGCTTGGAAAACCTGATACTAACAGGCCAGATAGAGGGAAAAGGAGACAGGAGAAAGCAACAGATAACATATTTGAAGGACCTAATCAGGCGGATGATGGAACGAGGGTTGTATGGTGTAACAGGAGAAGGCGTGCTAAGTGCCAACAGGGATAGGGAGACGTGGAAAGCCACGATCGCCTACATCCTGAAAAGACAGGGCACATAGAAGAAGAAGAATCTAGACTATTTCCTTATCTTCGTATTTCTTAGAAAGAAAGAGAAAAGGACAATTCAGATAAACTAACCGGGAAATGAAGTAACTGAGATACATGAAAATAATAAGAACGGTTATACAGAAAATCAGAACATGAGATTCACATTATAACTGAAACCATACAAAAGACATCATAAAGTCGGTAAGAATATTGGGAAAAACCGTAACGAATTGATTTACCCTCACTTGATCTGACTCTGACTATGAAATATGTTAATATTAATAATATTAGTTCCAATGAATGATTGAGATTCCTTATGTCATATTGTTCTTTTAATCTAGTAAAAGGTGTTTGCTATCATTTGACGTTGATACCCCCCGACTAATTGATTTTGTGTATGTCATCTCTTGGCCTAAGTGATAACATCGATTAGCCTTATGGTGATCAGCCTGAAATGAAGGAAAGGGGCAGCCGAGTTCTTATTATAACTTAATCAGTTGCTTTCACTTTCGCACCACCGACTTTCTGAAATGAATGGATCCATCTAACCCTCCCGCCAGCTATGAATTAACTACCATGGTAGACATGGATCACTAGTCTGGCAAATAGTACTTATAGGGTTGTTATTGATTGTTTAATTAGCCTTCTTACTGCTTATCAACACTTTACAGGTTATTTAAATTATTTTTAAATTGTAAAAATATTTTCTTTAATTTGAACATTGCATTAACAATTTTTTGAGAATTACCATGATTTTTGCACATACAAGAACTACTATTTAACCCCCAGGGACTTTCCGAAGGGTATTTGCGCGTAACTCAATTTGACGACCTGGAATTCGAACTCGGATCTCCGAGTACTCACTGCACCACCCGTAATACGTGTAAAAGAATAAATACGCTGAGTTGTACTGTTTTCCATAGTAGTCATTGCAGTTCACAGATAATAAAAGGAAAACCATAATCGCCTCTATCCTGTACAGACATAGTATTATGAAAAACACTTTTGTCCTATGTATCCTGCGTTGATACAAGTATCAGCGCCCCGTGAGATATTAAACACCTCTGTAGTTTCATAGTTATAGTCAAATTATTACTAGATGTTAATGAAGCAAAAAATTCAAAGATCTGTAAATAAGTGGATGAGTATCTCCAGATTGGCCAACAACAATGCCTACAAGGTATATTATATTTGTCGTGAGGCTACCTTCTTCAAGTTTTTAAACTCAGAGTTATCTAATTTCAAGACTGCCTGCTAACCAAGGCAGGAGAGTCCAGGCTTTCCTTCTATTTAACCCACAGCTTAAGGCGTTCTTTATGGATTAATGCTTTTCCAAAGAATATTAGCGTGAAAGTGAATATAACCTGATTTTGAACCCAGATCATTGTTTGCACTTTCCCCGATCATAACCAGTACGCATTACGTACATACAATGTTTGTGTTTGATTTCAGTTTTATAACATCAACTAGTTATCATGCTATCAAAAATGACAGTTTATTTAAGTTCTTGGTACAATCCAATTCTAAAGTTATCATCCATTTTCCAGTGCACAAGAACACATCGGATCTAAAAAAATAAAAAAAAGAATTAAAAAAACATTAATTGCAGACATAAATTAAAGGGTTTTAAAATAGTTGTAAAGTTTTAAACTTTAATTTCTTTTCATTCTATTTCTACGAAATCATCAGAAGAGTGCATCAAAGGTGAACATGTCACCTCTTTGTATATAGTGAATTCTTCCGGTAGCGTAAAAATTACATAAATAGATGTACATACGAATATATGGGTATTAATTTACTTATACATATTTGTGGATTAATTATGTAATTTCTACTAGCTTACCAAGTGATCTCCAGTAATTATGAGTAAAATTGACACTGTAGAAGTTCCCTATGCACAAACGTTTGGTTAAGATGGAGGGGGTTTTGCGAATGATATCTGCACTTCTGCACAAAGTGATTTTTTGTATCTATGAGATGCTAGTGTCTACAGAAATTGTTCTCATGTGATTTTCGGCACCCTTCTTAATCTTACACAACGCTCCTATGACAATCGCACTTGTAAGTTTCCACATTTTTGTTGGTTCAATATGCAGCTTGTTATCATTTGACAATTTTATTATTATTATTATTATTATTATTATTATTATTATTATTATTATTATTATTTCCTTTGATTTCTGCTGCATACACATTTTCTTCCGAGTCACTAAGGTCAATCATGATATCATGACATTTTCCAATGGTCACTCACATTTTGTATAGTAAAGCTTTTTTGTAATGTGTGAGCTTTACTAATGAGTACAATTCTTTTTATTTCTTTAATGCATAGGCTATCAAATATCCATTTTATGAGTTTATCGAGACCTTTTCCAAGCAGTCCGAGGGCTCTAACTACAAGGGAATGCCCTCATGTGCCACATATCTGGGCGATTAGCTTTGATTGTTTTGCCTGTGTATATTGTTGATGTAATGAATATGCATACACCTTGGTTCCCCCTTACAGTAATGAGATTGGCTGGTGTCAGCCATATACAGTCTAAGGCGAGAACGGATAGAGGTCTACGTCCATAGGTCCACCAATAGAGGTGTACAGGTCTACGTCTATTTACTACGCCTACGTCTCAGGGTACTGCATACGACGAGTACCGTCCATTACGTCTACGTACTAGTTTGTCCTATCCGGTTACATTTGCCTAAACCGCTTAACTACCTCGAATGATATATGTACCCCTTTCCGGGACATATCAATTGTAAAATTCCATAACATTTTTACAGGTCCAATTCTCTGCAACCGGGTCTGGCTTATGTTGATACCAATTTTTGCAGTTTTCTAGCCGTAAAAGTCGCATATTTTCTTGTACAGATGTTGGCCTACTCCATCATGCCAAGTTTTATACTCAGCACGTGCTAACACTTTGCAATCTGATACAAGATGGTCAATTTTTTCTGGATATTTATCACAGAATTCTTCTTATGATAGGCGACGTTTGTAAAAAAAACTATTTTTGTATAGTTTATACTTGTGTGAAATGTTTAAATATAACTTGAAGAGGACAGATATACTCTTCAAATATTGTTCAACATTGTGTCTAAACCGAGCTCTTCTCTAAGTGTTTCATTATTATTATTACTAATCAAAATTGAAGAGAGTAAAGTAGAAATGTCCAATAAATCGCTGAAAAAACAGCATAGTATAAATTAAAAAGTTCCCAAAGTTAATAAAAACGAACTTTTTCCATCAAAATGTTTATGCTAAAATTAGGAGGAAAGGTTAAAGATTCTTTTTATTATTTTCAAAAACATTTTAATCGTTTTTAACACGTTCGAAATTTTGGTAAAATCTTTTTATTTTCGTTAGCGGAGAGCGAAAGCGTTACGAGAGATTACAATAGAAAACGTAATATTACATTTTTCCGGTGTTACCTCCTCCAACTAAATTCATGAAATTTCAAAAAATTAAATTCTGTAGGCAAAAATGATTTTATTAGTTAAACGCAGAACTCATTGGGGAATGTAAATCATGTATTATTTTTTAAATCATTTAGCCCCTTTTACTGAAAATTAACTCCGAGTAGAAAGATAAAAAATGCAATAAAACTATGACACTATTTAAAAGATAAGCTTTTAATTGCTTTAATAAATAATATATATGTCAGACATTATAGTCTGAAAGAATCTCGCTTAATAATGAAATTTTAAAACAGTTGTTTTCATTTTTGTTTTTTTAGTTATAATAATTTACAAAGTTTAAAAAATATCTTTAAAATATTTCAAAGTCTTGTAGACGTTAGACTGGTATGTTATAAAGTGAAGACTATATTTACCTATCAAAACTTTTAATTTTAATACAAATCATCTAGCCATCGGATTTTAAAATAATTTTCATTTCATTCTTTGTCTATTTAGAGTTTTTTTGTATGGTAATTACTATGTGTACAGTAAATGGTCATATCTTTCGGGGCTTCTTCCACTTACCGGAAAAAATTGTACAATTGTGTCACTTGTGATCGCCATACGCTTATCTTATTTCGCATCTGTCAACACATTTTAATTACGGTGGAAAAGTTAGAAAGGTCAACTCTGTGTTTAAAAATAGTTTTATTCTATATTTCATGCTATAAATAAATAATGAGTAAATCATATTAATTTAACATTAAATTGCTAATTTTTAAAAAATAATGTGTGAAAGATGAATATTTTTTTTATTTTTGTAAGATTTTTAAAACCAAGAATTAACTTTTGTTTACAAATGTGCCGATTGCTCAAAAATGGCCTAAAAATTGAAAAATTAAAAAAAGAATGTAAAACTTTTATGTTCCAATCAACATAATTTATGTTTGGAATACAAATAGAGTATTTTGCTTACTGGAAATAGTAAATTAAATCCTTCAGCTTTCAATTAAAACAAAAATAAAAATTTTAAGAAAACTTTTTAAATTTAATGTAAAAGTTAGTTACGAAAATGAGTGGCGGTAACTAGAGTAATGGTAGAGATTGTGCTGCTGCTGCTGCTGCTGACGTTCGTTGATGATGATGATGATGATGATGATGAGAATTTATGTTCATATTTGTGCTTGTTATTGTTAGTGCTAATGCAATATTTCAGTTCGTCGATATGAACTGTTTATATACCTTTCGGAACTTTCCGAAGGATTTCAAGTTTGTTATTTATCGTGTTTATTATTTTTTTCTTTTCACTGATATTTTTATGAATGAGACAAGGCTTTCAAGAAGTGGGATAACAAGCCCTCGTTTTCGTTTTCTGTCCGTAAACATCTTTGTCCATTTTAATATAATTTGCTTTGACATCTCATTCAATGCGACCACTCCAATACTTCTTAAGACACAAATAACATCGGGGTCGAGTGGAAAAATGGAAACTTCTTTCTCGTCACACTTTCCCCGATTGTTCTGATGCAGTTTCTTTACCCTACTCTCCACACACTCTCTCTCACTCTCTCTCTCTCTCTCTCTCTCTCTCTCTATCTATCTATCTATCTATCTATCTATCTATCTCCTCGACACAAAAATGCATACACACATTCTCTACCCATCCCTTCATCTTATGCTTTTCTCGGGTCATTAATAAAACTACTAGTTCGCCTATTTCAATATTCACTGACTCTAAAGTGGCAAAAAGCCGTAGTCTTAAAGAACCCACTAAGGATGAAACTACATTCGCAAATTTGTCTGCGATCACGGAAGTTAAGCAACGCCGAGCTTGGTCAGTACCTAGGTGGGTGACCGCTTTGAAATACCGAGTGCTGTAAGCTTTCATGTAGGTATGGTGTCATTTATAATAGTTCCGAATTGTTTATCGGAATATCAAATTCCGATTCCAGTCTGGTTCGTTATATTCACTTACGAACAATTACTCACAGTGAAGGTATAAATCCACCTCTTCTAACCCCAGCTATGGGTTAATTACTAAGACTGGTATCACTAAATCATTAAATTTCACAAATTTACACGTGGAAAGATTTTTCATTTACAGAGAGATCCCTATGCTCTATTATCAATTTATAGTTGAAAAAAATGGAATTCTTACTGATATGTCCCGGAAAGGGATATATATATCATTCGAGGTAGTCAAGCGGTTTAGGACAAACTAGTAAGTATATGTAATGGACAGTACTCGTCGTATGCAGTATCCTGGGACGTAGGCACAGTCAGTAGATGTAGACCAATAGTCGAAGACCTGTAGACCTCTAGCAGTAGATTCCTCCTTCGTTTATATTTATGGCTGACACCAGCCAATAACATTACTGTGAGGGGGAACCAAGGTGTATGCATATTCATTACATCACTTATGCATACAGCAAATAGATTACAATGATGGGATACCATCTTAATAATAGACTAATTGGAGTAGATAGACTAAACTATCGCTCGGTTCACCCTCCACCCACGTCTATTGAACAGGTGTAGAGGCTCATCCGTTGTTCCCTGTAGGGATGTGGTTTCCGGCTTTCTCTTTCCATTCTTTTACTCTTTTCCATTCTTTTACTCTTTTTTTTCGCAATCGGAGTAGATAGACTAAACTATCGCCCGGTTCACACTCCACCCACGTCTATTGAACAGATGTAGAGGCTCATCCCTTGTTTCCTGTTTAGGATGTGGTTTCCGGCTTTCTCTTTCCATTCTTTTACTCTTTTTCATTCTTTTACTCTCTTTTTTTTCTCAGTTGGAGTAGATAGACTAAACTATCGCCCGGTTCACACTCCACCCACGTCTATTGAACAGGTGTAGAGGCTCATCCCTTGTTCCCTGTTTAGGATGTGGTTTTCGGTTTTCTCTTTTCCAATCTTTTTACTCTTACGTAGCCCTCTGCGCATCAGTGGTGTTACCACCTTGCTTGGGGTGATATGATTAAAAAAAAATATTATCAACTCCTAAAAGTGTGTGTTGACTTTAAATAACATATAATGGCTCTATAAGCTGTAGAAAAAAATAATGTATGAATCAAACAAATTTCTTGGCGAGGGAAAAATACATGCACGAACATACAGATATATATATGTGTGTGTGTGTGTGTGTGTGTGTGTGTGTGAGAGAGAGAGAGAGAGAGAGAGAGAGAGAGAGAAAGAAATAGAGATAATGATATTTTTTATGATTTTACCCCAGGCAAGGCAATGACAGTATCGCCACTGGTGCACCAGGATTTACAGTGAGAGTAATAGAAAGAAAAAAAAACAGGCAACAAGTTACTAAGAATTTCGAAGAAAGGATAAGAGAAAGTTGAGAATCAAAAAGTTAGAAGATGACAATTGACGTTGCATTAAATCTTTGGAGATCGTAGCTATCGAGGAAGCAAGTAAATGAAAGGGAGTTCTACAGACAGAAAGTGCAAGAGAAGAAACTGAGTGAGTAGAAGTGTCGGTTACATTTGACTGTTTTGACGGTAAAAGCGTGGTACTAATTGCACGCGTAAATTCATGGGGTCGGGGTACCAGATAAAGAAAAACAGAGTGAAGCCTTATTGCGTCGGTGAGAAAGTGACTGAAGTCGAACTGCTATATCATTTATTTTATTTTACGTACTTATGAGATTTTGTTTGTTTGTTTTTCTTCTTTTTTTTTTTTGCCTTTATATGTTTGTTTCAGATTTTGTGTATATTGTGTGTACATATATGTGTGTTTGTGTGTATTTGTTTTTGTGTCGTAATATCTATTTAATTGTGTTGTTTTTGTATATATGGGCTGTTTTTCATTTATGGTTATTAATTTATACGAGCCTGTGTTGGTGGATTTGTATTTTTCATTTTTACGACATTTCCCGTACGATCGCTACATTTTAATGCTAAGCAATATACCTGTCAAACCTTCACCTAACCTGACATCACTAGAAGCAAATTCATTTCGAATTTAGTTTTATTTGTTTTTTTTTAATATTCTTAATTAAATTAAACTATTTGATATTTGATCTGAGCAGATAGGCGCCTCTGTCTGTCAAAATAAAATCAGGATTTATAATCACTTTAAACGTGTTGATTTTCTTCTGTGTATATATATATATATATATATATATATATATATATATAAGAAAATCAACGCACACACACACATATATATATATATATATATATCATTCTCATTGATAATATCTCGCTTACTTGCACGGGCACATTTTTATCATTGTAATTATTTTTATTTAACATAATCATTATCTGCTATTCTCTCATAAACACTCTTAATTATACACTGATAAGACATCGTAGATTGTTTTTTTTTTCAGTTACGCAATTTCGCTTTTATAATAGGCGTTATTACCGTACTGAGAAATAGAATGATGTGTGGAAAACGAATGTATAAGAGAATAAAAACTTTAAAGGGTTACACTCCGATTGCCTTTTAACCCAGGATTGAAACCCGACCGAATTGGCGTCAGTTGGCGATTCTACCTCTGGGCTACGAGCGTTTGGTAGAAGAATGCAGACGTTTTAGCGCGTATATCATTATACACGCTCAATAGCCATAGTGCTCTAATTCATTATTGAATGAGTGATGCATATATACCGGAGTAGCTACAGTTTTCAAAGTTTCACATTCTTCCAGAGTACTCAATCAGGGTGTGAGATATATATATATATATATATATATATATATATATATATATATATATATTCTTCACTACTCGACGACATTATTTCAAATAATGACCATAATAATAATAAGGCCCTGTTGAAGAGCAAACTCGTAGCCAGAGCTTTGATAACTGGAGGTAAGTTTAATAACTGGTAGTAAAGAGAATGAACAGAGCCAAGATGTCTCGCAATTTTTTCTCCATTAAAATGAGCCAACTCTGTCTCTCTCCCCATTTTTTTATCTGGAGGGATATATATATATAAATACACAGCCATCTTCCTTAAAATAGGGAAGATTCATGTATTTTTCCTGCTTATCACCCAACCACTCCTAACCAATATTCTCACTGAAGAAAATTAGGTGAGAAAAACAGAAAATGAATATTTCTGAGATTTTTTGTCAAATTCTCCGTCATCCATTTGTAATTCCCCATTTTCCATTTGTTCATCAAAAGGTAATTTTCAGCTACTTTCTTAAACATCTTTCAATTTTTTTCTTTCTTTTCATCTCACTTGCGACTAAACCAATCTATGAATATCTGGCCAAGTGAAACTATTTTCTGTGCTTGTTACTTTTGACAAGTCGTGAAAGTGTGTGCAAAAACTAAACAGTGTTTTGACAAAATCATTTATATAAAATAGAAGCTTAAGGATTTTGTCTGATTCGCCGAAGACAGTTTCTTCATATTCTGCTTGAGACAAATAACTTTTAAGGACAGTGTTAGGGTATACCTTGGTTCACACGCAGGTAAAGAAAGTAAGACTATTTTGTACATCATCCATTAGAATTTTAGATAACAATTTGAAATTGTCACAAGCGTGCTATTTGTGTCTCACCAAAAAGTTCTATTTCTTCAAACACGATTTTACACTTTGGCAGTTTGAGATCTTGGGTCAAATTACCCAGTTCCAGTTGGTTTGGTAAATCTAGTTTCTTTTATATTTAACATAAATTTTCGTTTTCACTTTCCAAGTTTTTAGCTGATTGCCTTAGAGAAGACGGCTGTACGGATTGTGAAATTGGAGCGATTGATGACAGAATATCTCGATTTGTAGTGTCATGTTACTTTTTCATGCTCTTAAATGTTGAGACATACACCAAACACTAATTATTATTCTGATTTTCTCTCTTTATGGAGAATGGCAAACGTCATTTTGACTCTAATTCGATTGATATGAATAACAAAGATTACGTTAAGCCGATGCTTTGCTTTGATTAATCCTTTTCATGACATTTATAATTCATAAGTTTGTGCAAATGTTATAGTGACAATAAGTCATACATTAAAGCAATATAGACCCAATAAATGCAAACAAATTAACCGAAATAAATTAATCAGTTTCATGATTGCATATGCAACTGAAAAGTGTTTGGGGAAAAGATTAGAAGAAGATAGAATTTACACTGCAAGCAAACCGCCTGGACAGAAAATAAAATCAGTAAATAACACAAAAATAGAAAGACAAGGATATTTCTTCTCACCAGACTTATTCAACTAAAACTTTAGTTACTATTTATTTTTTATTTACTTTTTCCTCGATATGAAGAGATAAACTTCCTATCGCACGATTCACACTCCTTTCCAGTTTTCTGTAAAGGTTTATCCCTTGTTTCTTGTTCAGGATTGGGTTTCTGGTTCCTGCTAAAGTTTTCTCATTGTTTTTCACTGCCAGTAAACTCTTTGCATTATCGCCTTGCTTGGGGTGAAAACATAAAGGACAGTTATACTTAAACTCAGAAAGAGACAATTAAAAGTTCAAAAGCATGTAATGAACAGAGAGGCCTTGGAGAATTTGACGCTCAAAAAACATATTGATGGTGAGAGGGTTTAGAGCAAAATCATGAATAAAATACCTAACAACATTAAGTAAACGGTTTGCAGAAGAACATTTAAAGAGATAAGTAAAAAGACAAAAGTTACTGAGAGCTACAAAGAACAGGAACTTGTGGAGTACATTGATCTAAAGAGACACACACACACACACACACACACACACACACACACACACATATATATATATATATATATATATATATATATATATATATATATATAGGAAAGAATATTAATAAAAAGTTTTGAATTTAAAAATGTACTTTTTTTGAACAGTATTTGTTTATTTTTATTATATTTTATATTTCAGACCGCCCTCGGTCCTTCATCAGAAACAACTGATTTTTAAATTTGAATTAGAAACGTATTTCACGATAGCGTTCGAATATTTTTTTGTTTACATCACGTGGTGTGTTTGTTCACAACATGTGGCACGTCCGTAGAGAAAGTCTGTTTGTTTTAGATAAAAATTTCTTGGAATATCTGAAAAAAATTTTTTAGCTATTGAAATATTTGTAAAGATTCAACACACCTAAGTCCCTATTTAACCCTAGCTTGTGTGTATTTAATTTTAAAATCCAGTATGTTTCTTTCTTTCTGCGTGTGTATGTAGAACTAAAATTGGAGTCTATTAGTAAACATTTGCAATTTTCTAAAGTATGATAAAATGGGCTGCAATTGGGGAGTAGACATTTTTTTGTCGTATATTTAGTTTGTGATTATTGAAGCGAAATCTAAAGCTATTACCGGATTCGCCGATATATCCACTGTTGGGGCAAATTGAGCAGAAGAGAAAGTAGATTATGTTTTTGCTGTCACAAGTAAGGTTTGGTGGGTGTAATTTTATTTTGGTGTTGGGTACAGAGAATGTTTTGTCTGTTATTAAATGTTTACAAATTAAACAGCGAGGCTTCCCACATTTTAAATTCCCTGATAGGTTTGTCTTATTTAAATATTTGTTAGAAGTGAGGATAGTTGATAGGTTGGGTGTTTGTTTCTTTGCATTTATGGGTGGTTTATCGAAAATGTCTTTGATGTTTTTGTTTGATTGGAGGTTCCTGTAATCATTTTTTTAAATTTTTGATAAGTGTGTAGGAATATTGATTATGGTTAAAAACCATGGGAATTCGGTTGTTATCTTTTCGTTTTTTGTATGTGAGAAGTGTGCTACGATCTATGTGGATGGTTTTATGTAGTGCTTCCTTTATTATTTTTATTGGATATTTACATTTTAGAAACTGTTTTATTGGGTTGTTAATGTTGTTTAGAAAATCTGGATGGTCTGAGCAAATGCGTTTTATTCTAATAAATGAGCTGTATACGATAGATTTTTTTAATTTGAGGGGATGGCAACTGTTAAAGTGTAGGAATTTATGTTGGTTTGTGGGTTTGTTGTATAGACTGGTGGAAAGTGTATGTTTATTTAATTTTACCATGACGTCTAAGAAAGGGACGGATGTGTATGAGTACTCCATGGTAAATTTGATTGTATTGTGGAAGTTGTTGCAGAAAGTGAAGAAGTTTTTTAATTTTTCTAATCCATGAGTCCATATTAAGAAAATATCATCAATGTATCTAAAATAATGTGATGGTTTGTATTGTGAACTGTCTAGTATCTTTTTTCTAAAATATGCATAAAGATATTGGCATAACTAGGTGCCATTTTCGTGCCCATTGCTGTGCCACTAATCTGTAAATAGTGTTTGTTGTTGAATTTAAAATTATTGTGTGTTAAGATGAAATTTATTAATTGGCATAAATCTGTGATTTGGTTGTTAGGTAATTTGTTTTTAAGGAACTCATGGCAAGCTGCTACTCCTTCAACATGTGGAATGTTCGTGTACAGAGACGTAACATCCATCGTTACTATGATATTATCACCTAGGACTAAATTAATGCTTTGTAACTTGTTGAGAAATAATAAAGATATTATATATATATATATATATATATATATATATATATATATATATATATATATAATATCTTTATTAAATTCTATGAGAATCTATTTGTTAGAAGAGCACAACTGATACTGTAATTTCAATTTTCTATTGCTAATTGCTTCCTCTCATCCCATATTTGGTATCTTTGGATTTTCTAGTGAAGATATTCTTATGTTAACATTTTTAAATCATTTGTAAAAGATGTTGGGGTAGATTGCGACGAAGTGGAGGCTGTATAAAATCATATCTGTTCTTCTTCTTTAAGATACTCTTATAGAAGTGATAATATTTTTTATTCACTCTGTGTAATATTCCAGAACATTTATGAACCTCAGTTATACAGAAATATTCATTTCTAAAATGTATTTATGTTAAAAGAATCAGATTTTCCCTGGATCCAACATAGATAGATAGATAGATAGATAGATAGATAGATAGATAGATAGATAGATAGATAGATAGATAGATAACGCAGTATCTATGCTGAAGACACATCTCCTTATTCTCAAATATGATCGGTTATATTAGGTCAACTTTGTCCAAATGTTTTGTTTAACCGAGCAATGTCGGCTACACTTTTAGCAATTTTCGAGGATGAATGTTATTTTACGTGTCAACAGAATTTAAGTGGGGTATAATGTGGAGTAGTGGTATTCAAGGTGTCAACAAGTATATTCCGGATAGGGTTTGGTAGGTTTAAATGAGATCGAATTGAGCTCCGTTGAGAGAGATGTAGCGTCAGTTTCGTAGTGGTATGGCCTATGTAATTATTTACGAAATTAGGTTCAAGAACGCAGTTCTTCAAAGGAAATGTCAATTCGTAAATAATGTTGGTTCGTTGTAGTTTGGATCTCGCGGGTGTATTGTTTTTGATGATGAGGTTAACCGTTTTGAATTTAATGTAATAGATAATTAATTTAATTGTTTTGTTTACGTCGACGAGAATTCATCCTCCCGATCACTATTTTTCAAAGAAGTCCATGACGCCAAACACTTGTCAACGACGGATTTACAAATTAGTTATTTGACTACTATATTAGTCATTTTTTCAAACCTGTGTAATAAAAACAGTAAACGTACTGATAATAACTATAACATTAATATCTTTTACAAAAACTAATTTCAGAATAATTACAAACAGGACAAATCTTCACTCCGAAACATCATTCAAAAATACGCAATTCCCGCAAAAAGACTTTAAATAATAGAGGCCTTATTAATAAAAACGAAAAACCCAACACTCAATAAGATCGACTACAAGCACGCTAACAACATGTTTACCGTGTTCGGTACATAACACATACCAACTACTCCACATTATACGTATGTAGGATGAGTGGACCCCGACGTCCATGACGTGTGAAATTTTGGTTTTTCCAAAATGGAAAACAGATTGATCATGTGCTTAAAGAAAAAGTCGAAACCGGATTTAGCAAGTAGATGTTAAATTGATTTTCTGGCCAATGGAAGCGATTTGCAAAACCAAAAATGCCTTCGCAATCCAGTGCAAAAATTCTAAACGATATATAAATGACATCGATCAGCGCCATTCAGTCAGAGATGAGATCAGCAAGACGACACGCTAAAATGTAACAGGAGAAACTTCAACCACGAATCGGACATAAGGTCGCGTCGCACATCGTCAGCTTTCTCCTTTTTTCTCGTGTGCTGATTACTTTTACTTCTTCTTCTCCATCCAAAGACATTCCTACCGAACAAATGCCCATACATACATACATACATACATACAAAGGTACGCATAAACTCTTTCGAACAAATTACTACTACGAACATTTCTTCAACTCTTGATATCCTTAACAACTCATTACTTGTTTCTCATCGAACATTCTTCTTACACATTTCTGTTAATATTCAGCAAAGAAAATTCCACTTATTTTTTTCAACAACCTGATGATATCTTTAAATGCGGGGATTGTCGGCTATGTTTGGAAGTGGCCTCATACAAGGCCTGGCTGACGCACCCTATAGTTACACATAACACCACTTACATTCTGTTACATGTAAAAATAACATTTCTCGAGGTTTTTATCAAACAAAGAGGGATCTGCGATGTAGTAGGTTCTGACTTGGAATCTCGACTTCATTCACTTTTCAACGGCGTAACGTGTCTTTTCTACAAAAACTTTCATGGCAACTGCTCTGTCGAACTTTTTATTTTTCTCCTGCTGCCTCAAGCACATGAATATAACCCCGCAACTAGGTCGGCATCTGGATAGCAAACTTTTGCCGTTGAAATATTTAAATGTAACCGTCACTTCTACCCCAACAGTTTCTTTTCTCGTACATCCCATCTACGAAACTTCCTTTCGTTTACTTGCTTTCCTGATAGACACAATCTTCAAAAATTTAAATACATCAATTGCCATCTTCTATCTTCTTGAATCATATTCATCTTTCTTCAATACTCACTTTGCACAGTATTTCTCTTACTGTAACCCACTGTGCACCAATGTCAGCCCCGCCTTACCTGGGTTGAAATGATTGAAACGAAATGAGTATATATCTCTTTATTAATTTTATTTCCTTTTATTTATCCCCGTCTTTCTATCATCACTTCTACTCGCCTTTCTTTTCTTTTTTTTTTCTCTTTTTCTTTGTTTTGCTGTTTCTTTTGCTTCTTCTTTTTGTCAATCTTTCTTTTTTACTCAGTTTTCCCCTTTCTCTCTCGTTATTTATTTCAATAATGTGTCTCTCTTTAATTTATACTTCCATCCCCACTCTGTGTGTGTGTGTGTGTGTGTGTGTGTGTGTGTGTGTGTGTGTGTGTGTGTGTGTGTGTGTGTGTGTTCCTCTCTCTTTGTCTTTCGCTCCAGGACATTAATCCTCTTCAATGTCAAATGTCAACACTGAGAATGTAATTACAACAGCGCGCGTGCACACACACACAATAAGATGCCTTGCGATGTCGTCATTGTCTTCACGGTCCTTTAAAATTCAAAGTCGCTCCTTGTTAAGCGCTTCTCTGAAAGTCGAATACAACAGACTCAAGCCGCATTATCTAAAATGCGTTTTCTTTCTTATGCTTATCCATTTCCACATGTCGCTTTCTCTACATTTTTTTTCTTTTTTGTGGAACTCTTTCACTAATATATCTCCTTCGTGGTTGAAATTGTTACCCATTTCCTAGCAGATCGATGTTCAAATCAGGAGAAGTAAATAAAAAAGATTTTAGATCTTTTTTCTTTACCTTTTTTATTAATTTCACCCCACCCTAAGCAAGTAGTGACCGCAGGGAATTCTTCTTCTTTATATGAACTGTGTCCTTTCAAAACATAGCCGATCATGGATTTCCACTTGCCCCTATCTCTTAGTATTATTAATATTTTTCCTCTAGATATTTCTCCCAAACCCCTCTCTACCATTCACCTGTCAAGTCCATCAAGTAGATTTAATGCTGATTTACTCTGTCTCTCCTTCCCTTTATCCGTCGTGTGAGTATTAAGTTCTCCAAGCACTCCTTCCCCATTAGTTGTCCGAGAAACCTCATCTGTCTCTTTCAAATCCTCGTCGTTGCTCACATGTTCGGTCTATGATCTCCTCAGCATCCTTCTGTAGAACCACATTTATGCTACTTTGAGTCTCTCCATCTTTGAGGAGATTGCCCTGCATTCGCTGCCACATAGGTAGGCAGGTATCATATAACAGCCCAGTACTCTTTTATTTGTCTCCAATTAAATCTTCCTGATAGATAGATAGATAGATAGATAGATAGATAGATAGATAGATAGATAGATAGATAGATAATCATGTGAGGCATGCACATTCGCTGTGTATGGAATATTTCTGCCATATCTGGTCTGGCGTTATTTTTTTAAGATTAGAAATACTTGACAAAAAGAAAAGTCGGCAATATTAACCCACCTGACATGTCAGCTTTAGTTATTTCGCGCCCCCACCGTCAATGTTTTAACATAGTTTTCCCTTCGCCTTTTCTATCACCTTTATGGTGATTATTATGATTAGCTTTCCTCGTCGATACCGCAACTTCAGAAATTTAAGAGCAGTTTGAATCCATTGTATTCACTTACGCGCAAATACCCTTGGGAAAGGTATTAATCCGTCTCTTCCTTCCAGTTATGGGTTAAATAGCAGGACAGCTTGGGTTCTATAGCCTTGGTCGGTAACCAGTCTACCGCAGAAAGCAATGGCAACCTACTGCGGGATAATCTTCTGCCCAGTCAGTCATGTCTCTTTCGAGACATGATCGCCCAAGCGTGTATCACGTATGGCACTTAACTGACTGATTAGATTGGCAGATAAGTGTCATAATTTCACTGTTGAAATTGCTAGATTGAACCATAATTTCTATGCTAATAGTTTCTTCTCTCGCACTTCTCAGCTGTAGAACTCTTATTCAGTTTCCTAATTTCATTCACTCTCAGTAACGCCTGAATGGCATTGGCTTATATTACATTGGTTGGAGTGAATTGATATATACAAATCAAATACCTATATTGGACACACTACCACATTATTGAATAGACGCCTTAAGAATTCTATATAAATCGCAATATCAAAAACATCTGACTATTTTAGAGGCTCTATATATCAAATATTTATCTCATACCATCAAACTCATATTATTTTATAGTGGAAATGGAGTGTTGAACGTTCATTTTTTTTAATAAAATGATGCTCACATGAGCAATAGATCCAGATTCATATAAACCACGCTGCTATTACTAAGACTGTCGTGTATTTATTTGTGTGTCTATATATATATATATATATATATATATATATATATATGTGTGTGTGTGTGTGTGTGTGTGTGTGTGTGTGTGTGTGTGTGTATTGCTTGAATATTATTTTAATCGATACTTGTATTTGAGTAGATTTTCATTTTTTAATTATACATTATATATATATATATATTTCTACCGGCCTGATTATTTACGAGAAATTTTCGAAATATATGGGTGTGATTCGACAGGATTAGAACCTACGACCCGTAACAACCTAGGGGAAGTCAGCAATTGATCACCAAATAATGTTCAATCAAATAAATTAAATATGTCAGTTGTTAATTCCATTACGTCAATCTCCGAAATTTTCCGTAATATATATATATATCCTGTCTGGCTCATAGAAAAAGAGAGGGAGACAATAACGAAACAATAGCAAGACAGCATCGGCTGAGTTCATTCTCTTTACTTAACAGTTATGAAAGTTCTTGCCGCGTAAAGTTTCGATTTTTTCTTGTTTATATATTATATACTGTGATTTTGTGAGAGTGTTCATGTTTGTGATTGGTTGTTTTTTTATGTTTATGATTGGTTGATTTTCTTTTTTCTTATTTTTATTTGTAGTTTTTGGTTTATTTTATTCTTAGTGTATGTCTAAATGATTTGTTTAATTGAGTTGTTCTTTTTTTGTATTGACCTCTTTCTATTAGTTTAACCTTTTTCTTAATATGTTGCTATGCTTTGCCACGTGGGGGTTTATTTTTTTCTGGGCCATGGCTAGGTGTTATTGTATTTGTGTCTGTGGGCTTTACATTTTTTTTTCTTTTAATTTTTTTTTTTTTCGTTTGTTGTATTATTTTTTGTTTTTGTCATGACTGGGTGTTTGTATGCACCTTTATTTTTTGTATATATATTATTTGTATGTTTTGCTTTTGTTTATTATTTTCAGTTTCTTATCGTGATTTAGTATCTATATTTATATTCGTTTTTTTTTGTTTTTAAATTGTAATTTTATTCATATTATTTGTATCCTTTTTTGGTTTGATTTTGTTGTTATTTATTGTTGTTAGTGTATCAAAAGTTAGTATTAGATAAGGGGAATCGCAGACATGCGAATAAATACCAGTAGGTACATAAATATATATGCTGCCGTCATTTTAGACGGCCTATCGTTAAGGTTATTTTGTGGACATTTTTGATGGCACGAGCTTAATGGCATACAATATAAACGATATACATCATACATAATGATATATGAGATTCTGGATAATGCAAATAATTTTATAGAATTATAACGTTTTGTTTGTAAACATGCGCTGTTTCTTTTTTTCGTTTTATTCTTTTAAAGAACTTTAAACTATTGTCCGTTGATTGTGTCATTGTATTGTTCTATTTGAAATATATGAAATCAGTTTAAATCTGTGACCGATTAAGAGAATAGAAAATCCTGAAAAATGTACAAATGTTCAATAATGAATATATATATATATATATATATATATATATATATATATATATATATATATATATTCAACTATATTGTATAATATATATCTTTTAGAGAATACGGAATTAAAAGTAAGTCAACAAAGAAGACGACGACAACAACAAGATACTTCAACTGACTCCTAAATATTAACTTTGGTAGGTTCTATTTTCTTTATTGCTTCATCTTCCTTTTCACTTTCTCGCCGGCCATAAAAAAGGGAAGGAACAGACCAGTAATCTGTTAATCTTTCTGCATACACACATTCTACTATTTACAACTAGAACACTGGATTCCCTTAATTCCTTACTACTCTTTCTCATCGAACATTAACTTCTGCAAATTGATGTTATTCTATTAATAAAATTCTACTTTAACATACAAAGAAATACATTTATTCTTCCACATTCCAACCTTCTGATAATACTGATGACCTTTGAATAAAACCTTAAGTTGTAGGGAGTTTGGTTATGTTTGACACAATGCCAATTTAATAAACATTCAACCATCTCCGAACCCCTTCACTGGTGACCCCGCAAAGAACACGCAGTGGAAGAACCCCTACCATTTCACTGGTAATCCCCGACGTCTAAAAAGAGCATGCAGTGAAATTCTGATCACCCTGCTTCACCGGTAAACTCCGACGTCAAAAAGAAAAAAAACTTGCAAGCACAAGAACACGCAGTAGAAGAGCTTCTCTCTACTACACTGATGACCCCGCGAAGAACATGCAGTGGAAGAACCCCAACTACTTCACTTGGGAACATGGACTTCCAAAAACAAGAAAAAAATCCATGCATCCTATTACTCCTCACAGAACATTTTCCCTTGAGCATTTACCGACTTAATAATTTTACATAGTACAAAATTGGACGTTATTCTCTGGCCAAAATAAATTCAATATTTATATACACAAATGAAAGCACTTTCTATCATATTTTGTCGACAAGAACTACTTGCAATATCACTGGCTGCTACCTATCTCACAGTTTCTTTTCACATTTTATTCCACTTCATTGACAACCAAGCAAAAAAAACCGCAGATAAATTCTCATCTCTGCATATATGATAACCCTCAAATAATATGCAGAGGAATTCTGATAATTACATAATGGTGTCCATCCATTACACAGAAATAAAACTCAAGCATCACTACATTATATGGCGACTCACCTTCTACAGGATAAAATGGACTGAAAAAGAAAGAAAGACAGAAACGCCACAGGTTTGAATAATCCTATTTTCAGATTATGCGCTGATACATTATCAACCCCTAATGACAACTGAAAAATTTCAACGAACTCTCAACTCCGAAGCTAAGTACTTCAAAATATAACCTTTTTATTCATGTTGAATGCACTCGTGTAAATTCATATGAAACCAACTCTGTCAACTTGTTTTACGCGTTTGTATACTACCTCGTGTCCATTGAATATGCACATTTTCCTTCCTAACTATTCATCGAATCTCAAAGTCCCATGCGTTTGAATAATTCCAATATCAAATTATACGCCCATACATTATCAGCCTCTAATGAGAACAGCGGAATTTCAAAGAACTTTACTCAACATCGAAACGACGAACACTTATAATGTTTGATGACTTTCCCTGAAATAAGCTGGTGACAACTTCAAATATTTGAAAATTCTAAAGAAATTCTTTATTTAACACGTATGTTATTTTTCTCATTATTCTTACGTTAATTTAATAATGTGACGTTCGATATAAGAAGAAATTAAACTAAACTACTCCTATGGCTTTCACACAAAATGTTTAACGAAGAAAGGAAAAAAATTATAAAAACACATTTCAACCTTCGAGAACAAAACAGCAAAACAAGACGAAACCTACAATTTGGAAAAACGACAACAGAAGCCGATACAACTAATTCATATACTAAAGCAGATTCCGTCAAATGGAAGGAAAGTGATGTAGTGAACACGGAATTAAAAGTAACTCTCTTCTCTTCTTCACGTTTCCTAATTTTGACGAATAAGAAAAAGGACTGACCCCGTACCGAAAGAAAAAGACGAAGACAATTTCGCGATCAGATGTTAAATGAATTTTCTAACCAATGAAAGGAAAGCATTTGCAAAACTAGGAAAAACTGTAACAATCCAGTGTGAAAAACAAAATCTCTATAAAACAAAGATAGAAAGTATCAAATCAGTCAGTCAGATGGGAGCAAAAATTAGAGACGACACGCTATGATGTGACAAAAGAAACTTCAAGCCTGGCCCGGACATAAGGTCCTGCGTTCTTCTACTACTTCTCGAATGTTAAATTCCTATATCTTTTCTTCTTTCTTCTCACCATTCTCGCAGTCAACAAAGAAGACGACGTCAACAACAACAAGCTTCTTCAACTGATTCCTAAATATTAACTTCGATAAGTACCATTTTCTTTATTGCTTCACCTTCCTTTTCACTTTCTCGCCGGCTATAATAAAGGAAAGGAACACAGACCAGTAATCTGTTAATCTTTCTGCATATACACATTCTGTAATTTACAATGAAAACTCTGGATTCCCTTAACTTCTGACTACTCTTTCTCATTGAATATTAACTTCTACAAATTGATGTTATTCTGTTCTGTTCATAAAATTCTACTTTAACATATAAAGAAATACATTTATTATTCCACATTTTGGTAATTCTGATGATAAACTCTTAAGTTCTAAGCAATTGGGTTATGCTTTTACACAATGCTAATTTAATAAACATTCAGCCATCTCCCTACCACTGTTTTCGTTTACAATTTTATCCTCTGCATCTCTGCATCGTACAGTTCAGTACATTTCATTTCAAATATAAATACAAGCATATTAATATGAATGTAGAAATAAAGGAAACAACCTGAAAACTAAGTACACACACACACACACATATATCTATATATATATGTGTGTGTGTGTGTGTGTGTGTGTGTGTGTGTGTGCTTAGTTTTCAGGTTGTTTCTTTTATTTCTATATTCATATTAATATGCTTGAAATACAATTACAATACTGAACTTTTATTTTCCATCATTATATATATATATATATATATATATAATGATGGAAAATAAAAGTTCAGTATTGTAATTGTATTTCAAGCATATTAATATGAATATAGAATATATATATATATATAATGATGGAAAATAAAAGTTCAGTATTGTAATTGTATTTCAATTTACTCAGAATAAAACGTACAGATAATATATCTAAATCAGTGTAAATGATCAAATATAGATATCTGATCGTGCACAGATTTCAAATTAGGCAACGCTCAGATGGAAGGCGCCTTAAATACAGTGACAATTAGAGTGCTTCATGTTTATTTGGAATATTGTGAAAATCGCTAATCGTCACGCGCCTGACGTAAAGCAATAGTTAGCAACCTCTTACTGTGTATCATTACTGAACCTCCTATTATTGTGATTTCGCACCATAAAATTTTATTAAATATTTACAAGTCAACTCATTTCTTTTGTATTATCATGTCTATATATACTTTTGGTTTGTTTAATTATGCAAATATATCCATGTTTCCTCGTTCCTTTTGAAGGTTTTAATAAAAAGAATGAAAATTTTTATATATGCATATTATCTATAACCTTATTTATACCAAATCTAATAAAATTAATTATTGCTGTAAATGTGTGTTTAAATCTTGCTTATTTAGCAGCTATTCATATCTTCTTTATTAAAATAATAATCGTTGTATACATCAATGTCGTTGTTTTTGTATAGAGATGACTATTTGTTCATATGATTTTCTGTTTACAAATGGCCGACTTTAAATAATGAAGTTTTATCTTTTTGATAACAAAACAAATATCACAGACAACTTTTGCACAGATTCAACCTTCAGTTTTCTTTGAGATTCTTTTAAACTGTGGATAATCGTCTGACATAAACAAAACCAATAAATATATATAATTAATGAAAAGAAAATGTATCATTTACATACTTTCTCTTTCCGTTAGTTTCATTGGGTAATGAGTGAGACCAATTAAACCTCATTGAATATTCAAAAACTTCAAAGAGAGTCTCTGTGTCTTTGAAGTTTCCATTGAAACAAGGAAAATTATTTGAGTTAAGATTACAATTGTCATTTCAGGTGCCAAGAATCCGGTTAAAAGGTCATCACTATGTAAGATACGAAGTTAAAGATTCAAGGCTTTTTAAAGAAATTTCTTTTGTTTGTTACTTCTGTTTTCTTCGATTTAAATCCTAAATTATCGAACTTTCTATCAAATTGTTCGACCTTCAACGATTATTTCACATTCCATTTATTTTGATGTTTTTCGTTCCAATGTTTTAGGACAGATTTCTCGATTGATTTTTATTCTAACGAGTGTAGAATGAAAGAAGGGTTAAGATCATCCGATAATAACTCGTCTCATCTTAAGATAGATAGATAGATA
This sequence comes from Ascarosepion bandense, assembly GCA_037127315.1. Lineage (NCBI taxonomy): Eukaryota > Metazoa > Mollusca > Cephalopoda > Sepiida > Sepiidae > Ascarosepion > Ascarosepion bandense. The sequence goes on along the minus strand of JBBBDQ010001533.1, from coordinate 2,286,319 downwards.
GATAGATAGATAGATAGATATTATTGTTATAATAATAGCATACTGTGTCTCAAAAGATATTGAGTTTCGGTGCTCAATGCACCATCATCAGACAGTGAACTGTGGTTCATAAATATATTGATAGGGAAATTTAAAATAAAAAATAAAAATACAAAATAACAATGCCACCATATTCTTCTTCTTCTTCTTCTTCTTCTTCTTCTTCTTCTTCTCCTCCTTCTTCTTCTTCTTCTTGTGTCATGTCCATTCAGAAGGTAGGCCATCTTGGACTTCCATTTGTCCGTGTCTCTTGTTACTCTTAATATTTTTCCTCTTAGTATCGCTCCCAAACCACGCTCCGCCATCCATTTGCTCAAGCCTATGGCTTGGGGTGCTTTCACCTGTCTGTCTGTCCTTCTATCCGTCCTGTCAGTGTTAGATTCTCCAGACCCTCCTTCTTCATTACGTGTCCCATGAACATCAGCTGTCTCTTCCTGATATTAAGTATGAGTTTTCTTCTTGTTTGCATCCTCTCCAACACATTGACATTGCTCACGTGCACGATCTATGGTATCCTCAGCATTCTTCTGTAGAATCACATTTCTGCAGGCTTGAGCCTCTTCTATTGTCCAGCATTCGTTGCCATACGGAAGAACAGATATCACATAGCAATCCAGCACCCTTTTCTTTGTTTCCAATAAGATTTACCTGTCTCTCATTATTCTGGTTAGCTTTTGAAATGCCATACCAATGTGTCTGCGGAACTCAGTTTTGCACATTCCATCCTGCTTCAGAAGGATTCTCATGTATTTAAATTTCTTTACTTGTTTTATTTTAGTTTCCCCGACCTCAGTTGGTATTTTAGATTCTTTTTTGCTGATGACCATACATTCAGTTTTCTTGGAATTTATGCTCAGTCTTTCTCCTAGCTTTCTCTTGATACCTTCTGTAGGAGGTTTGCATTCTCCTTTCCGTGTCTGCTATCAGCACCGTGTCATCCGCATATCTTATATTGTTGAGACTGCGGTCGCCAATGATGAATCAATAAATAGCACCAAAACACATAGACCAATATTTATAGTAACATTTTTATTATTGGAATTTATAATAAAAACATTGTATAAAAGCAGATATATTATATAAACACACACACACACACACACACACACACACACACACACACACACACACACACACATATATATATATATATATATATATATATTATTTAATTACTTAGTTTTTGGTCATAATAAAATTAGACCAGTACACAGTTGTATTAAAAAGTGTTCAATACAATTATATTGTACAACTTGTGAATATTTTTCATTGGTAAACGAGTTATTACACGACATAGGTTTCTGAACTCGTAATAAGCGCCTGACGATTGCATATTGCATGAAACTCTGAGTCGTACTGTAGACGTACAATAATATGTATATTTATTAATATATACTTTTTAGCTCTGTCATATTTCATCGATTACTATTTTATTAATATCAGAAAAATATTTATATATGTTCTTGTACTTGCGTGTATATCCATATATATATTTATTAATATCAACATATATATATATATATATATATATATATATATATATATATATATATACATTAGCATAAATATTTTAATCCAGAGTTCGAATTTCCCTTGATTTGACAAGGAGGGGGATTTCTTGACAGTAACTTTAAGAAAAATTATCCACACTGTTGGGAAGAGCCGGAATAATCATAACTCATGGGTTAGCTGAAGCCTTTTTCATGAAAATGGGTTAACAAAACTGTTCAGAAGCCATCGATGCTTTGGTAAATATAGTCACATTACAGGGATCGATGATTCAGGTGTACGGCTCTCGTTAAACGGCTGAGAGAAATTCACTCCGTGAAATCTCGCCTAGAAACTGTAACAGCATAGATACAATATTAACAAAAGGATGGCCCTGTTTAGCCTGAAGAAACTCAAATGGATCCATATTATTATGCATAATATTTGCCTGAAAGTTTCTAGTGAAAAGACTTTGAATAAAGCCTTCAGTTTCAGACTTTAATCCAGATGCACGTAACCATCAATGAGTATTAACTTTGTCAACATTGGATTTATTGGCACGTTCTGGATATTGACCATGCAGAGGTTTTTCTTGCCAGCGCTGTTTCATCTGTTCAAGAGCTTTATCTTTGGCTTTCCTTTTCATATTTTTTGCCGCAATAGTTGGTTCTTGGCTTCTGTTTTGCTTTTCTACATAATCTACTAACTTTAAATCTTGTTTGTATTTACTGCCTTCTTTTATTATTGAATATTTTTCTTTCTTTCTTCCTGTTGCCTTACTAATTGTATCATCCAATCCTTTGTTGTTTCTATGTATGTTAGTAAGCCAATAGTTGTTGTCTTGTATGACAATTCCAGCTGAATAAGACCTCTTCCACCTTCTTTACGGGATATGTATAGACGGTCTACATCAGCTTTTGGATGATGCATCTTATGCTTAGAAAGAAGCTTTCTTGTTTTAGAATCCATTCGCCTGATGTCGTTTAGAGTCCAGTTTAAGATGTTGAAGCTATATTGGACAACTGGGATTGCAAGGCTATTAATGGCCATAACTCTGTTCTGAGAATTCAATTCAGTTTTTAATATCATTCGTTAACTCTTTCTTTCTTTCATTTTTTTATGGTGAATGTTTTCGCTCTCATTTACACCTAGGTATTTATAAGCTTCTTCTGGTTTCAATTCTTTTATTGTTACAGCAGGGTCTAAGCTAATTGAGGATGTTTCTTGTATTGATACACGTAAAACTGTAGCTTTAGCACATTTATTCAAATTGAATTTCATTCCAGTGTCTTCACTGAAGCATTTTACAGTTTGCAGAAGACCTTCCAGCTCATTATCATTCTTAGCATATAACTTTAAGTCATCCATGTAAAATAGATGGCTTATTTTCTTTTGGCCTATTTTATAACCACATTCTCTCTTATTAAGTTGACTGGTTAGTGCTATTAATGATATGCAGAATAGTAATGGAGACAAAGAATCACCTTGAAATATACCTCTTTTGATGTTTATTTCATCAGACTTATAGATTCCATTTATATGATTGAGGTAAAGGGTTGTTTTACATATAGACATGCACTGTTTGATGAAATTGATGATGACGGGTGATATCTTGTATATATTTAAAGTCTTTAAAATCCAGGAATGTGGCACACTATTGAATGCCTTACGATAATCTATCCAGGCAGTACTAAGATTTTTCTTTGTACTGTAACAGTTTTCCAGTATCATTTTGTTAATAAGCAATTGGTCTTTACATCCATAACAGCCACGTTTGCACCCTTTTTGTTCAAGCGGTATCATGTCATTTCTTTCTAAGAATAAATATGTCTGTTTTGTTAAAAAAGATGTTAATAGTTTATATGTTGTCGGAAACATGTAATTGGTCTGTAGTTTTTCGGGTTGTTTGTGTCACCATTCTTGGGTAGAAGAAATGTAATTCCTTGGTCATCCATGCAGGAATTTTAGTGGGATCGTCAACCATTTCTTGAAGTTCTTTGGCTAGTTTTTTATGTGCTGTATTTAAATAATATAGCCAAAAGTTAGGAATTTTATCTACTCCTGGGAATTTCCAATTGTGTGCTTTTTTCAGTGCAAATTTAACATCCTCTTCTGTAATTTCAGCCCATGTCTGTTCTGGTTTATTTTTCATTCGTTCTGTCTCTTGTGCAATCCAATCTACTTCCTTGCTATGTTCTTTAGGGCAAGCCCATATCTTTTCCCAGAACTGTGTAACTTCTTCCATTCTGGGGGGGGGGGACTGTCACTTCAATTCTTTTTTTACCTATTTCCCTGTAAAATCTCTTTGCATCAGTTTTATTATTATTATTATTATTATTATTATTATTATTATTATTAATTTTATCAGCAATACTTGTATTAATTCCTGATCATGAAATTACTTTTGTTTCTCATTTATATATCAAAACATACAGACTGAATTTAATGGTGAATATCCATCTTTATTCATTGTAAGCCTTGCGCATTCAGGTGATCTGCTATTATTTAGTCTGATATCCACATTTTTATTAAAAACTTTATTCTTTGAAGGCATCATTTTTAGGATAGAGAAACGATAATGATAGCAATTGTTTTTATGCTTTAAAAACTAAACGAGTTTTTATACGCCGAGGAAGAAAAAAAAGGAAATTAATTTGTAAATTAATGTTATGGAAAGTTAAAACAAAAAATACATTTATACGTAAAATCAGAAAGAGATAGTTGAAATGTGTGGGACATATAATGAGAAATGAGAGCTTAGAAAATTGGACAGAATATATTAAAGGCACGATCTTGTGTAAATTTTTGGCGCAACAGGGATTGATGGAGATAGTAAAAAGGGACACACATAGTGTAGGCAAGAATAACCCGCCTAACAAGATTGTGTAAACGGTTGGCAGAACAGGGATTAGGAGAGATAAGTAAAAAGACAAAACTTGCTAAGAACTATAAAGGAATGAAAATTGTAGAGAGACATGATCACCAACGTAGTGTAGGGACACAGCACATAGAAGATATTGGTAGTATATTCGTGAAATTCATTACTCGTAATCCCCCTACTATCATTCTATTTGTCATATTTAAATTGGACTTGTCGCTAATATAATATAATCGTAAATAATATAATAGTTCGTTGGTGGGTTCGTTTTTATGTCTTAACAACCCTTTACAGATTTTTGTAAAACTAGAAAATATTTTTAGACTATAAGAATTTTTGTGAAATATAATAATGATTTAGTGATACAAGTCATATTAATTAACTTATAGCTGGTGAGAAAAAGATGGTTTCATACCATTTCAAAAAGGTAATTTTGCGTATAAGTGAATAAAGCGAAAATAAGTGGGATTGGAAATCGGGTTTCCTATTAACAATTCCGAATCTTCATCCATTAAACAAACATCCCAGCGTACAACACCTGGTATTCTCAAGTAGTCACCCAACTAATTACTGAACAGGTTCGATTTTCGCGGATCGTACGGGAACCGGTGTTTTAACGTTATGCGGCCGTAAGCTAGGTCGATATTGAGTGTATCTCATTCATATAATCAAATTTAAAAAATGTAATTAAATTCAAAAATCAGTGTTGACTACATACTTGGAAAAAGCCAGTGATATACAAGAAAAATATATCCATATATTCATTATTATATTTTAAAGCGGCTTTCTAATAAAAAAAAAAGGTTGTTTAAAAACTTTAGGTTCCAACACTTAAAACTGAAAAGAATTAATTTCATTTATTCCCTCGTCCCAGCTGTCAGAATGCTGGAAGTTTCTTTTGTTTATTTGTCGTAAGACAATTGGGTATGTCTAGCTAGAAAGACACAGCTGGTGTGGTTTAATAAAATCGTCTTTGGGATTGTCGAACAGATAATGACATGAACAAAATAGCGAAAGTACAGGATATCTGCAACATCAAACAGGAATTTTATTTATATACATTTTCCTTATATCAGTGTTTTGCCCAAATCTTGGTTTGCAAAATATAGAAGTTTGTAAAAATTTAATAAATACACATTAATATATAATGACATTTACTGCAATTGCTTTGTGAATGAGATAGTTACACTGTATTACTAGCGAATAGTATCTGAGCCAATGTGTAATATTTCAGAAATCGAAAGGCATGTTTTCTTATCCCATTTCCAGTTAGTTTAATCAGAATGCAAAAAAAGTGTTTTAATACTCGATTTCGTTATCCCCTGACGTCATTCACCGGTAGTCACATAACCCATATGACTATCTCAACGAAATGTTGAGAATCGCCGTTTGTATCCCAATACAGAAACCAAAACCTCAATCTAACTTCAACAATATCAGTTTCTTTCATGTAAACTAAAAAGCGATAAACACTTAAACATTAATTTCATATTCGTAATTAAGAATATTCAGGAAAGCAGAACGTTTTTAAAAATACCGGTTAATAACGGCAAATGTAGTGTTGATTAGCCAGTGTGATTATCCGCCCCATTTTAACTGTTGATTAGCTGTTTGAGAGACTTCTGCAAATTTCTAAGCAACATTGGAAAAATGCTTTAATGCAGATATTTTAGTTGAACATGAAAAACATTAAGGAGACATTGTTTGATGTATAGGATACAAATTCTATATAATCCATCAACCAACTAAAACACAATATAAATCGCACACCGCAAAATCGTATTCAAACGACTACAATATTTGGGGAAAACCCAAAGTAAAATTACGCACACGCCAAAAGGGATTCAAACGAATTTGGAAAAACTCAACTAAGAAAAAGTCACAAGTCAGTGTAAAAAGCTAATTCTGAATGCTGATTGGATTAAAAACAGAAAAAATTTATATATGACGTATTTTCACACCTAAGTGAAAAAGCCTCGCTGGAGCCGTCATCATGAGAAGTTTCACTATTTAAACCACGTCACTCCATATCAACGTCAGTCGACATTGGAGCGTTTAGCTGACGACATTGTGGCAATGTAACGAAAGAAAATTCAAGAAGCCGACGCAGACACAGGGCACGTCACGGTTTCATTCGACCTCTTCTTCCAGTTTCCTTTTCTTCTTTTTCACGCCACGCCAACCCGGATGTAGGGCACGCCACAGTTTCATTCGACCTCTTCTTCCAACGTTCTTTTCTTCATTTTCACACCACGCCGCTAAAGAGGACAAAAGCAACAACCAAATGTTAAGTACCATTCCTTTATTTATTTCGCCTTCTCTTTTTCTCAGCCTGTCGCGACCTACTTAAGGAAGGAACAAAGACTTTACATTCCACTACTACATAACCATGAACCCTAAACTTCTGCGGACATTTTTAATACCTACATTTCTCTACGAACACTTTTAACTACAAAACTGAATGCATTTTCTCAATGAACATTTTTCTTTTCACAAATATAGTGTTCAGTTAACAATATTTCACTTATTTTCCTTCTTACACATTAGCCATTCTGTAAATAAATAATTTACTTTAATGTACAGACGAAATATTTTATCCTTTGACATTTCAACCTTCAACCTTCTGATATTTAAATTGTGGGGATTTCAGACGTGTTTGGCACAAGGCCAATTTACCAAACATCACCGAGGCTCCTACAGAAGCAACTCGTTTAATGTCAGTGTCATTGTTTTTAATTCTATACATAGTAACTATATATATATATATATATATATATATATATATACATAGAGAGAGAGAGAGATAGAGAGAGAGAAAGAGAGAGAGAGAGAGAAGGAGAGAGTAACTATATTGATATACAGAAAAAAAGGATTATTATTTCTCTCAATCACATTCGATAGAGAGGGAAAGGAAGAGAAAGAGAGAAACAAAATGCACATAGCAATCCTCACTGCTTGCCGACTGTTATTTTCAGACGACAATGTGATATTCAGACTTAGAAGCATAACTACATTGTTTCCACCACTTTGTATAATTTCTTTCATTATCTATGATATATTCATATATTTTCTATTCTAAAAACGCCATGCCAGAAATTGATCTAAACATTCCTTGACTATATCTATCTCTCTATCTCTCTCTCTCTCTCTCTCTCTATATATATATATATATAGAGAGAGAGAGAGAGACAGACAGACAGACAGACAGACAGACAGACAGACAGAGATAGAAAGAAAGAGATTAATGGCGTTACCTTCAGCATCTGGGCTCTGAGTTTCATAGAGAAACCCTCCAACATTCACTCTGTCTACTTGTCAAGCGGTATACAGTATTAATGATATTTGCAACACAACTGATTGACTTTTAATGCCATAATATATAAGTTTGATAAAAATTAACAGATATCAAGAGAGGGAGTAAATAAAATAGTACACAAAAATATTTTACACACAATTTTTATGTTTGAGATATATAATCTGTGACTGTCATTCAATTAATCCTCTGTTAAATCCTCTGATTTGGTAATTATAGTGTTTTGGGCATCAATAGATGTTAGCTGTAATACTCTAATAGATTATCTGCTAAAACGTCTAATTCAATAAATTTAACAATTTATTGGAAAGTGATTCTATAAATGCATTCAAATGCAAAACGTTAAGACGTTTTATATCTTTTCTTTCAAGCTATCATTTCTTTCATTAATAACATTCTCTACAAGACTTAGGCGATCATAACTCTCCATTCGTTTTATTTTATTGCCAGTAAATTGTCGTACATGCTTAGGTTAGATGACAAGGAGGTTTCCTTTTCTTTCCTACACTATTGGAATTCACATAGCCTGCTTTGCAATTTAACCATTAGCTGGAGAAGAAAAAACCGACCCATGAAATTTGAACTAAACTCACCAATTTCACTTTTTGCGCCGATAGCCGTTACACTACAGAGAATTCTCATAAATGATGATGTTTCAGTAGACAGGCACTGCGTTTCTGACAAACATTTGGTAACATTAGAGAATAATTTTCGGCTTTCCTTTACAAACAAATTGTTAGAGCGTTTACTTCCAAAACAAAAACTAATGAGGCTACAAAGTTCGTCCGAGAACTTTTTTCTATTATCTTTCAGACTTGTATCGTAAGCGACGTTACCTCTGGCTGTCATCTAATATGGAAGATTTCCTCTTTCTAACCAAGTACTGCTTTTGTTCTAGCAACAAGCAACAAGTTGTTTGTTAAAAGAAATTGACTTATGATGCGTTACCGGATTTTGGATTAAATGAATGAAAGAAATATTTACTTATTTTTTGTAACCTAGATTTCTGTAATTAGTAGCCTCTTTTTAGGAATAAGATTAATAATTCTTTAGTGTAGATATTCAGCCATTGGACTTGTCTTGTGTTTATTTCAACACCATAGTTGATTATTTTCATACTGCTATATATATATATATAGTGTATCGAGGCAGCAAGTAATTTTCTAAACATATGCTGTTAAATATAAGAGACAATGAATAATGACCTTCATTGTTAACAGCGTATGTTTAGAAAAATATATATATATATATACAATATATATATAAAAAAATAAAAAAAAAATATATATATACAATCTTATGATCATATATATGATCTTATATAAATATATATGATTTTACATAAACAAATTTTACATAAACAAATTTAAATGTTATTTTTAGTCGAAACCAATATTTGAGTAGAAGTTCCGCTTATTTATTAAGCAATATATTTATTATCATCAATATTCGGCACAACTTATTAAAAAATGCGAATCCCAACAAAATGGAGTTTACAAGTTACTTTGTCTTAGCTTGATAGTCGATGCCCTCCGTGTCTGGTGGCCTAAAGTACGTCAGATCAAACAATGGTTTCTCCTCAGAAGGGGGACGCGAGTTTGGATCCTGCCGGCGAGAGTGTCTTTTTCTTTGATGAGATTCCTTCAGTATTCAGGCCGGCAGATGGAAATAAATACACTGTTTAATAAATAAACGGCGTGTTTACTTAAATATGGGCATTCATTAAAAATAACGTTCAAATTTTAAAAACGAAAAAGAAAGAAAACATTTTATTTTTTGTTCTGACTTAAAGGGAAGTTTGAGTTTGATTATTTTTATTTCGGCTGGGATACAGAGCCACCTAGTTAAACGCCAGTACAAAACATGTCTGTATTATGTCTAAAGTATTCTGAATTAATTCCCACAATGAAATGTGTTTCTTATTGTATGGAATTTTCATATTATTGTATTTATTTTATGATTTTACTAGTTCATCTTTGCCTTTCTCTATTGTCTGATATCTCAGATGTATTTTCTTCATTTCATAAATCTTCTGTTTTCTGTTTTTGCTAAATATGTTAAATCAGATGATACAGTCCCTGGCTTTTATGTACTTGTTATTGGCGAAAAACTTTTATTGTTTCTTTTATTTTTAAAACTTTTTTAACAGTAGTTATTTTTAACACGATATTTTGACCGTTGATTTCTCTGACCCTCATAAGATTATCGTTTTGTACAGTTCTTAGGATACGAAGGCGATAGGATAACAATATCTCGAATGTACTCTCAATTTTGGCTCATGAACGATTAGAATGGATTTTAAAGTATGTAGGATGTCACCATATTAAAATAGGAAGAAAAAAATAATTGAACAATTCTGTTTTCAATGAGCTTAAAAGACAAGTTATAATGTTTAGAAAAATATTTTATGCGGAGTATTATCTCCCATTTACGAGAGATTCATTTATTTTTAATTTTTGACAAGTAGTTTTTTCTCCTTATTTGAATTTTCTTTTATCGCCTCACCGAAATTATCCTTCTATGAGCATTATTATTAAGAAACACACATTATTTTATAACAAATCAAGTAGCATAAAACAAATATTTATAAATAATATTTTCCCCAGCCATGTTGTGGATGAGTCAATGAAAATAATTTCAAAGAATTTTCTAAAAAAATTGTTCAAACAGTAAACGCGATAAAAACGCCAAAACCTTTGTATTTTGTTTTAACATAACCATAAGTACCTTACCTATGAGCAAAATGAAATAGCCATTGAAATATAATTTGCCGATGCATATCACTTAATGATTGCAATGCATACCTTAGTTTTATAATTTACAATAAAAATAAGTATAAAATATCTGACCTAATTCTTAACAGTAACACGGAACTCGAAAAAATACACTCTGATAAGAAAACATTGATTATGAATTCTTTATGATTTACTGTCATTTGTAAGACTGTATCTCCATTAACAATAATCAAACAATATTGGTCATCTAAACACCACCCTGTTTCATTGTTTACTTGTCACTTATGGAAACTTATTGCAATAAGATTATATGTCGATCATCACACTACAAACAATCAAAACATATGAGAACATATTGCCACATTAACGCTTTCTGCATTCACACTGAAATATCCGAAGAAATGAATGATTAGCGAAGGGATGTTGACTTTCTTCGCCCAACCCTCGTATATCACATTTAAAATAACGAAAGAGGGTAGGTACTTGACAGCAAGTGTACACAGTGTTAAGTGTAATATAATTACAAATCATATATGCAACATAAAATAAAATCATTAAAAAGACGTATATCAAACTGGAAATGAGAATTTTGAGGGATATGATTGACCGAAGATCACGTATAAAAGCACTGAAAGTGATTTCGGCTATTCCATGTATCTCCCTGGCTCTTCAACTGATATCGATTATATGGAGGAGAGAACTCAGGGATCAGATAATGTTTTCCATTTGCCGATCAAATATTTCCTTGTGAGAAATTACAGATCAGCAGTAATAACACGAATGATGATAATCCTTAAATAAATGAAACCTTCCAAATTGGCTTCACTCATAATACTGAAACATTCTATCCTATCAAAAATTTATTAAAGCAACTCGCTGAACTGCCAGGATGAATTACGATAACATCTGTCAGCTACGCTGTTTATAAATAGTTTGAATTTTTTCAACCGCAAGTCCAGCTAACTGTTGAGACTCCATTAATATTATTTCTCAAATCGATTAATTCACTTTTTACAATTTCCTCAAAAAGATTTACCAGCAATAGTTCTTCAAATTCACAATAATCTTCTTTGGAGATATATTTCTCCTTCCATAGACCAAATAGACCAAACAGGAGGCTTCTACACTGGCCATAGCCTCTTATAAAATAGTGGTAAATAATACGAACAACTATAAAGCACAGACTGTAAAACCCTGTGAAACCATTCTACATATGGCATCAGTTGTATAATGCACACATATTTAAACAATCATTTTTAACGTTAAAAAATAGCATATAATACACTTGTCTACGACAAAAGACATTTAGTCTATAGGGTAATCGAAAATCAGTCAGTTAAGCACTGTGCATGATACATGACTTACTAGGCAGTAAATTTTCAGCAGTTCCTTGCTGTGATAGACTGGTTGACAAACAAGGCTGTCCTGCTATTCAACACATAACTGGGAGAACGGATGAATTCATGATTTTGTCAAGGATATCTGTGCGTATGTGGATGGAACGAGCTTAACTGGAATTCGAACGTGGCTCTCTGATTTTCATTAGAGCCGAAATCCATTGCACCACACCTCACATCGTGTGCTGAAAAATTATCAACCAAACATAAAAGGTATTCAAAAAATTTCTGATCAGATGTTTGGCTTCTGAAAATGAATTTACATCGTAGCTTCTCGTTTTCACAGTATATATATATATATATATATATATATATATATATATATATATATATATATATATATATATATATATATATATATATAAGGACTGCCTGTATACAGGAATATAAAGAAATATATTTATACAGATTTTTTATGTTGAAGAGAGAAAGATAATTGTATTACATTTCAGAGGACTGTATTTGTTTTAGACTCTGATGTATTCATAATTATATATATATATATATATATATATATATACATATATATATTGTATCAAGATAGTCATGACCAACCGCAACATCCCGCCACTTTAATCAACTTTGATTTGAGCAAAAGACGATCCAGGCTGACCGCCTTTGTCATTGTTCTTAGAGAATGAATTTCCGTGAGAAGGGAAAAAAAAAGAAAGATCTGACAGTCAGTATTTCCGTTATTCGCACTGATCGGTCAAGACAGGGCGACAGTGAAAGACACAAAACAAAAAGTTCCGCTTAAAAGACACACGGCTCACATAAACCCACATCCGGAATGAAAAGGGAGAAAAAAATGTAAGAAGAGAAAATGAGTTGGCACCATTTTCTGCTGGGATTTTCTTTTGTTTTCTCTTATTTTTATTTTTAGTTTTAGTTTTTTGGGGTTTTTTTTTCTTTTCTTTGATCAGTTATTATGTGACACTAACCAAGTTGATTTTGAGCCTGGAAAGAAAGCGAAAAACATTTATTGGCCTCTTTGATTTCTAATCGCTTTCTCTCTCTCTCTCTCTCTCTCTCTCTCTCATTCTTTTTTCTTTCTCTTTCTCTCTCTCTACAATTACTTTCTCTCTGTTTTCTCTCTCTCTTTGCCCATCATTTTCTCTCTCTCTGTCCTTTCTTCTTTATCACTTTCTCGCTTTCACCCGGTCGTTATCGTTATCTCTTGTGTTTAGACTGTGTATGTGTGTGCGTTCAAGTTATTCTCTGTATCTCTGGGCCTCTTTGTCTTATCTTTATATTTTTCTATTTCTGTATGGTCATTTCTCTCTCTCTCTCTCTCTCTCTCTCTCTTTCTTTCTCTCTCTTTCCTTCTCCACTTTCTCTCTCTCCCCCTCTTTCTCTCTCTCTCTCTCACTCACTTTTTGTTCTCGCTCTCAGTGTGCATGTTTGTGAGTAAGATTATCTCTCTGTTTGATCTCACTTTCCCACTCTCTCTTTCTTTCTCTATCTTCTTTTAACTCACTCTCTCTTGCTCTCTTTTGCTTTGTCTTTGGTCATAACCTTCTTTTCCTTATTCATTCTCTTTCTTTCCGCGTGTGTCTTAGTGTGCGTGTGTGTACAATATTATCACTCGGCCTCTTTTTCTCTCTTTCTAATTAACTGAACATTTTTCTTTCACTTCCTCTGGAAATCACTATCACCACCATTCTCTCTCTGTTTCAGTGTGTGGGGGGTGCACACGCGTGCACATCGGCACGATTGTGCGTGCTTGTGGCAAGTCGTATTTCTCACTGACCATTTCTCAAAATCAATTTCTTTCTTGTAGTTCATGTTAATATCACAATATATCACACTTGAAGGTTGTCTCACCTCACTCTCTGCCCCCTGCCTTCTTTTCTCGCTCTCTCTCTCTCACTCTCTCTCTCTCTCTCTCTTTCTTTCTCAAATCGGTAGAAAAAATAAATAAATATACTTTTTAAATGAGTATATTAAATCTGAGTGTCCACCAAAGTTTAAAGTACCAAAAACTGTCGGATTAATAAATGAAATTAGTAACTTGGAAATTACTTTGTTTACGTTTAGATACAAATTTGGGCAGATATGGTATTTCGATAATGTATGCCGAGAAAGATTTTTCTTAAAGGCACTGTTCAGATATTGCTCGAGACGGTTAAGGCACGTTGGATATAACGACGATTTTTCTCTGCCCAAGTGCAGGGAACGCAGGTTCGAATCCTGCCGGAGATATTATATTTTTCTTAAATTCAGACAGTCAGTCAGTTAAGTGCCATATGCTATACGCGCTTTGAGCAATCATGTCTCGAAAGAGACATGACTAACTTGACAGAAGATTATCCCGCAGTAGGTTGCCATTGCATTCTGTGGTAGACTGGTTGCCAGCCAAGGCTATAGAAACCAGTCTCTTCTATTATTTAACCTATAACTGGAGAGAAGGCACGGATTAATACCTTTCCCAAGAGTATTTGTGCGAAAGTGAATGCAAGGAATTTAACTGGAATTCGAACTCAGCTCCCCGATTTGTCGTTCCGAGTCGATATCCACTGCAACACAACGCACATTTCTTAAATAAGCTTTCTTAAATATCCAGGTCTGTAGACCAAATTAAATAAACAAAGAAAGAAGTCGGAAGGAGTAGTTAAAATATTAATAATGAATACAAATTATTGCCTTTAATCGGCTTGGGTCAACCTTTATTCTCATTGTTTATATTGTTTATGTGACTTGCAGGTTATATATATATATATATATATATATATAGAGAGAGAGAGAGAAAGAGGCAGAAAAAGAGAAAATTAATGTGAAGAAATGTGTCTTTTAGCTAAATAGTATTATTTCAGTCATGCTAATTCGACATTTCGTGAAGGCATTATTTTGATTAAACAGCAGCAGATAAACAAAAATAACCTGTTCATTGACAACACCAGAAAAAATCTTTTCATAAAACTTCGGGGTCGGCATGACTGAGATAACACTGCTCAGCTGGGACAAATTTCTTCACAATAATTCTATCAATATTCTGTCTCTATCTTGATATCGAGCACTTTATAACAAAAATCTGCTTGCCTAAAATGCCTTTCTACCAGTAAACTACCGAAAAAAAAAGGAACAGAAATTTTGACACTAAGCATCACTATAATTTATCACTATATATATATATATATATATATATATATATATATATAAAGTCAAATCATATATTATAGATGCATCAAGGGTGGTCTTCAATGATGCACTGTTCTCATCGACGATTTCGGTTTTCGCATCATATCGGCTCCAACAGCAACCACGACCTGATTTTAAATGAGTTAGGCTGCGACTTTGCAAAGAACAGTAATTTTAAAAACTAGCTTGGTCGGACTTCGACCGTACTTATTGACAGACGTCAGTCATCGTGATCCAATGAAAATGGAGCTTTTCACGCTCCCCTATTATATAGTGGTGTTTTTTTTTTGTTTTGTTTTTGTTTTTGTTTTTTTCGTCTCCCATTTCCTTCCTTTTTTTACTACGTCTTGTTTAGCTTTACTACTTCTGGAATCCATAACGAGGTGAGTTGGTAACTTTCTTGCACATATATATATAATTATGAATTTAAATGTACATTGCGAGACAAAGATTTTTATGTTTCGAGATAGAATCTCGTCATCAGGCAATATTGGATATTGGCTGTGAACATTTAAATACGGAAAACCATCGGTTTGCTATTTATTTATGTAGGAAGATATAAAATGTATGTGTGTTTCTTTTAACTAATCAGAATAAAGATGCGCTTTGAAATTTGGCTAGTAGTTTCTACATGTTTACTTTTTCTTTCATTTTTCTTTCTTTTTTTTTCTCTCTCTAACGGTCAGAGTGTCAACCTACTTTTAACCTAATTTTATTTTCCTTTTTTCTTTTTCTTTTTCTTTTTATTGCTTCTCTCTATATCGTATTGCATTTTATGTATGTATTCTAGTACCAAAATGTCCTTTCTGCTTTCGTCATATTTTCACCTCTTCTTATAGAAAAAAGGAAAGGGATGAAGAAAGGAACGAACTGCTTATATTATGTTCAAACTTTCGGGAGCTTTTCAGTAAATTTACTTTTCTTATCATTACGTATTTATTTCTAATCTTTTCAAAACCTTTAATTTATAAATAACATTTCTATTTTTTCTTAATTTACTTCCTGCTATCATTATTGATGTGGCCCTGGGTCACAAGAAAGACATGGACACAGTATACAGCTGGAATCAATATTATATTACAAAAGAGAACAGTGTACAGAGGAAATACTTAGCGCCAGAACAGTGTACTAACAAATGAGTATCATAGCTAGCTGCTGCTACTGTAGTAAGTAGCAGCAGGTACGATACTCATTTGTTAGTACGCTGTTCTGGCGCTAAGTATTTCCTCTGTACACTGATCTCTCGGTATTTATGTATTCCGGTAGAGTTCATATATTCGTTTTCTGCCCGACCGACGTTGTTCGGCTGCTGGTTGGGGTGGCGCCAAGTCAAAAGTCTCAAAGATAACGTCAGTTGGTTCTTCTACCGGGAGGCGTGTCACGCGTATCATCTGGGTGACGCCTTTTTAGTTGGTTCTGGTGTCGCTTATGTGTGTATCGTGGGCCCTTAGCGATGTACACCATGTCACCCTATTGGCTTGTCAATAGTACTTATTTCCCCGAACGACATATTATTTTTGTAGTTTTTAAAGAAAACTTTTTCTCGGGGACTGAAACATCTCTTGGGCGCGTACACAGTTTTTCGTAGTTTAGTTTCTTTTGGCAGGAGTTTGTCGAATGCCGATCTGATCTTTCGCGCGAACATGGTTTCAGCTGGAGAGACAGCTGCCGGGGTGTTAGGGTGTGGTGTAATCCTATATACGTTGAAGCGCTTCCTCCGTAGGTGTTCCTTGGGCCTTCTTCAAAGCTCTTTTTAAGGTGTCCAAGAAACGCTCCGCCTGCCCGTTGGACCTGCGATGGTACTGGGGAGTGGTGATGTGTTTCAAATAAAACACATCACAAAAACTCCGTAAACGCGGGTGATGTAAATTGCGTCCCATTGTCGCTCACGATGGAGTCCACCACGCCGAACCGCGCAAACATTTGGTGCAAAATGTTGATCGTTGTTCCCTTGGTGAGTCTTCTACATTTCAGGAATTCGGGCCACTCGCTGTAACTATCGATAAAGTGGTCCTTGAGAGGGCCCGCGAAGTCGACATGAATCCTCGACCAAGGTTGATCAGTCCAAGGCTTGAATGTAGTTGGTCGCTCTTTGGCCATTAAAACGCACAAGCGTCTATCATTTCCGCGATGTCTCTATCCATATTTTGACAATATACTAAATTACGCATGAGACTCTTCATCCGAGTTTTTCGTGGATGCCCCAAATGAAAATCTCGTAGTATCTCTTTTTGTAAGTTCTTCGGTATTACAACTCTTTCACTGTATATACTTCATCGCACAACGAGAACACATCTGACGCGTTTTATCAGTAGCTAAATTGTTTTTCATATCGCGAATGAAATCGTGTTTTACTACCTCCTTTTTTATTTGAGCTAGCGTTACCGGGAGTTCTCTGACCGTATTCGCGGTTATTGTTTTGATCTCGCAATATGTGCAGAGTGGCAAGATTATTGTGTCGTTGAAGGAATCGTTTTTCTTTGGTATCAGCCTCAATAGGCGGTCTGCATAACAAATTTGCTTCGACGTTAAGTATACCAAGTTAAAATTTTAATTCAGCAAGATAGTGCCCCATCTAAGTAGTCTATTTTCCGTATGGCGCGGTAAACACTTTTTTTACCCAAAAATTAAGATTAGAGGTTTGTGGTCCGTCTGAAGAGTGAAAGGTCTACCATGCAAATACCTGTAGAACTTAGTCACTGCAAATATTATGGCTACAGCCTCTTTTTCTATCTGTGAGCATTGCCCTTCCGCGGGTAACAATGTCCTGGAAGCGTGTGCGATTGGTTTTTGTGTGCTGTCAGGCGTTCGGTGTACGATGCAAGCTCCAACGCCGTATGAACTGGATTCACTTGTTACAATAATGTCCAGTTTAGGGTGGTAATGTGCTAAGAAGAGATCAGATGTAAGTGTTTTTAATTTTTTCAAACGCCGCCTGGTATTGGGATGTCCATTCCCAGGCTTTGTCTTCAGTAGTTCGTTCAGTGGGGCTCGCAGATCATGCATATATTTCTGATAAACACTTGGTAGTAATTAGCCAATCCCAAAAAGCTTTGCAGAGCTTGTATGTTGGCATGTCTTTAATCGCTGTTGTCCTTTCGGAACCAGGACGTCTACCGCTTTTGTATATGATGTGTCCGAGATATTTTATCTCGTTTAAACAAAAATCGCATTCGGATTCTTCAATTTTGGACCCATACTCACGAATATTCTCAAAAACCCTATGTACATGCTCCCTATGCCGTTCTATGGACTGACTGTTAATTATTATATCGTCCAGATATGCCATTGCAAAGTCAAGGCCGCCCAGCATGGTATCCATGACCTGCTGGAAAATCGCAGGCGCGACCTTGATCCCAAATTAAATGAATTCTACTTCCAATCACCGTGCAGGTTGATTTACTACTTTTTTAACGTTGTCAAACTTGTACAATCCTCTATGGGTATTAATACACAGGAGACTTGAGCTCTTCTCTTCCACTTGGATCTGGAGGTAGATGTCACTTAAGTCGATTTTAGAGAACGTCTTCCCGCCATTGAGCTTAGTGAATACCTCTTCCGGGCTGGTAAAGGGTAGTGGTTGACTTTTAGTGCTGCGTTCAACCTGGTAGAAAAATCTGCGCAAACCCGTATTTCATTCGACTTCTTAACATATATGGTAGAAGCTGCCCATTCGTTGAACACGATTTTAGATAGAATACCAGTGTCTATCCAGTTTATCATTGATCTTGTTCAGTGCAGCAAAATTACACTTCTTTTTTTCTTAAAAATAGGTTGTATATTTTCCCTTACTTTGAATTTTGCTTGTATCTTAGTACATTTGCCTACTCCAGCCGGGAATACTTCAGGAAAGGTCTGTTTGAGTTCCGCTTTAAGTTTCCCGGCTTCCGATGCAATATTCTCAATTCGTTGACAAAATGTGTTGATAGGGCGGTCCCACAAATTAAAGGGGTCCAACCAGTCAGTGCCAAATAAATTTTTAGAGTTTTTAGTACAAACACCTTTACTTTTGTGGTCGTACCGTTTAATGTAACTGACAGGTACAACTCACCAATGAAATGAATTCTACTTCCAATCGCCGTGCAGGCTGATTTACTAGTTTTTTGTAACGTTGGCTTGTTTAGCCTCCTCCAAGTCTGTAGGTTTATAATAGAGAGTTCCGATTTAGAATCTTACTGGAGCTTAACCGTCTTATTCAATACCTTGACGGTGACGAATTTTCGCAAGCTTCCATCTGGTTTCTCACTTGACATATCGTGTCTGACTCGATATTTGACTGTTTTTGTTCTTCTATAATGGGAGTCTTTATGGCCAACTTTGTCGCACCATTTGAATTTTTTATTTGGGAAGGGGCAGATTTTGCCCAATGTAATTCACCGCAGCTATAGCACAGACGGGGGGGGGGGGGTAATTTTCTTAATTTTCGTGTGATTTTTCTGTTTTGTGCTTTGTCTCCGTTCTTTTCATTCGAGACCTAATATTTTGAGTTATGTTTTACTTTGTTGATGTGAGCTATACCCGATTCCTCTATATTTCTCGAGTCGTTCTTTACGCTTATCACTCTTTGACAGTCTTCTGCCAATTTCAGAAGTGTTGAATTTGGGTCATTCTCTAACTTCGCGAGTACCCTTAGCCTAATTTCGGCGGTTTTTGCTGATACTAATCCCTGGGCAAAAATGAGGCATTTAAAATCGTCTACCGTCAGATCCACCAGTCTGAAATCGTTGCAGTGTTTGTTTACGATTGTCGCGAAAGGTAAGTAGTCTAGGTCATCTTGCTTTGTCAAATTAAAGCATTTCCATCTCTTATGAAACAGAGATGTGTGAGGGCTAAAAAGTTCTGATAACAATATTACGACTTCTGCAAATTCTAGTTCCGTCGTAGGTAGAATGTAATCCACAAATCTACCGTGTTCGGTGTACCAAGCTTTCGCAGAAGTAACCTGATATTTTTTTAATCAGGCCAGCTTTCACAGTCGACCTTGAAGTATGCGTCGAATGTCTTATCTTCTTCCGGCACATTGTACTCCAGATGTGAGAACGCTGCGTTGTTCTCGGCGAGAAGGGGGTTGTTATTCAGAGCTTCGAAAAGCAATTCCTCGACTCGTTTTTTTCTGTTTTCGTTTGCTTGAAGTGTTTCTAAATACTTTTCTCTTCACTTTTTGCAGTGTTTTCCTTTGTCCGTCTTCATTTTCTGTAATGTTTTGGCATGTCTGTCTTCATTTTATGTAATATCTCTAACAAGAGTTGCTGTTGTTGTTGTTGTTGTTGTATTAAATGTTCTTCTGTTTTCTGTTGTTGATCCAGTTGATGATGGCTTTAAAATCCTCCATAATGGACATTTACTTAGAACGAGAAAGAAACAATTCTTAACACTTGTAAATTCTCTTTTGAACGAAAAGAAAAAATGGAATTTTTTTCCTTCGTGAGGTGGGGAAATTTTTCTTATTTTCCCGCTGGTTACTGTAACTATTAGACGAATTGCAGTTTTAGACTGTACGTAACAGGACGGGAACAACAATTTACTTTTTTTTCCTCTGTGGGAGGAAAAAAATATTAGCTAAAAAAAAATCTATTTACAGTATGTTTTCGGGCACAGTTTACAAACAGTTTGTTAAATATTTACCGGTGTCCGATAATAATTTTCGGCTTGAATGTTGTAGGATTTGCTGTCGATATTTTTGTGGTAAAAATGTTTGTTTCTTTTGAGTTATAGGACGGTTTGTTACTGTCGCAGTTAATGCTCCACGTAGGCTTGAACAATTTGTCAGTCGCTTATTTACGAGTTCTTTGTTAAGCATTGTGGCTTTGAAATTCTTGTCGACAATTTTTGTGTTGAAGAATTGTTGCCGATCCTAGGTAAGTTCGAATTCATCGTCGCTAATTGATGTGGACGATGATTTGTTGTGGGTCCTAAGGTAGTTTAAATTTCTTGATCGATAATTGATGTGGCCCTGGAAAAAAGGTCACAAGAAAGACTTGGACATGGTATATGGTTAGAATCAATATTATATTACAAAAGAGAACAGTGTACAGAGGAAATAGAGTATAATAGTACTTAGCGCCGGAACGGCGTAATAACAAATGAGTATCTTAGCTGCTACTACTTACTACTGTATTTACTAGCCTTCCCACGCAAGGCCGGATGTGACACATGGTCATTTTAATGTGGGTATTCCCGGCCATATAGCCGGGCCAAAAATATGTCTGTCTATTTTTACCGAGTCGTGGTTCTACCCTTCGGCGGAACCACGACTGGGTTTGTGCTCTCTGCTCGGAAGCAGAGAGTGCCCCCTGCCCGAAGGCAGAGAACTGACAGTGTAAAGGCAGTTACAGCGAGGCAACTACAACTGTAGCTACTTACTACTACCCTCGAGAGTAGAAAACGCTCGGTATTTATGTAGCCCGGTAGAGTTCATATTCGTGCGTAGGTAATTCCGCACAACAATTATCCCATTTTTTAAATATCTATTTATTTATTATGAAATTTTTTTATATAAAAATTTTATATACCAATTCACTTTATTTTATTTTAATGTCTCGTCAATTATAATTTTCCTTAAGCGAATTTTTGGGTACATGCGTGTTAATTAATATAATTATTTTATCCATATTCTAATGTGAACATTTTGCGGTGTGTCTACATATGACATTTATTTCATTGCGTTTATTTAAAAGATTTTTATTCCTAAAGTATCTAATAATCTATAATTTTTCGTATAGACAAAATGAGCATGGGTCGTTTAAAAACTTATATGTTTTAGCTTCTTTTAGAATTTTCCACTTTAATGTGCGTCTTTTTCTTTGTTTGTTTCCTTTAGATACGGATGATATTTCGATAGGGATGTTCTATTTCTGTACTTCTTATTATTAAATGAAGACGTGTGTTGATAAATGCGTTTTTAGAGTGTTTTAAGTACTACCCAGATAAATCTTTACTTTACTAGAGTCTTCCTCTGAAGATATTTCACATTGATAAACGATTGATTCCGTTAGGCACTTCTAGCGGGCAATCTATTGGGTTTCTAAAAATACATTTTGTTTTTGTCTAAATTGTTATTTTCCGTTATTAGGTTGTTTTTATTAGTTTTGTTAAAGTTTTTAAAGTATTATTATTGTGATGTTTTATGATTTTTTTCAGATTGTTCATACAGCTGTAATTAGCTTAATTTGATAGAATTTTTATTGAAAATCTTACTTAATGGATTCTTTTCCGGAAAGTGATTCTTAATTGACGCGAAGAATTTTCTCCCCAATTTACTACTAGTCATTTGGTTGAAAGAGGTTGTGTACCAAATAATATTTCTATTCTTATTTTTTCATCGGGGATTGCTTTTCCCTTTTACATATTTCATATTTGAGTTTTTTATCCACTATTTTTAAGGCAGTGTTATAAAAATTGCTATGCTTATTAAATACTTCTTCATTCGCTGAATTCCTACTAATTATGTATTCTATTGATGAGGGTACATGTTTAATAACAGATGGAGGGTGGTTAGATTTCGAGTGGATATATAAAGAATTGGTGTTTGGCTTTTTATATGGTTGGTATATATCCTTCTCTAGATTTAAGGTTACATCGAGGAAATCTAACTTTTCTATGTTTGTTTTAACAGTTATTTTGAATTAAGGTTCTTAAATTCTTTATGTACCATCTTTCTAATTTTATCTATTTTAAAATTTGTGGCATTTTTTACTATCATAAGCCCATCATCCCTATATAATCCAATGTCTTCAGTATCTAATTCCTATCTACTTCCGTGAGATTGTATAGTATTAATAAGCTTACCAGATTTGAAGATTCAGTAGTGCCCAGAGATCCCATAGTAATATCAAAGTTATCTCCCTTGGAATTAATTTTTCTCCGCTGATCTACTTTCTAAATCAGCACAGATGTTTTTGCATTCATTATTATGTTTCTCTCCTCCTCCGATATATCCACATAAACGGTGGCGAATTCCAATGTTGTAACAAATAGTTCCTTTTATATCAATGGATAGTACTCCTCATTATCTAATTGGATAAAAGAACATTTGTTCTTTTTCTTTTATATTGTAAAGCCAGTTTGTTATATCTGTCGTGACTTTCCATAATTTTAATTCCAAGTGTTCCATAATTTGCTTGTTTACTCTTTCCAGTAAAAAAATCACAGATAAATTGAAAATAAGCAACAGGGTAGCAAAATTTAACACGAAGCAGTGCTATATCGCCATAAGGAAAACTTTAACACAAATCCTACTACTACAATGATAAATCCCACTAGACCAGAAATAGAAAGAATTAGAAAAAACATACTGGAAAAAATACCCAATAATTTGCTGAAGGAAAATTTTAATTCAGGAGACATTAAAATAAAATAGGTAAATTGTATATAAAACTTTTATATAAAAAACTTCATAATAAATAAATAAATATTAGCAAAAGGGATAATGATAGCAAGAAGTAAATAAAAAAATATAGAAATATTATTTATGAATTTTGAAAAAATTAGAAATAAATACATAATGATAAGAAAAGTAAATTTACTCAAAAGCCCCCGTGAGTTTGAACATAATATAAACAGTTCTTTGCTTTCTTCATCCCTTTCCTGTTTTCTATAAGAAGAGGTCAAATAATGGAGAAAGCAGAAGGCACATTTTTGGTACTAGAATAGATACACCAAATTTAATACGATATAGAGAGAAGAAATAAAAAGAAAAAGAAAAAAGAAAAAAATTCGCTTAAAAGTAGGTTGACACTCTGACCGTTAGAGAGAAAAAAGAGAAAACAGAAAAAAGAAGGAAAAAGTAAGTATGTAGAAACTACTGGCCAAATTTCAAAGTGAATCTTTATTCTGATTACTTAAAAGAAACACACACATAAACTTTATATCTTCCTACATACATAAATAGCAAATCGATGGTTTTTTGTATTTAAATGTAAATCATTTTCACAACCAACATCCAACATTGTCTGATGACGCGATTCTATCTCGAAGCATAGAAATTTCTGTGTTGCAATGTACATTTAATTCATAATTTTATGATTATATTTAGTTCTACAATATTTATTGTATTGAGCACTGTTTGTATAAAAAAATAAATGCCAGGTGACTCAAAATCGTAAAACCTTAGATCTTCTTCACCTGGTTATATATATATATAACAAAAATTTCGATATTTAAATCCGTTGAATAGCCATTTATACGATGAAATCCTCGTTTCTTCAGCAATGACGAAACGAAAATTTTATTGACTCAAATACAGAAATAAAAGATTTCCTAACGGTAGAAGTCCAAAAAATCATTCATCCACAAGAAAATAAAATGGGGTGGGATTAAAAATTTTTGAATTTAGGAAAGTAAAAAGAGGAAAGCAGAGAGATACTTATGTCTCATGTTAGAAGTCGAAAGAAAAAAGGAGAAAAGGAAAATAGGGGCAAGGGGTGGTTGACTGGGAGGTAAAGTAAGAAAAGTTTTTCCCATAAAAAAGAAAACTGCTACCAAATGTTGGAAAAAACATTGAAAAATGAGATTTTAGTTTAAATAAAAAAGACTGGGACAAATTTTATAGAAAAAATTTGGTCATACAAATTTAAATATAAATCTTAAATTTTAAATTTAAAATCAAAAATTAAAAATATAAACTTCAAGAGTAGATCTCAAAAGAATCCATTACTACAAGTACACACACACACACACACAC
The DNA here is from genome assembly GCA_037127315.1 of Ascarosepion bandense. Taxonomy (NCBI): domain Eukaryota; kingdom Metazoa; phylum Mollusca; class Cephalopoda; order Sepiida; family Sepiidae; genus Ascarosepion; species Ascarosepion bandense. The sequence goes on along the minus strand of JBBBDQ010001533.1, from coordinate 2,261,649 downwards.
ACACAGACACTCATTCCCTAACATAATTTGCTTAAATATCTAAAGGATATTCTCAATTCACGAGTTAAATTTAATTTTAATTCATTTTAAAATTTAAGAAAGGCGGCTTAGTACGAAAGGAACCGAATATTATATATATTGTAAGGACTCTGCTAGAAATTAACCAAAATTAAACTTTTTTGTAAAAGGTAATATAGATTTAGCATTAAAGATAAAAAAATATAAATAAATTTTATTTTATTTTAAAGTGAATTCATCTAAACTTATTTGTAAATAGAAGTTTGTCTGTGTGTGTGTGTGTGTGTGTGTGTGTCCGTTACCTATAGACTCCGAAACGGCTGACCCGATTTTCTTGAAAATTTACACAGTCGTGCTATAAGCGTCTGCGAGTGTTCTTAGCTAGATTTTGTGTCGACGTACCCCAGATAAATATCGAAAATCGATAATCGAAAAAATGGGTTTATAGAAGGAGTGGTCCGATTTTAATCAAATTTGATACACTCATAGACAAAGACATAAGAAACGCTATTCAGAAGTTTTAAGGTTGCAGTTCTTACAATAGTGCAGAAAATCGATAATATATATATATATATATATATATATATATATATATATATATATAAGGCAAGATGTTTGTGTGTGTGTCTGTTTACCTGCCTGTATATCTGTATTTTTTTTTCAGCCCTTTTATTTTAATTTTTGCTTCGTTTTTGGCTCTAAGTAGGTATAATTGTAGTTCTTAGTCTCAGCCATGATAACATTTACTCAGAGGACTTATTTAGCCTTCAAAATTCAGTTTACGACGAAAAAACTTATTTGATATCGATAGCAGGAAATCAAAATTTGACTTACATCCATTCATTTTTCTTTCAGTCTACGGTTTCGCTTTAACTGGTAAGAACTATTGCTTTTTAGTCTTTCGGGCCAACGTCCAAAGAGTCTGAGCTCTAGCACGATGGATTAGTTTTAAAGCTTTCATTACACCCGAGCAACACCGGGCTATACTGCTAGTACACACACACACACACACACACACACAGACACACACACACACACACACACATATATATATATATATATATATATATATATATATATATATATATATACTTATATACCTACTTCTTCAACTTGATATATATATATATATATATATATATATATACTTCTTCAACTCGATCCCCAAATTTAAATTACGGAAATCCCCAAACGATTTCCAAGAATTACTAAAAGCGAACATTAGAACTCTAAAAATTCAAAGACCTATGGATTAAGTCAGATAAATCTAAGAGTATTTATAAGTGCGTACCTTCCCGTTACACAAATCATCTTAAAAATAAAATAACTAGTCAATAGAAAATAGACAGAAAAAACAACACTTTATCTGAAATAGACATTGACACAGCCAAATTTGCTAATGAACTAAAAATTGCTGATAGAATAGGTAAGATATCTACCAAAGATGCTTACATTTTATTTAAAGGTGACAAACCTAATTTTTTAAATAAGTTTCAAAGAAGACTAATTAATCCGACTAAAAAGGAATTAGGCTTAATATCTAGAGAAATATTTAAAATCATAATTGAAAAATTACAATCTATTTTGCACCCTAACCTCTGGAAGAGTTCTACTGATACCATCAATTGGTTTAATGATATTAAAAATAAATCCAAATCCACCTTCCTTAAATTTGACATTGTAGATTTCTACTCTTCAATATCCAAAGAACTTCTACAAAGTTGTATTAAATTTGCTTCAAATTATGTAGAAATCAGCGATAGGGATAGAAAGATTTTTTTAGCCGCTAGAAAATCGATTATTACCTTTGACCATTCTACATGGACGAAAGGGCCCAGTGATAGTTTTGATGTTTCTATGCGAGTTTATGATTCAGCCCAGGTTGCTCATCATGTAGGAATCTATATTTTAAACATATTAAGTAGATTTTTTGACCACAAAAAAATTGGATTATATCGTGATTATGGTCTAATGTTTATCCCCAATAGCAACGGATCTTTAACAAATAGAGTCCATAAAAGATCATTACAGCCCTAAATTTTCTTGGTTTTAAAGTTGAAGTTTCTTCCAATCTTAAAATAGATAACTACTTAGATAATACCCTTAACCTAAATGATGACTCCCACCAGCCTTATCTCAAGGAAAATAGTTTCCCCACTTACATTAATATATCATCTAATTAATCACCCCAAAACTATTTTAAAACAGATACCCAACATCGTAAATACTAGGATTAACCGTTTATCATCCAACGACAAAACTTTTAATGAAAATAAAGAAATTTGCAACAAGGCCTTTCAGAAGAGCGGATACAAAAATAAATTAACTTATGTAAAACCAACCCTGAACCATCTAATATCAAAAATAAAAATAAACGTAGAAAAAGGAAGGTAATATGATTTAACCCCCATACTGTAGAGTAACTAATATTAATATAGGAAAATATTTTCTCAAGCTAATAAATAAACATTTCAATAGCAACAATCCTCTAGATAAAATCTTTAATAGGAACACATTAAAAATTAGCTATTCCTGTACTCCAAATATGGACGATATTATTAATTCACACAATAATCAGATTCTAAAGCATTTATATAATACCGACTCAAAGTCAGGAATTTCAAATGCTTGTAATTGTAGCTTCGCGAGTATCTGTCCGGTAGAAGGCAAGTGTAAATCCACTCAGGTAGTTCAAATCTCACCAACCAACAATAGTACAAATGACCAAACATATATTGGTATATCCGTGGGGGATTTTAAGCAACGTTACTATAAACATAGGTATTTTTCCAACCCCAATCAAAAATATCAAACAACACTTTTCCCGAAGATTTTGGAAAATGAAGTACGAAGGACTAAATCCCATAGTTAGTTGGAAACTGATAGGCTCAGCCGGTACTCCAATAAATTTTCACGATAGGTGCAATCTATGTTTTAGGGAAAAAATAACAATATTAAAATATCCAAATCAACACTTACTTTTAAATTTACGGAAAGAATTCATAAGCAAATGTCGCCATAAGTCGAAATTGGTTAATTTTTGAACTTGAGATTTAAGTTTTAAATTTAATGAATTTAGTAAATTAAAAGTTGTTGTTTTTTTTTAGCAAGTAAATTTAGGCCCCTCTTTAGCACTTATTTTTCATGCACCTTTATAATATTTTGTTTTGTTTTTGCGACGAATCTTATTTTCATTTTGTTGTTCCCTGACTCTATGACTCATATAAGTTCCCCGCGCTTTGTTACAATTGTAACGGGTGGTTGTGTTTATATACATGCCTGTGTATTTTTGTAAGGATTTGTGTGTTAATACATGTATATATATATATATATATATATATATATATATATATATATTTGTGTGTGTGTGTGTGCGTGTGTGTGTGTGTGTGTGTGTGTGTACTTGTAGTAATGAGTTCTTTTGAGATCTACCCTTGAAGTTAATATTTTTAATTTTTAATTTTTAATTTAAGATTTATATTTCAATTTGTATGTCCAAATTTTTTCGATAAAATTTGTCCCAGTCATTATTAATTTAAACTAAAATCTCTTTATTAAATTTTTCAATGTTTTTTCAACATTGATGGTAGCACTTTTCTTTTGTTTTTATGGGAAAATTTTTTTCTCAGCTTAATTCCCAGTCAACCACCCTTCCCACTTTTGTCCTTTTCTCCTTTTTTCTTTCGTTTCCCCTACCACTTCTATCCCTCTGACATGGTTAAATTTAAACTTTTAAACTCTTGACTCAGGTATGAGGGAGGGGTATGTTTTCTAATATGAGACATATATATCTATCTGCTTTCCTCTTTTTACTTACTTATTTTTTTTAATCATACCACTCCGAGCAAAGCGGTGACGCCACTGATGCGCAGGGGGCTACGTAAGAGTGAAAGGATTGGAAAAAAGTTAAGCAGGAAACCACATCCTAAACAGGAAACAAGGGATGAGCCTCTTCACCTGTTCAATAGACGTGGGTGGAGTGTGAACCGGGCGATAGTCTCTCTACTCCAATTAACTTATCCCACCCTATTTTAGTTTCTTGTGGATGGATGATTTTTTTGGACTTCTACCGGTATAAAATCTTTTATTTCTGTATCTGAGTAAATAAAATTTTCGTTTCGCCATTGCTGAAGAAACGAGGATTTCGTCGTAGAAATGGCTATTCAACGGATTTAAATATTGAAATTTTTGTTTCGTTTTTTATATTTGGCTCTGTAAATAAAATATAATATTTTCATCGAGCCCTCTACCTTGATCAACTTTAATATTAATAAAATTAATATTAATTAGGATCGGGACTTTGGAATTTACCTATCTAATCATCCTTTTCGATTTATATATATAATAGGTTCAGAAAGTAGATACCTTTAAAATTGACATTTAAAATATATGCGTTTTTCAATATTTTGATAATGCCATTCGATATTTTTACATATTTCATAAAATAAATGCACAAGTATCCTGTATGAACTTTCTGTTCATAAAATAGAATTAAAGTTATTTTTTCAGTTTCGTTTGTTGTAGTTTTACTACGTATGGTTATATATCAGTCAGTTACGGGCCGTATGTGATGTATGCTTGGGTGATCATATGTTTTTCGAGACATGATTGACTAAGCAGATTTCCCGAAGTAGGCTGCCATTACTTTCTGCGGCAAACTGGTTACAAACAAATGATATAGAGTTCATTCTGTCTTGCAACTGAATCCATAGCTAGAGGAAGATGAAATGAGTTCGTACCTTTACCAAGGATATTTGTGCGTAAGTGAATGAAATAAATTCAACGGTAATGAGAACTCGACTCACCGATTTCCTTTTCAGAGCCAATATCCATTACATCACAACGAACACTGTCGCAATTATGGAATATACGCAGTAGTACAAGTCAATCAGACTAACTCGTTAACAAGGACGAGTTGCCCTTCTTATTTCCTAAGCTTACCTTAGTTTGAACGAGGGCTTTAAGTATGGAGTGTTCAGCGGGAAGTGAATTCATTGATTCTTTTTCTGTGCTGTGTTTCTTCATGGTGTATGCGATCATGGCCTTCCATATCTCCCTGGCCATTGTAGCTCTTAACACCCTTTCTCTTGTCAATTTTCCTAAAACCTGCTCCGTCATCCAATTGCTCAAGACCATCAAGTATGTCACACGTTGCTTTCCCTTGTCTTTCTTTTCCGCTATCTGTCTTGTGAGTATCAGATTCTCCAAGCTCTCATTCTTGATCACATGTTCAAGAAACTTCAGCCATTTTTTCTTCATGTTAATTATAAGCTATTTTTTCGTTTCTATCCTCTCCAAAACGTCGTTTTGCTCACATGTTCGGTTCATAGTATCCTCAGCATCTTTCTGTAGAACCACATTTCGGTTGTTCCAAGTCTCTTCTTCATCTTCGATGAGATTGTCTACCATTTATTGTCATATTAAACAAGACTTCCTCCATAACAATTACCTATCGACGAATCGTCATTCCAATTCCCTTGTTTTTTTCTTCTAGTTATTCAATCTTGAATTTTATTCAAATCTTAATTTTTAAATAAAGATTGTTAGATTTAATTTATTTTTGTAATTTATTTTTTTTGTTTTCTTGTAGGAGCATAACAAGTTCGAATCTCAATACAGGGCACATTTTATTCAGTTGCAGTCATTTTCTTCCAGGCCGTATCACTTTCAACAGAAGTTACCCACTAACCGTTTTCAAAGAATACAACGCATCATGATACCATCACATATTTAATCACCTCACAAATTTTGACACATCACCAACAATGCCATGCCAGAAGTATGAGGATATTCCATGGGAAACATTGTAATTAGGTGAACAATTTTGTCATTATACAAATTTGACAAAACTTATAATTAAGTGTCCGTTACATGCACATAAAGACAAGCGTAATACCCTTTGCTGGTCGCTTTGGGGTTTAGTACTTCTCAATAAAATTAGGTAAGTCTTGAATTTTGTTATTCTTGGCAACGGAGCACGAGGTCAATTGACCAAAATATTAATGGAATTGAATTTGCCCCCAAACTGTCCCATCGGCAGCTGGACCAGTAATTTTATCTCCACTAGTTTTCACCTTCCTTTAGCTTCTGTAATTTCCTCTTTATATCACACTTTTATAACTACAAATGTGTGATTTTAAGTTTTAATAATATTCATTATTCTCAGGACAGACATCCACTTGCAAATGTGATATTTTGTTCTTTTTCATTGTCCCACTTCTATCAGTAGCTACGCCTGATTTACTTCACTAGCATTCTAATAATTCTAGTTCATCTTCGATCTAAAAAGGCAGAACAAGTTTTGAGTTATACTACTACTAATAATAATAATAATAATATTGAATTAAAATATTCTTTTGAAAAAGCGGCTAATTTTTGCTTGTGCAAACTGGATGAAAATTTACCTAAACTGTGCAACACACTGTCATTGGCTATACCCAAACAGCACAAAAAGAATACAGACGACGCAATGAGAAAGTAGCCCTCAGAATACATTCAGAACTATGCAGGAAGTATGGCTTCAATTAGTAGTACGAGAATTCACCACTGTCAATAGTCGATATTGAAAAAGTGACAAGCGCTTGGAGCGCAATCACCCCGATGTTAAACATGGGAACAAGAGCTGCCATAAATGGATTATAAGAGACGTTGCAGTGCCTGGGGATAAGAAGATATGCCTCGAAAGATATCTTGGTGATATATGGAATCATTGAGAGTGCATAGGTGGCAGTCTTACTTCGAATAGCTCTCATGTGCTAAGGAAAGTGTTAAGATGCAGGGAGGAGCAGAGATGTGACCATTATTACTTTGTTGAATTATATCTGAGACAGAGATCATAGCAAATCTATAATAATAATAATAATAATAATACTTATGTGTCAGGACAAAATGACAGATGCATTATTTGTGGATATTTTACATATTAAGACAAATCCTGCTTAATCATGCAATGCCAGACGATCCTGTGATAATAGCGCAGTTACTTCCAGGCAAAAATGTCGTTATTGCAACAGTCACCCAAATAAACGTGGAAAATTATTGCCATGTTCAATAAAAAGTACATTGTACGCATATAAATAAATAGAAAACTCAGACGGAATATTTGGATATATTCACTCCGAGTTCATTGCGTGTAACACAAATGTTTGAAGATTGTTTAAATAAAACGCAAACAACGACAATTTTATTACGGGTAGAATTAATGCTACATCCTTAATTTTCTCATTTGGAAACATGAAAATTCATGTATTTCTGAAACACTTATTAATATGCAGCTTCTAGAAGCTTCGACTCTATAAGATACTGCTACTGTAGTGAACAAGAGCTGCTGTAAAAGAACCAGGAGAGTGAGTCTCCGCAGAATAACCCTTGAGTGGCCACCAAAAAAATGAAATAAGTGATAAAAGTGTAAGTGATAAAGATTTTCAGCGATAGGTGGCTGAAAATCTCGGAAGGACTCCTATTTTGCACCATTACAATTTGAAGACCGCTTGGAATTATGCTAAAGAATAAAGAATTTTATACAATGTTATGATATGATAAAAATAAAACAGAGTTTTTTGATCATAACGATATTACATGTTTGATAGCTAAAGTGGTGAAGCTCACCGGCCGAAAAACACTGACCCTACTGTTAAGCGTGAAAGTGGACGTTTGATGTTCTGGGGCGAGTTTGCATTAAGAGGTTCTGACCTTTAAAATTTGATGGCATCATGAGAAATGAGAAATACGTTAATATTTTGAGGACGTCTTTTGACCATTATGTAGGATATTGATCAAAAGGCTACTTTAAATTAAGAGTGGTATTTCGATGTGGTGTAATAATTAGGAAACTTGTCTCGCTCAATCAATTTTGAATGAATAGCGTGTTCGATACTCACATACTTTAGGTCTTGTGCCACATCTAATCTACACATACAAAATCAGTCAGTTAGTTGTCATACGTGATACCCGCTGAGGCGATCATGTCTCATTCGAAGCATGACTGACCGGGTAGAAGATTTTCCTGCAGCAGTTTACCATTACTTTCTATAGCAGACTGGTTGCCAACCAAGGCTGTAGAACCCAACCTGTCCTGCTATTTAACCCATAGAGGGAGAGAGAAGAAACGGATTAATACCTTTCTCAAGGATATTTGCACGTAAGTGAGTGCAACGAAGCCAAATGGAATTCGAACTCGGCTCTTCGATTTCTCGTTCCGAGCCGATATCCACTGCAGAAATCTTCAAGAATTAGGGATTATTTATCAAGATGAGGTAAGTAAGACAAGTGGGTATAAATGTAAAAAAAACTTGGTGAAAAATTACGAAAGAATATCAGAAAAAGTTACGGTTTTTAAAGGATAAACTAGTGACTATTAACAAAATGTGCCGGCAATTTTCCATTAACTAAAAATAATTCTCTTATGTATATTTATTGAGATATTTTTTTATCTATTGGGTGCAATGTATCTGCAGTAAATTTATCAAAATACCAACTTTTCTTATTTTTTTATTATGATTTATTTATATGAAAAATACGATTTTTATTAAACTGTGACAAAAATGAGGTAAGAATGCACGTAGAAATTAACATCCATAGGATATAATGAGAACAAGAGAATCAAGCGTAAACATTTACTATCCTATTTGACAAGTTTGAGTGAATAAATGACAGGATCTTGGACAATGGAACCATCAACCAGTAAAATATCAAATTAGCCGAGCATGATTTCGTGTGTTGTATAATTATCAACCTGATGAGAATTTTCATCTATTTATTGACATTAAATTAACTCAACATTACAGCACTCTCTTCAGTATCCTGAATTTTTTTTTATTAATGTTAACTTTTGATTGCTTTTTTTTATCATTGATTTGAATTCGTCCTTAAAACGAATTTAAACTGTTTATTGCTCTCCGATAATGAGTTCATCAAATATATGTGACCAGCCTTAAAAGTAACTGCTGGTGGTACAAATATTTATTCAAGTATTAAAAATAAATAAAGAAGAACTATAGAGAAATCAGAAGAATATAAATGAAGGCTTTATGGAAAGAAAAATGTTAACACAGTTTAGAAATATGTTGCGTGCCTTCTCTTCGGTCATGAAAAGAAAAACTAATGAATATTACCAAAATGTGCTTAATCACAAACCTAGCACGATGCGTTGAAGAGAGGTTGTTCTTTTCCCAAGTGTTAGGGAAGCATCACAGGGGTCAAATCCAAAACTATCTTCTGTGCCCTGCAGTTTCCTTCTTGTTTCTCTTAAATTCGCTTAGAGTGTCTGATATTAATGCTACCGAATGAAATTAAAATAAATGAAAAGCAAAAATATACACGATAACTAAAATCTAAGAATGATTAATGTGAGAATGACGACTGAACCCGGCATTATTTGGCAACTTCTAACGCCTTAAAACAAATGAATAATAATAAAAAGGCCTGGAAAGAATATAGATTGTTGAAGCAACAATATTACTGACACTGAAGTGACTACTAACGATGTTAAATTTATGAGGAAACTTAAATGGCTTGTTGTCACTTAATCCATAGTGAGGGCCACCAAAAACAACGTTATATTTAGAGTCATATTGATAGAGTTATTATTTATTGAAATTATCTGTAGAATTGATCATTTTTTATTACTGTTGGCTCCATTTTTTTAAATTATCAAAAACAATAATGTAATCAATGGCAGTGAAAGTATTGGTAGAATTATTATTCACTCATTTTATTCTTGGTTCTAATTTTGTGTAATTTATTTTCATTTTAAAAAAAACTCGATTCCTAGTCTGTTTGGGTTTTTTATTTTTTTTTTTTTCATTCTCTCTGTTTTTTCTCTTAATTGAATGAAATCTTCGTTCTTCCAATTGGCGCCATGCAGCCTCGTTCATCGCTACCTCCTCGATGAGGGCACGGTCGACAAGGCTGGGGATGGGACTCTACCGTCGATAACAGACACATCCAAACTACACAAACGAAGAAATATGGAAAACAATGATGTTAATTAAAATTCAAATTGCCTTTTTTTTTTCGTAAATGTTGCATTGATTATACGTACGACGGGATATTGTTATGATATGCTTTCTTTTGCAATTGTCTTGTTGATTGTTGTTGTTGTTTGTAACGCACTCAAATGATTATTCTTATTCAGTTTGTTTGTATCACTGAGCGTTTCTTTTCAGTTAGTGAACATAAAGGTTTTTTTTTATTTAAGAGTGTACTTATGGATGGGCCGGGTGAGTTGCATACTCTGTGCGTGCGTATGACGGTAAAAATTCTTAATGAATATTTTACAAGCTCATTTAGTATTTTTAACTTGTTGAATTATGCGTTGTTTTATGACAGTATCAAAAGTGTAGCACCTATTATAAACATAAGTACTCGTTTTAGATTTTAGTTACAATAAATGTGAATACCGAATTAATGATTTGTGAAGTAGGATAGAAATCTCTTTACATATACGTCTGTATTGTGTATACTAGAAAATGATTGCAATTGCATGTGAATGTATAAATTCGTGAGCATACACTACGATCGTCTTAGCAATTTCCGTATTAAAAGTTACCTGAATTGACTAATTTATTTTCATCACGTCATAGAAATATAATTAACAGTTTATGCATTTAGCATTAAATCATTACTTAAAAAAAGCTTAGTTTGCCATGCTTTGACCATGTGTCCTTTTGCCAACGCAAAGTAAGCTGCGCTCGAATATACTGGAATACAGTTGACTTCTACAGACCCAACGAACAAAGTAACAGAGTGACCTCGTGCAAGAGATATAGATATACTATAAAAAGTACTCTCGTCTTCTGCAACACCGACCTCCATATAAAAAGATAGCAGTAGACAACCAGCTTAATTGAATCAATTTTCAAACTGAAGACCCTAAAAATTTACTCCAGCTTCCCCCAGCTGCCAATCTCACTTGTTTCATCAACCACCATTGATTCAACCACAGACGTAGAGCAATAAGTAAATACAATTTTATGCACCTTTTTGCCCGTTCTTTATCTAGGAGAGGTAACTTGATCGATTAATTCGTTTTCTACTACTTATCAACCCTTTGTAGTTTATTTAATGCTACATAATATTTTTAGATTGTAAGAATTTTTTTTAGATAATAATGATTTAGTGATAAAATCTTATACCTGAACGAGGGAATAAAGGTTGATTTATGCTTTTCCTAAGGGTATTTGCGCGTAAGTGAATATAAAGTAACCCAACGATAATTGGAACTTGGCTCATCGATAACCAATTCCAAGTTATTATCCAATCTAACAACCGTATATCGACTCTCACAGCACTGGTATTGCCAAGCGGTCATCCATCTGATCAGACTCGACATTGTTTAACTTTAGTTTTCGTACGGAAATTTCAACGGGGAGACTTTTTACATTAACTTTTAATTTTATAACAAGTGCTAATTTACCTAAAAGATATTGCGTATTTTATGTTGTCATTTTCTAAAAGAGATCGTTCCACAAATCCTAATCAAAGGGGAATTCTTTTTTTATCTTTCTCCAAGAAGAGATCCATTTCGTTCACGATTTTAAAATTAGCTTGAATCCAAGTAAATGTCAGAAGCAATGTGAAACCTAACTATTCCTGAAGGAGGTCTCCATTTCTTCTTCTTCTTCTTCTTCTTCTTCTTCTTCTTCTATGTACCATGAGACCTTCAAGACGTAAGCGATCATGGCCTTTCACATCTCCCTATCCCTAGTGGCACTTAGCACCATTTCTCCTATTACCCCATCAGAACTCTGATATGTCATCCATTTGCTCAAGCCCATCGAGTATATTACGCGTTGCTTTCCTCTGACTCTCTTTTCCTCTATCTGACCTGTGAGCATCAGGTTCTCTACGCCCTACTTTCTCATTATATGTTCCAAGAAATTCATCTGTCTTTTCCTGATGTTAAATATTAATTTCCTTTTGGTTTACATCTTTTCCAAAAACTCCTTGCTCACATGTTCGGTCCATGGTATCCTCAGCATCTATCTGTACAACCACATTTCGATTATTTCCAGTTTTTATTTTCATCTTTGATGAAACTGTCCAACATTCGATACTATATTGAAAAACAAACTTTACATAGCAATCCAGTACTCTCTTCTTTGTTTCCAGCAATTTTTTTCTGTCTCTCAGTACTCTACTCAGCTTCTGGAATGCATCCTTGGCCTCTGTTAGAACACTTCCCAGGTATTTAAATTTGTGGACCTGCTTAATTTTGATATCTTTAGTCTATAATTTGCATTTTGGGCTCCTCTTTTTACTGATAATCATTCAGTTTTTTTGTAGTTCGTATGTAGTCCTTTCTATCCGCTTTTTTTTTGTAGTTCATATGTAGTCCTTTCTACCCGCTACAAGACCTCCTAGAGGAAGTAGTGATTTAACTACTTCCTCTAGGAGGTCTTGAAGTTTCTTTCTGTGTCTTCTATCAGACTGTATCATCTGCTTATCTTATATTGTCAGATTGTGGACACCAATGACAAATCCTGTCAGTTCAAAATATTACAGTGTCAAATTGGCGATCATTATCGACATAAAGTACATATAATCGCTACAAATATTAAATAGAGCTTAACATCAGAATTTATGCATACGGTGTACATTTATTTACTACCTTGCCGTATATCCAAGATTTCAGATAAGTGAACATATCGAATAATATATAATATAATTATATATGATATCATTAAAATTGAACTTGTACGTTCGTTTCTTAGCATTTACGTTATACCTTACAATTACCTCAGATAAACAATGGACCAGTCCTGTTTGATTGCAATGATATACAGATATACCAAATGCGCTGTTTGGTTTTACGGGAAAAAAAAAGAAAAGGTAGAGGAGGTGATAATGTCTTCATGTTTAATCTCTGATTCAGTTAAATAAAAAACACTCTCACTTTTTCGACTTTTCATTTTTAACTATATAATTCTGTAAATAATTACATGCATCTATATTTCTTAACGTGGCAATAGAAAAATTTGAAGGCGTATTCTAAAGTCGTCTAAATCGCAGATTCCTTATTCAATTATTAACTTAAGGATTAAGATTTATCAGAAAATTCAAATGGAAAACCTTGAACATTTCAAGTTTTATCTAATAATGAAAATAATAATAATAATAAATCATGAATTTGAAGTCTTGAGTTAGGCTTTGGAATAAGAATCTATGAAAATATAAAATACTTTGGATCCTCCTCTGCACACTGTATGAAATTTTATAGAAGTTTATATGCGTTTTCTTTTTCTTTTTTTAATCATATCACCCGAGCAAGGCGGTAACGCCACTGATGTGCAGGGGGCTACGTAAGAGTGAAAAGATTGGAAAAGAGAAAACCGGAAACCACATCCTAAACGGGGAACAAGGGATGAGTCTCTTCAACTGTTCAATAGACGTGGGTCGAGTGCGAACGGGGCGATAGTTTAGTCTATCTACTCCAATTGAAAAAAAAAAGAAAAGTGAAAAGATTAGAAAACAGAAAGCCGGAAACCACATCCTAAACAAGGAACAAGGGATGAGCCTCTACACCTGTTCAATAGACGTGGGTGGTGTGAACCGGGCGATAGTTTAGTCAATCTACTCCAATTGAAAAAAAAAAAAAAAAAAAAGAAAATGTGAAAAGATTGGAAAAGAGAAAGCCGGAAACCACATCCTAAGCAGGGAACAAGGGATGAGCCTCTACACCTGTTCAATAGACGTGGGTGGTGTGAACCGGGCGATAGTTTAGTCAATCTACTCCAATTGAAAAAAAAAAAAAAAAAGAAATGTGAAAAGATTGGAAAAGAGAAAGCCCTAAACCACATCCTAAACAAGGAACAAGGGATGAGCCTCTACACCTGTTCAATAGACGTGAGTGGAGTGTGAATCGGGCGATAGTTTAGTCTATCTACTCCAATTGAAAAAAAAAAAGAAAAGTGAAAAGATTGGAAAAGAGAAAGCCGGAAACCACATACTAAACAAGGAACAAGGTATGAGCCTCTACACCTGTTCAATAGACGTGGGTGGAGTGCAAACCGGGCGATAGTTTAGTCTATCTACTCCAATTGAAAAAAAAAAAGAAAAGTGAAAAGATTGGAAAAGAGAAAGCCGGAAACCACATCCTAAACAAGGAACAAGGGATGAGCCTCTACACCTGTTCAATAGACGTGAGTGGAGTGTGAATCGGGCGATAGGTTAGTCAATCTACTCCAATTGAAAAAAAAAAGAAAAGTGAAAAGATTGGAAAAGAGAAAGCCGGAAACCACATCCTAAACAGGGAACAAGGGATGAGCCTCTACATCTGTTCAATAGACGTGGGTGGAGTGCAAACCGGGCGATAGTTTAGTCTATCTACTCCAATTGAAAAAAAAAAGAAAAGTGAAAAAATTGGAAAAGAGAAAGCCGGTACCACATCCTAAACAGGGAACAAGGGATGAGCCTCTACACCTGTTCAATAGACGTGAGTGGAGTGTGAATCGGGCGATAGTGTAGTCTATCTACTCCAATTGAAAAAAAAAAAGAAAAGTGAAAAGATTGGAAAAGAGAAAGCCGGAAACCACATCCTAAACAGGGAACAAGGGATGAGCCTCTACACCTGTTCAATAGACGTGGGTGAAGTGTGAACCGGGCGATAGTTTAGTCAATCTACTCCAATTGAAAAAAAAAAGAAAAAAGAAAAGTGAAAAGATTGGAAAAGAGAAATCCAGAAACCACATCCTAAACAAGGAACAAGGGATGAGCCTCTACACCTGTTCAATAGACGTGGTTGGAGTGTGTACCGGGCAATAGTTTAGTCTATCTACTCCAATGTGCAATCAAATTTGTACTGTGTAGCCGATGTTTGGTAAGTTTAAAAAATACTCAGATGATGAATGTACAATGTGAATTTCATTTTATGCATTTTATTAGAAATATTTACATTAATATGTTTACTGATATAATATATGCTTATGAAGCTCGAGGTTTTTTCTTCATATTGTAAAAAATATATATAATAATGTAGTTATTGACGCTTATTTTCAAATTTCAGGTCTATAGAAATTGAGTCATAAAAAGATATAACATTAAAACGAATGCAAGATATTTGTAAAGTTATTAAATTATGGGAACACAATGATGGAAATATCACAAAACAACTTTAAAACAAGAAAAATTAAACTAACGTTAAAAATGTCATAGAAAGAAATCTTAAAAGTTTTATAAGCAATAAATAAATTGATTAGGAAGAAAATACTTAAAGTAGGTCGTGTTGTAAATTCAAACAGAAAGAAATGATGCATTATTTAAAAACATTGACTGGGTATATGAAAACACTTAAACTATCAACTTAAGGAAAGCATCAAAAAGAAAATTCGTAAGTTGAAAGAAGTACATTAAAACTATTTTCTTAATTCTTTCTAATGAATGTACAGCTGTATAGTAAGGATATGATGGCTGAGATAGTAGATGGGTCATATAATTGACCATGAAGATGTAGAAGAAAACAGTAATTAAATAATGTTTTGACCAACAATTATAGGCTGATAAATCATAATTGACGTGGGTATTAATATAGACACAGAAAAATATTTCTTAGAAAGGTGACACGGTTCACAACCAAAAATCTTTAATGTTTATTCACCTTCTGTAATTTCCCACCTTTCTAAAAATGTTTCCAAAACATCAAATAAATGGAACAATACTCTCTAAACATTAGTCCAATAAAATACTTATGGTCCATCACTAAAAGAAATTAAATGAGAATGCAAAATACTTTTAAAATATAGAAGATATCTAGACAGCAATAAAGCCAACCGCTGCAAATAATGTTATGATCGGAACATTACATTTTTTAAAACCAACAAATAAAATGCTGATGAACGTTACCATGTAAAATAATTTATTTATGCTGAGAAATTGGTAGAGCCGAGTTCGAATTCCAGTGGAATTAGTTGCATTCACTTGCACACAAATCCCCTTGAGAAAAGTATGAAACGGTTTCTTCTCTCTCCAGATATGGTTTCAATATCCGGACAGAGTTAGTTCTAGAGCCTTTGTTAGCAACCATTGTACAGCAGAAATATATGGCAACCTACTGTGGGAAAATCTTATGCCTCGTTAGTCATCGATCTTAAGAGACATGATCGCCCAAGCGTGTATTACATATGGCACTTAACGAACTGACTGATATTTCGTAGATCACTTATATATTTTCATTGCCTATTCCTTTCGGGTTTATTTATCATCAAACATTTTATTATCTATATTCATATAGATAATATATTATCAGTTAAAATTCTTAAATAAATTATCAGTTAAAATTCACGCGATATTTTGCTCATATAAATCGACGTATATTAATCTATTTCTTCACAGAAATCTTATTGCGAAAACATTGATTTGCAAAAGTAAAGTCTAATATTGTGCATTATTAATATTTTTATCATTAATATTATCATTATTGTTATTATCATTAATAACATTATCATTATTACTATCATTTTTAATATCCTTATTAAAATTATTATCATTATTACTATCATTATCATTATTATCATTATTAATATTATCATCATCATCATTATTATTATTATTATTATTATTTATTTTATTATCATTATTGATTGTATTTTCAAGAAAATCTAAAACATAAGTTTTAATATTTTTCTTGTTTCTTGTCGAACAAATCCGAAACATTTTTGCCTTGGACATGTTTTTAGAGTTGCATATAATTTCTATTTTGAAATCAAAGGTCTTTTATTTTTCATTCCCATTTTTTAAACAAGATTTTAACCCTTTAGAAATGCTGAAAACCGCTGAGTTTATGTTTTTTGGGGATTTTTGTTTTGTTTTTTTTTTTGTTTTTTTTTGTTTTTTAATTCAGATGCCTATAAAAATCCATTTGTTTGCATAATTCAATGTTTGCAAATAAAAGCTGTTTCATCTATCTGGGATCTTTTGTTCCGTAAGAACAGAAGGAGTGATTGTTCTTTTATGATCGCTGTCTTAAACTGGTCGCCCACCTCTGGTTTATTATAGAATTTGCTATAAATGAACACTATCTTCAATTCATTCTGATCTTCAATTTCTAAGTTCGAATCCTTTAGTAGGCGTGCACTTTCATTAAAAGACAACATCAATTTTTATTTACCAAATCTACTTTAGTCAGATACTCCTCCAACTGTGATACAACTGCAATGACTGAAAATAAAATTAAGACACCCTGAATAGATATACAGATTATATATCTGGGTCACGGTAAATGATTACATTGACCGATCAACACTTACGCAGGTTCCAAAATAAGGGTTAAAGTACTGTCTATCCTACTTGGACATTTACAGAGACTCGTATTCTCACACTCGACCGATCACATGGATGACGAATAACATACGACTATGCATTATTATTTTCCTCTTGTAATGCACCTACAAGTGTTACTGGTGAGTGAACTGAACGTGTGGTGCATTGTCCTATCATTTCTCATACATATTCAATGGGAGACACGGCTTCTGATCGTACAGTTTAGTGAAGTTTTCGAACCTCTTGTTTTTTAACTATTTTTACAAACTCTTCACACATCGTATAATAAAAAGTAGAATAATACCCAGACCTTCACCAGGGACATTATATGATTGAAAGATAGTGACATGCATATTAAAATTTATATGCTTTAAATCAGATGTCCACGTATACAGTGTTACGTTTATATGCATTCCACAACTCGTCCACATATGCATGGAAACCGGCAAACACAAAGACGTAATTTCGAATGTCAACTTTAGGGCTTCATTGAACATGGTCAGTATGCTGAGCGTGTACATGATTAACAGTGAGTTCGATCCACACAGGGTATTTACCAGAAAGCTCCCCATGAAGTCGGATGTCTCACAAGGTCGACAAGGTTTAGTTCGAGTGAATTTTCGCTCGGTCCACATTGATTTCGAACGGAATTCTGCTCGCTTCACACCGGGTTCATATATTTGTTTTGCACCAAATTAATCCTATTAAATAATATCAATGTTAACTGGCCTGACTCAATCTTACTGGAGGTTACTTTGTGAACATTAAAACCATGCGAGGTCATATCATCTTCGTGATCAGACCTATACAAATCATTAATCGCCACAATATTTATGTCTTTAATGCTATAAAAAAGAATTTCACGTTTATGGTTAACGGACATATAGTTTGTAACAGTGTCTTTTTGTTTCGTGATATGTTCATGAAAGTTTATGTCAATCAGTAACAAAAGAATCATACTGTGATTGCCTAATTGTTTTAATTTGCTGCAGATTTGAAACTGCTCTTTTATTGGAAAAATACTTCGATTTTTGTCAAAACGTATTGTATGTTCTCTCCTCTGAATAGATTTCCTTGAAATGTTGCAGCCCTGAAAGTTTGCATAAACTTCAATTGAAGAAAAAGTGACTGGTGACTTCTTTTTTCTAATCATCTCACCCCCAATACTCAACACATCACTGAGTGTGAGAGATTATGATAAAAAGAAAACATTATGAAGGGCAGGGGACAATAAAAGAATAGGAATAAATAAAAAAATTAAAAATTTTAAAGACCAAAACAAGAAGCCGGATGAGAATTTCACAAGAAGGAAATGCGGGCGGAAATGTTAACATAGAATTTACGATTATAACCTTGATGTTAATTTATCACTGTGACAAAATTCATAATGTCTCGGCAGCAAAGAGGAAATCTCATCAGAATAATTACCATGAAATAGATCAGGAAAGTTACATTATTAGATGACAGATTCTTCTTCAGATTCTATCAAGAATATCTAAATACATAGCAGAAGCACCAAGCCAGGCGGGACCGCAATTTACCAGGCAGCTAATCTAGTAATTTATTTGATATAATATTTCCAATTGATGTGAGAGGAAAATGTCAACCGAAGAAGGTGTAAGGCTTCAGTTTTCTGGAGGATAGCATCAACCATGCTGAAATGACGTAAAGAAGTAAAAGAGAGCTATTTCATTCTGGAGGTATTCAAATTTACAAGCAATTCCTTACCTCATTTAACAACGGTATCTAGGTCATTTTCAGATCAGCTGGCAACTTGATCATATCGAACCGATCAGACTCACCATTAACGCAAGAGTAAATAGTTGTGTCATAAGCATAGATACCAAATTTATGGTGGTGTGTAGCTTTTCCGATGTCTCAAACCCATCAATGATCTGATTCACTTGTGAGTCAGGTGTTATCTGCTTAAAACTAATCGATTATCTGTTATTCCACTTATATCGCCATCTTGGTTTTTGTCATTCATTTGTTTCTGGACTTGGCCCATGGCCATGATTAAGAATTATGTGCTGTTTTTGTAATAGAAAGTTACTATCGTGTTGCCGATAGCGTGAGATTTGATGGACAAGGTACGAATAAAGAGCAGAGTAATAACTTCTATTACGAACTGTGTGTAACCCTTGCTGTTTATTTTGGAAGTTTCTTGTGTCATCTTAGGAGTGATAGGTGAGGTACAGTCAGCGAAACATAAGCTGACAATTACAACGTGGGCTATCTCGTTATATAGAATCTTCACTGTACAGCTATTCTGTTTGTCCACGGTATGTGAATGATACGACTCTCTTGTTTTTTGTGCAAGTGAGCTTTTGCAAATTTGAAGAAATATGTAGGGTTCGTCATTCTGTTATATCATAAATTAATGTTGATTCCATGACAGTAAGTTATCGCCTCTGCAAACACATGAGAAACATTCTCAAGTTTGATATATTTGATCTTCGTTCTTATATGTTGTTTTCAGCTGCCCAAGATATTTTTTAACTCACACACGTCTTTTTTTAAACTCCGTGTTTCTCACCAGTTCTCCGTACCGCACAATGGTACAATGACACAATGGCACAATGATACATATTCCTTTGCTGTGATTGTTATTGTATTTTTACTTGTATCTATTTAAAGTGATTTTTAGGCTCTCATTTATTATTCTACTTTTTAATTCATTAACGCATCAACTTCTTGCACTCACTGCTATCAGTCTGGAACCCGACTTCACACCAATTATCATTGTTCAACTGATGACTTTACATTTTTCTTTCAAATCGTTCACCCCGGCATATATCCCTCTCTCCACAGCAATATAATATTGTTCCCAAGTTCTTCATAAATCGATGGCTAAGTATGATTCTGAACCATTTTCATCCCGGCACACTTCCTGCAATCTGACAAAATGACTAGTCATCGGAAATAATTTTTAAACCCTACCTGGTTATGCTGAGAATGTTTCAACATCACTTCGTACTTGTTATTGCCATAGCATCATAACTTTAATTTTAGTTCGATTTTAGTTCCAGGGAGAAAACTCACGAAAAGAAAATCTACCAAATACATTGATTTCAAAAACTTATTCGAAACACTCAAATTGAATTGCAAGAAATTCAAGTACTAGACAAAAAATGGAATTGGAGTATTTTCATCGTCTTGACAATTGACTAGGATTTGAAAACCAATATTTTAAAAAAGATCTTTCGTGGTTTTAATATACAGATGTCACATGTACAAGGTTGTTGACGTGACTTAGTTTAGTTACTATTGTCCAGTGTTTTCTACCTTAAAAGTCATTAGTTTTATAACATTTCTGTCATTATTTTGATCTGCTGTTGACTAGAAAATTTGTTATTCAATCTAGAAATTGATCCAAAGCTTTTTAATTGTTTTGTAATGTGTTAAATTGAATTATGGTATTAGAAGCAATCTTTATTGCTATGTATTCTTATAACCGCTGTTTATGCTGTCTCCGTCAGCAAACATATAAGAGCAATAGGCAACTGTCTGTTTTCATGATAAGCTACCCATGATTTCAAATTCCCGTTATTCAAACTTCTCTTTTTTCACTACGAGTTCTAACATGGCAGTCGCATTTTATCTTTCGGGATATGAACATGACTGTTTATTTTGGTTGTCTTTTCCCAACTAAAGAAAATGTTATTATCTCTGTTCGAATCAAAGATGCTGTTGGCAATTTCTGTATAATCAGTTGACAACAAAAACCATCATTTTTCTGTTTTGGTTGTTTCTCTATTCGTT
The DNA here is from genome assembly GCA_037127315.1 of Ascarosepion bandense. NCBI lineage: Eukaryota > Metazoa > Mollusca > Cephalopoda > Sepiida > Sepiidae > Ascarosepion > Ascarosepion bandense. The sequence goes on along the minus strand of JBBBDQ010001533.1, from coordinate 2,240,613 downwards.
AGTATTTGATTTCTCTCCGATCCTGGCATTTCTTGTATTGGGAATCGGATAATAGATATGGCTATGTCTTGCATAGTGCGATTGTTGCCGACGTTGTTAACGGCACCAACAGGGAATACACTTCATATACTTTGTCTGTCTACACTTCAGGCATCTTTTCCAATTTCCTTGTTTCCTTTCACATAAAATTAGAGATCCTGACTTCACAATTTATCTAGCAAATCTCCTTGTCTGGATTTGGCATGAATCATTAACAAACAGCATAAAAGACAATGAAAGATGCACTGCCTTGCCTTATAACGATACGAGATGACACTTTTGAGGAATCTCGTTCGCATTTAATAGTAAACATTGCGACAAAGTTAGTTCTATATTTCTGTCCTGCATTAGATGTAAACTTTTTTCTATTGTACACTTGGTTTTCATAAAATCATTCCGACAGTTACAAAAACGTGCTCACAACTATTTCTAAATAACTCACCAAACAATGCTCTCATTGATAAATATAGTTTTTCTTCATATTTTAGCAACGTGAGTGACGTGAATTTTAAAAACATATTTGCTGGTGCGAGCAGTCTTTATACCTACCTATTAAAATTAGACCCCAGCACCAATTCTTAAACTTGTGTTGGTGCCATCATAACTAATATAACAATAGCCTCTTCATTTTGTTCTGTTGAACTTCCCAGAGAACTAAGGGCCTTGTTTTTTTCTTTTCTTTTTTTTACACTTATCTTCACCCTCTACCATGCCCATATATGTGTAGAAGATGAGGCTAACTCTTAACATGAATAGATTAAGGTAATAGTGAACGGGAAGCATCTTCTTGTGAGTTCGGTTCCAAAAAGCAGTTGTTTGTGAGAAAAAGATGCTCTACTGGAATTTACATCTCACCAATGAAATACGAAATGATTGATGGTGCTTCGCCACAATATGAGGGACATGGTAGATTTTGCTGTGACGGTTAGAAATCTCTGAATTAAGGAATGTTATTTGTTTGAACACTTTCCATGGAAATAGCGATAAAGCAGCGAGAGGTTTGCAACGTTTCGTCTGTTAGAAAAACGCTGTAACGTTGAAAATAATTAATCGAACACAAGGCAACAGAACGCATTTTGATTATATCAAGACTGGGAAGGAAACATTTGGAATCTCCTACCCATATATGGTATAATTTTTCAATATTTGGCTTGGATCTTTCAGTCAAGATTCATCAGCTCTTCATAAGTTAAACCATTTGAATACTGGTCGTATTTTTAGTATTTACATGATTCGGACTATTGTCCTCATCTTTGTTGCCATTTGAACGACGCTCCGACATTCTTCTGGTGCTGGGAATTTCGAACCGAACCCTTTATTACAATAATAAGATAATATTTAGGGTTCAGTTCGAACTTCCTAGCACCGGAAGAAGGTCGGGGCGTACAACGGCCGAAACGTCGTACAAATGGCAACAAAGATGAGGACAATAGTCCGAATAATGTAAATACTGTAAATACTACCTCGTTTCAGAATTATAGACATATACTAAGAGTCGTATTTCATCTCTGCAATAATCTAATTAGAAAATAGACTCAGTCAAAATGAGATTTTCGACTTTCCTTTTCTACACGTCAGCTTTCCTTTTTTCATCATACATTCCAAAAGCTTTCCTTTTTCGTGATTTACCTCAGGACATGGATGATCGTCGCACTGTACGGCAGGTTTTTTGTTACTTCTCTCAAACAGCTGAACTGATATCTTGCATCTACTGCATGCATGTCATACTTATAAAAATTTCTGTCTTGTAGAATATTTCTATATTGGCAGAAACAAAGATCAACTTTTTCATTGCTCACATAGGGCATATATTCTAATTTATAGCAACCATTTCTGATTTTAAGATCATGTGTAACATGTTTAAATATGAAAACAATGCTAGTTCAAACAGTACGAAAATTTGTACCTATTTTATATTATGGAAAATTCTTCCCCGGTCTTTCGGACACGAGTAGAAGTTTATCCGTTCTTCGTTGTTTAGGACTGGATTTTTGGTTCCTTCTAAATTCATTTCATTCTTTTTCACCGTCTCTTTTACGTCTTCGTGTCATTATTGCCTTGCCTGGGTTAAACTGATTCAAAATAAGTCTCCTGTACTAAAATGTGTGTCTCAATAATAGTCTAGATCACTGCTCCTTACCCATTCATGTCTACAAAAGACACTGATAAGTTCTCAGAATAAGCAAAAAGCCCTGCCAAAAAAATCTTATATTTGCCAATTCGGTTAGATTTTTTGAAGTTGTTCGGGCTGATAATTTTTCAGCTCCCTTCCGTATTCTTCGACTTCTTCTGAATTAATTTGCTAAATACAAGTATCCTATTATCAATGTTCGTATCTCTCTTTTCGAAAAGGAGAGAATTGCTATCTCTTTGTTATTATTATTACTATTATTATTATTATTATTATTATTATTATAAATCCGTTATTAATTTCATTTTTGTTGCTTAAATATTTTCTCATTATATAAACTTCTGACTAAAAATTACAGAAAAAAATTGCTTAAGTTTAAGACGCCATTTTCCCACTTCTACGTCAACAATTTTGTCGCCATGTTGGCCGAGGTCAACTTCCGCTTGAATTGTTTTTGACTTGTTCTCTGACGTCTGCCTGCGATGGCGGTGTTTCGTAAGGAGGTGAAGCGTGTGAATTCCTCTAGTGATCAGCAGGAAATTTTCCCTACGCGAAACTTTTTCCGCGGGTTACACAAGCTACCATGTAAAGAGTAGAAATCAGTCTGAAGGAAAAACAGCAGAAATAAAATTGTTCAGTCTCGACTTGTGCCTCATCAAAAAGATTTCTTCTTTATAATCTTTTTACATCATATTGCTTTTTGTTGATTTTTACGATCTTCTGATTCTCTGTTTTATAGTTCGTTGCTTATATCAGGTGACAAAAATACCTATGCTCTTTCGCTACGTATTTTTTGTTTTGTTTGTTGTTTTTATTTTATCTTTAGGTTTTCTCTGAAAATATATATTTCGTTAAGAGTTAATATATGTAGTTAAGAAATAAACTAATTTTGAAACTGTCCGGATACAAATCATTTTCCGCTATTTAGCTTTTTCAGTGTTCATATATTTAAACAACTGAATTTGGCATAATTTTCTTAAATAAAAACAATAAATGTCCGTTCTTTCCTATTCAAAAAGGCAAAAAGCAAAACTATTAGAAAAGAATCTTTTGTATTTTTTTTTTTGGTATTTTCTGTTTGATGCTGCTATTTTCCTCCGATAATTTAGAATAAAGCTATTTTCAAAATTTTAATAAAACATAACGCATAAAACTAATTTCATGCATTATTTTTTTTTTGAGAATTAACATGAATGTTAAACGTTTTTTATTTAGTCATTTGTTTCTCGAAAAAAATATTAAATATCTCTAATTAACCATAATTATAAAAAAAATAATTTTTGGTTTTGTTGTAGAAATATTAAGTTTTGTTTGAGGCTCTTTTGAAAATTACTCGCCACGAGGTAACTCTTTTATTTAAAAAAATATTCTGTTTCTCGTATTCTTTAACCTATGAAAATTGAATTTAGATATTTTTGTATTATTTTGTAAATTCGATGCATTCCTCATGATTAGGAACAAGAAAGAGCTATTTGAATGTCTAGATTTTATAAATTGTAAACTGATTCTTGACATTTCATTCACTTTTGAAACATCTGAGAGAATGTTAAACATATTCTTTGTGTTCTTAGCACTTTGTTAAACTCACTAAACGTATATCAGTGTAGCCATCAGTATCATTTGCTTGTGTCAACCATTATTGAATTTGCTTTGTTTTTTTATGGAATCGGAAGTTATCCGGGATTAGACTGTAAATTGCCAAGAGGAGTCGCAGTGTGAGATTTCAAATGAAGAAAGTTATAGCTGACGTATGGCACACAAGTCGATACCAGATCAGTATCAACTGGGTCACTGTGGAAAAAAGTATGATGTTCAAAGTTTTTAATGAAATTTCTAATGAACCTCAGCTAAAAACATCAATGATGATCAGTGCCAAAACATCAGACAGATCTATTTCACGAAAAATTATTGTTATTTTTTTCTGTTGTTATTATTGATTTTGATATTTTTTCAGCATGATAATTATTTCGTGACAGTATTTAATATTTAAGCTTTAGGTTTTGTATGGTCATCTTATACCGAATGTTTAGTTTTTGGTCGGATCAAGATGCTGTACCGAGTCATATTGTGAAGTGGGTAAACAAACAAAGAGAATGACTGATGCCAATTCATAAGACATGCACGCTAGCTGTATGACTCACTAGATGAGGGTGGCGCACTCCTTTCTTCACGACGTGTGGACGAGTTTGCCTTCAAGTAATTTTTGAATTCGCAAAAAGCCAAAATCCTTGTTTTTGAATATGGTGTGTGTTTGTCTACAGAATCTAGTGAAGGCCTTCTTTGTGACACAGAAAGATTGTCGCAGGAGTACAGCTATTGGTTTATTGATTTGTTGGACATTGCAAACGAGATTTTGAGTTCAATCGCCGCGATTGTTAAACATTCAACGTAGAGAAAAAGCAAACCGAGTTCTCTTATTATTTTATTATGATTATCAACTCTACCAATTATGTGCTCCGTTCTATTCCTTTGATTGACTGATTATAATTTATGCTGGTTGATTACTTAGTGATGAATGGGTGCTTTTTGTCTATGCTGGACAGTGGAGAAGTATTGACTTTGAAACTAAGTCATATCTTCTTGTAGTTAGATTCCTAGATGTCTTACCTTAATGTATTCGATATTTCAGATTTATATAAAAGAATACAACTTCCAAGATTAGAGTAAAGACTGCATCTACTTACATCCTGCACTAAAATAATGTGATGTAAACATAAAATCTCATAATATCGAAGGTACATCTGGAGTACTCGAGGTTCGTTATCATCATGGGCGATACCATGCCTGAACAAACGGCAAAAGGTTAATTCATAAATACACACACACACACACACACACACACACACACACACACACACATATATATATATATATATATATATATATATATATATATACCACCTTCGATCATCTCCTGGCCTGTCTGTCTCTGGTGACATTCACCCTGGGCAGGTTGAGTCGACTTCTTCTCTAAAAGTTTCATGGAACATTTTCGGCTCCACAAGCATGTGATGCGGAGATTTTTTTGCAGTAGGTTGCCAATTCCTACTGTGGGAGACTGGTTGCCAACCAAGGCTATGGGGCCCAGTCTGTCCTTTAGCTGATGGGAGAATAGATGAGTTTATACTTTTCCTAAATAATAGTATAAATACTGTAATGAATTCGACTAAAATTTTAACTCGGCTTTCCATTCCTCAGTCCAAGCCGCTATCCATTTCATCACCGTTCCTTCTACTTTACAAAGCTGAGTAAATATTTATACTATTATTGTTTTATAGTAATCTTTAGAAATCATCATGGTTTAATGGTTTGTTTTGGCTTGTTTTACGATATATCAACCTCAGTGGTTTTTTTAATGCAGATAATATTTTCTGGTATCTTCATGTGAATAGAATATGTATGCATTGCAGGCAATATCTATATAATATATATAATAACTATAATAATTATAACAATAATAATAGTAACAAAAATAATTCTACTAATACTAGTAATTGTTATACTATAATTAAGTTCGTCTTGAAAAACCCACGGAGAACGAACTCGTGGGGAAAAAGAGGGAAGTAAAAAAAGAAACAAACGAAGTACATGAACAAAAGTCAAATACTAGTAGGAAAGAAAAAAAAACCAAGGCGAAAACCGTAACACTAAAGCGCTCAATACAAAAGTAGAGCAACAAAGACAGAAAATCTAATCAAGAGCCAACAAACCTACCTAGGTTTCACCCTTCGGCTCGTCAAGTAAATTGGCTGAGAACAAAGATTTAAAGGATCAAACATATAGGTACTCAAGTTTAAGACAAAGAAGACACCAACGCACAAGAAAGGGGAGAATCACTTTATTGGGAAAAAAAGGAAAGGTAGGCTAATTAAGAGATAGGCTAATTCAGCAGGCATTTTTCCAGTTCGTATTTAGAATTGAGTAAATCCTGTGAGATTTAGAATTGAGTCTTTTTTGTCTTGGACTTGAGTACCTATATGTTTGCTGCTTTAAATCTTTGTTGTCAGCCAATTTACCCTGACGAACCGAAGGGTGAAACCTAGGTAGGTTTGTTGGCTCTTGCTTAGATTTTCTGTCTTTATATATATATATATATATATATAGTTTACATTGTGACACGGAAATTTCTATGTTTCAAGATTTTACCCCGTCATCTGGCAATGTTAGCTCATTGTTGTGAATTGATTATAATATTTTTAAATGTATTTCTGGTGACATTTTACAGTAAAAATCTATTTTTATACTTTCATATTGCGTAGTTTGGCGGGGGTAATTATTTGATTATAGCTGGGATCCTAACAGGTACTACCACTCCGGGTCAGTGGGAATAGAAACAACAGCAATAAAGAAGTTGTTCCAAGCTCCTCGAAACCTCGAAACCTCCCGATCAGAACCCTTGCTGCCGGATGCAGTGTATCGTCATACCCAGGACGTTGACTAAATTGTAAGTGCCTGGTATAAAAATATATAGGTCCAAGTCCAGCTATGCGATTTTCTATAAGTTTCAGAATTTTAAATAAAATTAATAATTTATTATAAGTTTGATCATTATTTTCCAGTTAAGTCATTAAAAATCTATCATTAAATGAAAACGAATTAAAGAAAAATAATTCATTGTTAATCATATGAAAGGAGTTTTTTTATTAACTTTCTTATTTGCAGGGACTATAGATATTGTTAGATAACATACAGAAAATATGTGTTTTCATTATTTGCAAATGACAAGAAAGTGCATTCTTAACCATTACCTTTAATTAACAGTGCCCTGCCTTAAGCAATGGTGTCTTAGTTCCGAAGGTACACTTTTTTAAAACCACAGGTATGTGCGTCAAAACGACTGCACAAACCGCCATATTTAATGCTAGAATCACTCAATGTACAATCTTACTCAATAGCTACTAGTAACGACTGAGTAATAATACAGAATGCTGTTAACGCAATTTTAAGAATATGATTATTAGCTAAAATGAAACACCGAACAATCGGTCTTTTATATTTAAAAAAATGCTTGATGTTTTTCAGATGGAATTTTAGATAAACATTTTTGTTCGTTTCTTGACAATGTTCAAATGTATCCATAAAAATGAGTTAAAAAATATAACGTTTCTTAAAAGATTTTATTTTGATTGTATTAATGCGAAGACAAAGATTACAAGCGAAAAAAGTGCCTTCTTTTTGAGGATTTCATACAGATGTGATAAATGGAGCCAAACTCGTTCAGCAATATGTAAACTGACGGCTGTATACAACCGCTTTTCACCTAACTGGTTAAAAGTGGCTTTGAGTAAATGAAAACTCTAGGTCCTTAGCAATGACCACACTTCTTTTAATTTCCTGAACAGATACTGCAGAATCACAAAGAACTATACCAATTAAAAGAAATCACATCATCAAAGAAGTTTCAACAGCGGAAACAACCAAAATGAATGGCAAAAAATAATGTCATAACCAAGATGTTGACATTCCACACTGCTTCAAACAAAAGGTTAAGAAGGTAATCTATCAATACTAGAAAAATAATAACATTGAACATAGAAAATTATTTTTGTGAAAAATTGTTTTGACGCAAATTTACATAAATTTCAACCGACAGTAAACTATCTACTTGATTAATGAATGCTGAATTTTTTCTTTTAAGGAATCAGCTAATATTGCTATTATCATTATCAAAAGACAATGCTGGTCGAATTTGTTTAATTCTTTTATGCTCATAACATGTAGATTCCACAAATAATTCATCTTTAATAAAAGTATAGTATAATATATACGAAACTCGTAAAAAGCCGCATTTTTATGACATTCAGTAAATATCGAAATGATTATATATATATATATATATATATATATATATATATATATATATATATATATATTGAATTGTCTGGTAAAATAGTGGTCTAATCATTATACTCAGACATCTCGTCCTAATTAATCAGTTATGTAAACCTTCTATTAGCAAAATATAAAATAATTTCAATAGATGCACTCATCGCAATATGTTCATCACGACATCAGAATATGATTATCACAACAACGAAGAAAATCCAGTGTAAATTAAAATTGCATAAAACAATGAAAAATGACAGCTTCAATTTTATGAAATATACAGATTGGGTTTGTGAGGGGGTGTTAAATATTTTGGACACAAAGGTATGTGTCGATTCTGAATGACTATACAAAAGGCCGTTGGCACTGGGATCTTTGCCATCTTTTAAGTGAATGACATTATGATTAGAATTTAAAGACGACACGAATATAATGATTCATTTCAATGCACGTCTTTGAAAATTCATTCGGTTTACCTTTTGGCATGAAATCGATTATTCCTTTACATTTCTGAAGAGAGAGTTTATAGGAAGACTGTAAGACTGCCCGCCCGTTGTTCGTATTATTGTAATTATAATAAACAATACAAACGTCCTTTAACAAAGTATCGATCATATACGAATGTATATCTTTTTGCTTTTTCTTCCGACACATTGCATTAAATAAAAATCATAACAAATACATTTATGCGCCTTTTATTATCATACCCTCGACAATCTTCGCAATGCAAATGAAGCGTGAAATATAAATGTTATATCCTCTTCCATGTGTACAAAATATTACAAAAAATCCATATTAAATAAGTAAAAGAATTGTTTGATACATTTTATATCCATCCTCAGGTGTACATCTCATTACAAAAAATCGATATTGAAAACTTACAGGAATTGTACACCTGAGAAAAGATAAAAATGTATTAACTAATTACATTACTTATTCAATGTGAATTTTGTAATGAATTATACAATTGGAAAAAGATATAACATGAGCGTGACTATTATTCTGGCTGTCCGAGATATCTGCTGGAATAGATTTCGCTCTCACTGTCCATGCTCTTTCCTACTCTTACTCTTAGAACTGCTACTTATATATAGCTTTGATGAGTTCATTTGTCATATGCGTAAGTCCCCATAATACTTTCCCAGGTGTACAACCCTTTACAAAAAATCTTTATTAAATTAGTAAAGAAATGAAATGTTTTTATCTATTTTGTATCCTTGATAAAATAGGGTCATCTGAAAAGAACAATTGTTGATAGATGCTAACCGTATCGAAGATCTACATCCAACCAGAGCCAGACATACAGTATGTTTGAGTAAGAAAACTGAATGAAGAGATATAGATATATAAATTATATCACTATACATTGATCGTATTCATATTGATTTGGTTTGTTCAGCAGGTGAGAGGTTTGGAGTGAAATGTGCCCTTGTATGGATTCCTTAGTATAGTATAATCTTTGAGGCTAGAATTGCACTAATCGAATCAGATTAATCAGCCTCCAGCCTTTTCTCTTCACACATTTTCTACAAAAAATAAGATACCTCTCTCCATCGATTATACACTTGAACAATTCTGTAGAACGGAAAATCTAAAACAGTGCGTTATTAACAAAGGTGGCACAAACCCTACGCCTGGATCTAGCTTGATTTCGTAAATTGGAAATTATTTAGTAAACTTGTTTTCTATTATATGACCACAGTGATATATTTTAATCTAGCATATGTCCACAGTCATTAATTACACAATGAATATCAGGCTCTCCACACTGGAAAATTAATTTGTGTGTCGACCTTGTTACGGCAAACGCATAACTGTTTTTAAACAGAAGAATATATTGATTTATAAATTATTTTTCTGCGTGATGAAATAGCCAAGCACCGTGTATGAAACAATTGCCTCGTATTATTACAATGAGAATGGGTATTTCATATTAACAAAAATGAAAAATATTGAGAAACCAACACCGAAATTGTCTTATATGAAATATGAATTGGGTCATCCATTACGAACGACTGGATTATGGAAGGACCATTACTGCAGATGTTTATTGGTAGCAACTTGATCGGATAAACGAAGCATTGCATGAAATCTCTCCTGTTTTGGTAAATATGAAAAATTTTATTTCTCGCTGGAATTTTGTATCTACAGCAATTAAAAATAAATATGACAATATTGTTATAAATAATATTTAAATAGATTTAACTTATATTTGTTTTCAAATCATGTATTATCGTATAACGTAATTACTTTCCTATTACCCTAGAATGATACGTTTTCTTTTGATGAAAAGAGAACTTTGTAGTAAACATTTTCCTTACTTAGTAACGAATTGTCATAAGAGAATGCATGCCATTTAAAGACCACAGGTGATTCGCGAGAACTGGAAATCATTTCAAACTAATAAAACAACGTGGAACTTTAACATGGATTTCAACAAGAAAAATGGAACCGAAAAAGAAGACAGGTATTCTAAACAAAATGGAAGCAAAGTATTTATTATTTTTAGTACCTTTTGTTTTATTTTTATTTCATCCTTATTTTCTATTCCACTGTTTTTATAAGACTTTTTGTATCCACACAACCGAAATCTCGTTTACCTCTTTCGGAGTTTTCCACCAGGCACAACTAACGAGATTTGGATTGCTGTCTCTCTTAAATCACTGACTTCATTATATGTGATTCTTCATTCCCCCTTCATCCATCAGGCACCCCGATCCTATTCACCCCAAAGATAGACTAAACTATCGCCCGATTCACACTCCACCCACGTCTATTGTACAGGTGTAGAGGCCCATCCCTTGTTCCCTGTTCAGGATGTGGTTTCCGACTTTCTCTTTTCCAAATATTTTCACTCTTACGTAGCCCCCTGCACATCAGTGGCGTTACCGCCTTGCTCGGGGTGAAATGATTAAAAAAAAAATTAACTCTTACAATGAAAAAAGACGACAAAGACTTAGGATCTTCTATGAGTAGAGTTTTGTAATGGTAAAGTTAGAAATGGGTAGGTGAAAATCATTTCGTCTCTGAGCATGCATCTTCGGCTTGAAACTATTTTGCCTGCGGAGAAATGTTTCATTTGGCAAGGGAGTGCCAACGACCAACCCAGTCCCATCACATTGACCATTGTGCGGATTAATTTCTGTTGACTGGTCGCAACAAGAGCGAAAGTGCTAATAATGGCAGGTACGTGTCAACGTAGAAATAACAATAATTACATTGCTGCCAGGCGCCCAGAGTATAAAATGTCCCCGCCGTTTCAATGTCGACTTCTGCTTAGCTGTTCTTTGGAAACACATACATATACACGCATAAATAACAAAAAGACCTACGATTAAAAATCAAGATCTCATTATGTTACATTCTATATGTATTTCTTGCAGTAAAAATCAAAACAACCGCACTTCTACTATTGTTCGAAAATACATTCCGTAGAGTTATGGTTAACAAACTTGTTACAAAGACGTTTGTTAGAGTGGTGGGTTCAGTCTAGAAAATTCAATAAGGATTTAATCACAACAGTTTATAATATTGATAGTATGATACTCAATGGTGATTTAACTAACTACACTGGTGTAGTGTTTTGCCAGATTAGGCTTTGCATTGATTTTCGCACAAGGACAAGGGAGTAAATTGAGGTTACCCCGGGCTGTCAATACGGAATCACTTGACCACACGTCCACATTCGGTTTTGCAAGCGTGGGAACAAGCATGATAGAGTGATTTACATAAACGACCTTTCCAGAAAGAGTTACGTGGTATCTCATACATAGCAGAAGAAAATATAATGTACACTTTTTTTACCAAGGACAAAATAACCACTCACACACACACACACACACACACACACACACTGGTAGATATTAACTGGTGGAGTATTGGAGTGAAATAAATTATAATATTAAATCTGAAAGATCTAATTCCTGTCCTAGTCAATGGTTGCAACGTTTTATAATTTCGCCGGCACATCATTATGCTAACAAAAACTAGCATCAGCTTATCGAATCTCCAACTCTGATGATCATTTGCCAAACAAAAATTCGTGAAAAGTCTGCTTTTTCGAGATAATGTTGCGGTATTTTTGTACCATTAACATTGTCTATCATACAGGAAGATTTTTTTTAATCATTTCACCCCAAGCAAGGCATTCCACTGCCACTATTGCGCTTGGAGCTACATAGGAGGAGATTGGGGCTACATAGGGGGAGGTAAATAGGAAGAGTGTTTAGATATAGGAAATGTCAGAAGGGGGTGATAGATAGTTGGGTGTGTGGGAAGAGGGTTTGAAAGAATGGAAGTTAGTTAGTTAGGAGGTGTCTATTGACCTTACATTTAAACTCCTGGAGATTGTAGCCGTCGAGGAAGCAGTCATGTGGAAGAGAATTCCACAATCGAGAAGTGCGAGAAAAGAAGCTGTTGGAGTAGAAGTTGCGGTTGCATTTTATCGGTTTCACTGTAAAAGGGTGGGATCTAGTTGCTAATCTAGTATCTCGTGCAAATTCGAACCTAGTGGGCACCAGTGATCTAAGTTCATCGGAGCAGAAGCCGTGAAAGTATTTATAGAAGAGACACAGGGAAGCCACGTCGCGCCGGTGAGAGAGAGTCTGCAGGCGGTCTACTAAGTCGGTATCGATCACATTACAGACCCTCCGCTGTACCTTGTCTAGAAGCCCAAGGAGAATAGCAGGGGCACCCGACCAGATATGCCAACTATTCAATGCACGAGCGGATGGTAGATTTATAAATGTACAGGATAGATTCAGACGGAAACAACCTGCGGGCCCTGCACAGAGAACCATCTCTCATAGCAGCGGATTTAGCAATGCGGATTCGATATAGTCAGCGGATTCGATATAGTCATTCCACTTGAGGTCCGCTGAAAGTGTGAGACCAAGGAGGCGTAGTGTTTTACTCTCTGGGAGGCAAGCCTGGTCCATGCTAATAGGAGGTAGGTGCGATTGTCTATGATGATTAATTGATAGTAGCTTCGTTTTAGAAGCATTAAAATTTACGAGCCATTTCTTACCCCAGTTCACTACGGATTGGAGGTCCTTTCCAAGCTCGGCTGCGAGGTTAGCTTTGTCGCCCACACCAGATTTTTGGTCGAGGCGAGAATAAACTGTGGTGTCATCGGCGTACATACCTACTTGGGATCTTATGGTATCAGGGAGATCATTAATGTAGATCAGAAAGAGCGTAGAACCTAGGATAGAGCTTTGAGGGACACCCGCGTTCGTATGGTAGCTCTGGGAGGCATGTCCGTTTAATACCACTTTCAATGTGCGGTTAGATAGGAATGACTGGATTAGTTCAAACAATTGTCCAGCTATACCATAGCTCCGCAGTTTGAATAGAAGGCCAGCATGCCAAACTCTGTCGAACGCTTTAGAGATATCCAAGGCAATGGATCGGGCTTCACCATTCCTATCGAGTGCCTGATATATGTACTTGGTGGTGGTCGTTAGCATATCAGCAGTAGACCTGGTGAATCGAAGGCATACTGTTTGTCTGAGAGGAGCCCGTGGGCCGTGAGATGCTGAACGACCTCGGCGTTGATAATGGCTTCGAACACTTTGCCAAAGATCGGAAGAAGGCTAATAGGTCGGTAATTTGCGGGGTCCGAGGGTTCTCCAGTGTTTTTAAATATAGGAACTACAGAGGAAGATTTCCAACAGGCAGGAAAGCAGGAAGCAGATAGGCAGAAGTTGTAGAGCTTAGAAAGTACAGAGGAAAGTTCGGGGGTACATTTCTTTAAGACTATGATTGGGATTCCGTCCCCTCCGCTCGCTTTGTGAGGGTCAGGTTTGGAGATTATCTTAGAGACAAGCGAGGGTGTAATATGGACGTCATTCAGTTGAGCATCAGTTCTAGGTGGGAAGTCGGGTGTAGAAACTCCAGATGAGTCCAGTCTCGAATTATTCGAGAATCTGCGGGCAAAGCATTCAGCCTTGTCCGCTGGGGAGGTGAGGACCTCAAATTAGTGGGGGTATTGTGGACTTGCTCTTGTTAAGTACTCTTTTACAGAGTCGCCAGTAGTCTTTGGTGCCGAACTTGGAAGATGCTATACGTTACTTCATTCTGGCAGCAAATAACATCTTAGCTTCGTTAAATATCTTTTTACACTTATTATGAGCTGAAGCGAAAAGGCGTCTGTTTTAGTCCGACGCGTAGCTACGATAGAGTCGGAAGAAATGATTCCGGTGGGCAATGGCGGCCGAGCAAGCGGGCGAGAACCATGGAGATGAATTTTTAAGGTAGACTGAACGATTTTGTTTAGAAATTTGGCGATATATAAACCGGATGAAGTTTCAAATCAAGCTGAAGCTGATTTAAGTGATACTGATGACATATTCTCGATAAAAGTCCCAGTGGATTGTGGGTTTTTTACACTAGGTGTTTGTTGTTGCGGTTTCATTTTTATTTCGTAATGGACACAGATGCATTATTTTAAAAGATAGATTGCCGGAACTATATTTTTAAAACAACACCCATCTATTTGAAAAAAAAAACAAACTGCTAACCGTAAATGGTTAATTAAAATAAAAACGTTTCCTTGAATATTACTGAGAAAGAATTTTTCAATGCTAAAAAGCCTTGAAAATTTCTTTCTCAGTAATATTCAAGGAGAAAATTAAAATTCATTAATTGACATTATTTATTTTTATACTTATTTTTTAAAATTCATAGATTGACATTATTTATTTTTTATACAAAGAAATTAAATAAATATTAATGTTTACCTTATTTTGCATTTTTATATAAAAATATATTTTTCGGCTTAACAAAAAAGATCTTAAATATTATAGGTACACATATCTTTTCCTTTTGTCGAAGGATGTTCATTGTCATTATCATCATCATCATCATCATCGTCATCGTCACCTATGTGTGGTTGTTGGTTTCATGCTGAACTGATACTTGAATAACTCTATCGCGCTTTCTCAGTTGCGTGACAAGGTCTGAGTCTCTGAGAAGGATCTTCCACTTCATTTATATATTTCATGTCTCGCTCGTCGATTGAGCACTCTAGAGAAATGGTAGACTTTAAAAAACAGTAGTTACTCACAGCTATTTACGCATCGTTCATTCAGTAATTAATTTGAACATCCTCGGCTACCTGTGTGTGTTTACATTGTGCAGATAGCTTAGAGGTAGAATCGCCAACTGGTGTCAAATCGATTGTGTTTCAATCCCGGATAGAAGCAATCAGATGTCTAACCATACTGATGATATGCGAAACAGAGCAGTCTACTGATGACTGTATTTATAGCTTTTTCACAGATATTATGTATATACAGAAGTTCATTTGATTTACTCTTTGGTCAAATTTCTATTTGAAAAAAAAAATTAAATAGATTAAATCGACAAACATTTCTGGCAGCTTTTTCCAAACATTTCTATCATCTAAGTGAGAGCATTTTTTAGCATCATTGATAGAAATGAAATGTTTTAAAGAAAAATCAAATAAAAGTCGCAATGTGTGCATATTGTACAATTTTGTTTATTTACGGTTGATATTGTCTAAATATATACATAAACAGAATGACAGCAAGAGACAAACAGAAAAGTCACCAAAACATGCGTGTTTGATCACATATTCAACACAGGTTTTCTTTTATTAGATAGATAGATAGATAGATAGATAGATAGATAGATAGATAGATAGATAGATAGATAGATGCATTGCGCAAAAGGTAATATTACCGAGTTTCAAATAGCAGTCGAATTCGTTTAGTTCATTTCATATAAATAGTCCGCAGACTGATCTGTTTTGCTGTATCAGAGCTCATCAGTACGGTTAGACATCCGATTGCTTCTAGTCAGGATTGAAACCTGACATTTGGGTTGTATACAGCTCTGACATTTTAGATATTTCTGAACGAGTATTGCTTCATGCATGGCATCCATATCAAAGTCTTGATTTGATAAGGCTGCTTGAGTACATAACTCGTCTTTTAAGTTAATGAAAATATCTATAGTCCTTTGTATTCTCTACTTCCCTTCCTTATCTGCTATACTAAATTTGTTATCATCAATCCATACACCAATGTATCTGAAGTGTTTAGTACTCAGTAATTTCATATCCTGATTTTTACTATGTATTCAGTGTATTCTAGCACTGATTTTGATGTATGAAGACGCAAATGTTCAGTTAACAGGACATATAATGTAAATGTTATATGTGTCTTTCTTATGATATGTCAATCCAACTTGTGGCTATTCCATCGTCGACGCGAATTGTGTATTTATTAGAAGTGGATTTCAGTCTGAACTCGTTCCAGTTTGCCAGTAACTTTATAAAACAATGTTCTTCCTTTAATATTGTGAATTTCAGAAGAGGGAAGGAGAATCATAATATTTTTTATGCTTTATTTAAACATCAACCGTTTCATGGCTATATATACAATAAGACTTTTGGCCATCTGCTTGCACTCATTTTTATAACAATCCTATTACTTCTGACTTACGTCAACATCTAAATGGATTCGATATATATTCTTTGACACGTTTGTTAAGTATAATTCCGCTTTGGACATATATATTTTTTTTCTAAACATATACTGTTAAATATAAGAGACAATGAATGTCTGTTATGTTTGCTCATGAGCCGTTCTAAATATCGTATTTTGGCTTTAATTTCAGTTGAAAATGAGACAAAAATTCTCCTACATTTGGATAATTTTTTTATTAAGTTGGTTCTAAGTTTTCGGCTCACATGTGCCATCTTCAGAGAGATTATAAGGACGGTAACACAAAAACATCCACCATCAGCGACGATTTTATCTTGTGTTGACATAAAACTCCGCTAAACAACGGCAACAGTTACCAAAAATAACAAACGCAGTTCTCAAACTTGCAGTGCGGTTCTATGACGTCACACCGCGTGATAGCGCAAAATGACAACAGAACCATGTATTCAAATGCAATGTAATGTGTTATGACCAGATTTAAACATGATTTTATTAAGTGTGGGTTCTTTAGATTTAATGTAGATGGCATCTAATATCTGAAGGTTCTTTTTACTGTGTTTATGAGTGAGGATTAGTGTATTGTTGACTAAAATCTGTTTGATATTACTTACATGATCTTGTTTTTCTGAGAAATGTTGTTTAATTGTACTCTTATATATAATAACATATATATATATATATATATATATATATATATATATTGCAACTTGATTGAGCTGGATACAGATTCATAAATGAGGATCAAGATTTGACATTACTTCAAAAGTATATGAATTATTTCATATATATTTACGTGGCCGGGCGGTCAAGGAACGTCATATATGACGATTTTTTCTAAGGTACGCAGGTTGTAATTTTACTTGAGGATGCATATTTCTGTAAGATTTTTCGACTATTCAGAAAAAGCTGAAACCATATTGTTTGTCAAAGAGAAGTTTGTAAGATATGAGATGCCTAAGTACTTCTGCATTGATAGTAGCCTCGAATACACTACTGAAAAGAGATAAGAGGTTAATAGGGTGATAATTAGATGGGCCAGATGGCTCCCCAAATCAGGAAATACAGGTGATGACTTCCAACAAGCAAGAAAACATGAAACAGTGAGGCAATAGTTATCAAGTTTGAAGAAGCCAGAAGCCAGCTCGAGAACACATTTCTTTAGAACGATGACTGGAATGTTATCACTTTCGCTTGCCTTGTCTGAGTCAAGCTGAGAAATTATGTTAGGAACCAGTGACCGGGTTATATATATATATATATATATATATATATATATATATATTACTCAGTTGAGCCTCAGTTCTATATGAGAAATTGCTAGTTGGTACTTCAAATAAGTCAAGTGTGGAGTTGGAAAAGAATTTTCGAGCAAAATACTCCACCTTTGAATTAATTGAATAGAGGAGGATCGGTGGTTTGCTTTTGTTCAGCACACTTTTGTAGAGACGACAGTGGTCTTTGGAACCACATTCCCGAGATGCTATAAATTGCTTCATTCTATCAGCAAACAACAGCTAAGCATCATTTTGAACATGTTTAAATTTCTAAAGAGGCGCCTATAATGATCAGAAGTATCGCTCCAATAAAGCCGGAAGAAATGATTCCCGTAAGTGATGGCAGCCTAGCAAGCCGGAGAGAAACAAGAAGAAGAACGAAATTTAAGCCGGACTTTCATAGCTGGGATAAGATTCAATAGCGGCTTTAACCCAGGAGGAGGCCTAAGAGGTACAGACTTGAACAGCGCATCCAAAAGTGCATGCAAAAGAAATCACGGAACGAATCCCAGTCTGTTGATTGATAGTTGTAAGATATTAAGGTCTAAGTATTTTGGTTTAACTTTTATTTATTGTTTAATGTATTGATATGGTAACAAGTGTGGAAAGAGAAATGGCACAGACAGCAGCATAGTGTGGCATCAGAGTTGCCGACTAGAGGAACTTGCATGAACACGCATCCATGCATGACATGGCATTACAAGAACTCTGATATTATGTGACTCTTGATCAGAGCAATCTCTCAAGACGCTGTGCAAATGTTCGGACTCATAACTACCAGTCTCAAGCATCAACCAGAAAACTGCCAACTTAGTAACCTCATTATGAAAAGACATTACCACCATCCACACATAGCACAAAAATCTCTCAAAAGCACCACTATTAAGGACTGAATAGGGGAAAAGATCAGTGAATCATTTCTAAACTGAGAACAAGGGATGAGACTCTACCCTTTCAAGAGAAAGGTGAGGTGTACAAACCGGGCGATATGAGGTCCTATCTATTCCTATTTAAAAAAAACTAAAGTTACTAAGTTTAATTGAGGAGATCGTTACTAAACAAAAAAAGAAATTGTAGAGATGATACAAACTAGGCTTGAATTTAGAAAAACTTACTTCAAGACAGTCAACTAACCCAATAACATTAGAAATATCCAAGTTAAATTGAATTATCAAAACATTAATTTCATTCAAAACATTACTTTCATTCAGACAGACAGACAGACAGACAGACAGAGTATGTCAATGCATGCCAGCATTGATAATCATATGAAGGAAAAAAACTTAAAGATTTAATAAAATTTAACCAAGCATGCAAAAACCTCTCATATATATATATATATATATATATATATATATAACGAAAAAAGGAAAATTAAAATACTTCAAGGAAATTATTATATAAAACATATGACAAAAATAGATGAGAATTAAACATTTTACTCGATGCAATTAACCAATGCAACTCATTTGAATCATCAAAAAATATAATGATCTTTCTATATACGTTTTATACTATATAAGCATTTAAATACACACACACATACACACACACACACACATATATATATATATATATATATATATATATATATATATATATATACACACATTTTTTCTATCACTATCAGATTATATTTTCTATTTATCTCTATCTCTCTCTATCTTTATATATATATATATATATATATATATATATATATATATATATATACTACCGGCCATAATTATTAGGTCATCCCAGTTTCCCAGTTTCTTAAAAGAAATTATGTATTTTATACTATTTTAGTATTTATTGCCAAGTAGATAAATCTAAATGAAAATAGAATGATTCTTTTGTCATTATTACTTTGAAAAATTTTACAAGGCAAGGAAGCAAAGATTAACCCGTCCGAATCACCCTAAATTTTCTTTATTCTTTCGTTGATGAAACTGCAATATAGGTAATTATTAAATATTTATGAATTAATTTGATGCACATGTTATTGTGCAGTATTAACAAAAGAACAATTTTATTTTCATTTACAACTATTCACTTGGCAATAAATACTAAAAAATAGTATGAAATACACCATTTTTAAAACACTGGGGTGGCCTAATAATTATGGCCGGTAGTATATATATATATATATATATATATATATATATATATATATATATATAATAGGGTGCGATGAATAAATTGTTCTCTATATTTGCGTAAAAATGTCAATGACGCTCACATCTCACTTGAAGAAATATATTTACCGAAATTACAGAAAAATATCTTGAAATACTAAAAAGTAAATTTGTTCAATAAAATCGCCTTTGGTTTCAAACCGTGCCGCTGAACGACTGTGGAATCCTTTGCCATTCTTCTGAACGGTCTCCTTGTTTAATTGAATGGTGACATAATCCTTACTGTCTGTTCATCTTCGGTGTTACAAGGAGTTTTATTTATTTCTCCTTCAACTGCGCTCCACAAATGATCAAGAGTTTGCAGTTTAGAAAGTTGGGAGGACTGACTTAAAGGGTAATGTAGTCGCAGATATTTGCTGACAACCATGATTGAGTTGTTTTCCTTGTGTGGCATTGTGCAGACTTCTGTTGCCAGCAGCCACTCTCTTAATCCAGGACAGCACTTTCTCCTTAAGGCAATTGATGTAGGCTTCAGTGTTAAGTATGAGATCATGTGGAAAGATGAATGGAGGTATATCACTAGGGATCACCCCAAACACCAAGAGGTTGATTGGTATATCATCAGCTCTTTCCGAATCCTCTGCACTGACAAACTTTCTTAAATATTTTATTGGAGCTTACGTCATGAATATAAAGCAGTAGATCAACATCGTTTCCAAATTCCTGGTAGTGTGAACTGCGTCATGATGCTCTTATTCCCACAAACGGTGATCAACTGACCCTACTAAAATGTGCCCCAGTCAACAAAATCAGAAACAAACAACGTGCATGCGCGAAATTAAAAATATAAAATGGTAACAATTTATCAATCTGAACCTGAATATACGATCTTTAATAAGTTATGTTTTTGCAAAGCACAGAAATTATGACCATAAACACTTCAGTAATCTGTCTTTCTATTAAATGAATTTGGTGCAACGTTAGTGACAAAATCTCTTTCACGTCTAATAACAATGGAGTATTTGTAGAAACATAGTAAAGAGTTAGAAACACGTGTACATATTCAAAATATACTGTACAAAAAACAAAAAAAAACTGAAATATTTGCAGATATTTTTATAGGTTTTATTAACTTTGAAAACATCATTTCTTCTACATAAATTCTTCCAGAAGGGAAGAATGATTTTTTTTTGTCAATTTTCTTTATGCCCTGTAAAATGGCGGAATATTTTTCATTTATTTTTAACGGTGCATTTTTCTCCTTTTTTCTCCTTCAAAAGTACCCAAAAAACCTTTGTCATTCGGCCTTCAAAGATAATTTCCTCATTTTCTTTTTTCTACTTTTACACCACAGACTATGGCTGGCAAAAGAAGCTCTAATACGGCCATTGCAATCGATATGGTCTTGATTGCATTGTCCTTTCCAAGTATCATTTAATTCTCGTGTTTAGTGTTGGGCTACTATATGGAAGCGATATTTTACAATCTCAGTGATCGCTTGACTTTTACTTAGAAAGAACTCTGGACAGAAAAGATGGAGGAATTTAACTAACTATATTTCCATGATTCGATTTCTGTTTCCAAGTGTTTTTGTTACTGCAGCACAGCCGAACTAGCATATTATAGCGATAATTTTGTTAGAGGAACGACGTTTAAACGATTTAATGTCAAGAATAAACAGTTTTTGTTTGTAATGTTCAGCTTAATAATAATAATAATAATAATAATTATTATTATTATTATTATTATTATTATTATTATTATTATAACCATAATAATGTTAAATCGGTGTTCGCACCCACTCCAACAATAATAATCACATATTTGTTTGCTACAAAGTCTGAATAGAAAATCATATATATATATATATATATATATATATATATATATATATAGATGTCAAGTCCGTGAACGGCGAGGATAACCCAACAAGATCAATTTAATATAAAACATGAAGTGTTATATCTATATAGAGAGTACAATGGATGTTATCCAGAGCAATATGATATTTATAAAGGCAAACTTAACACGTCATTTAAATTGGTTATAAATTATAATTCTTTTCAGTGAGCTAAATTAGCTCACTTTATCAGACCACACAATATTCGTTCCATCTGGTACACAATTTTTTCCGGAATAAGCATTTCTTTTAACTGAAGAGAAAAATAAGTAAAAAGATTAAGGACAGAGACATTGGCGTTAGCTCAATTGGTGGTATCCAGACCAGTCGCGAAGATGTTGACTACCAAGTCATTAAACTAACACTCCAAATTCCATGGATACCTATGTATGTGTAACCCCACAAATTAACACACCCATGTACGCTCACTTATATCCACATACACACATGCGCACACATCCACCTTGTCTGGCGAAGCAAACACGTATAATGCCTGACGCGCAAAACGAGTGAAGGAAAGGAAAAATAAATAGGAATGCCCTAATACCTTAATTTAAGAACACGGTTTCGGAGCTAGGAGAATTTGCGAGAGTTGTCGTGCGTATGCAAATCTTTTGCAAGTTCAACCCAGCAAAAAAACACCACGCGAGTATGAACGTGGTATTGCGTACACTTTAAGTTAGTAAAGCAATTGTTTGGGTTACTTTTTACACCAATGACAACAATAAAAGTATTTAATTTTAAAAATTCGGTCCGAAAAATAAACTTTTTAAATGGGTATTTGCTAACGAGAACAAGAAATTAAAACCACTGACGCAACACAATGCAGAAAAGAAAAAAAAAGGACGTCAATCAAAAGCTTTTAATAAACATTTTCTCAACCATTCAATCTTAAACATCGTTTCCTGTTTTTGTCACTCGTATATTTACTTTGCATTTAGAAACTTTTAAACGACAATTATTGTTGAGATTCCACACAATGCGTTCAGTTAAAAACGAATTATAAAAGTACAAACTAAATTTGAATTTTAAAAAAAAAAATGGGTTAATTTATAAATGAATTAATTTTTTAATAAATAAAAGGCATAACAATTTATTTGAATCAATTTTGGCGGGTCGCTAATCTGCACATATGTGAAATTTTACTTTTTACAATTTAGGAAAAGGTACATTTCTAACATCGTAATTAAAATATATTGAAAAAAGATTGAGTTGTTCATTACTTTCTGAAAGAAAGAAAGAGAAATGAGAAAGAAAAAGAAAAAGAAACGAAAGATTAAAGAAAAATGAGAAGGAAAGACAGAAAAAATGAAAGAAAAATAAGAAAAAAAGAAGGAAAAACGAAAAAAACGAGAAAGAAAAGGAGAATAAAAAGAAAGAAAAAGGAGGAAGAAAGAAGTAAGAAAGAATGAAAAATGTAAAAGAACGCTATATTATAAAAAAAGACTGATGAGAAAGAAAGGTAGATGAAAGAAAAAGAAAGATTTAGATATCCAAAGAATATAAAAGACATTATTCAATATTTTACTTCCTTCTGTGCGTGATTTTTTACTACACTTCTCTTTTTCACGTTTCAGTCTCGCAATTATTTGCCCTTCTTTAGATGAATTTATCTTTTCTAGAACTTTGCACTTTCTTTCGTCTAATTTATCCTCCAGCTTTTAGGTTATATCCTATTTCCCTGATTTCTATTTTTCTTTGCTTCAACCAACACGACTTTGGAAAAAGCCACCTGAAGAAGAGTGGCAAAAATAAACAGGTTGAAAAGTTAGAAAGAAAACATCAAACATAAAGGTGAACCTGTCGAATAAGAATTTATCGTGTAATGAGGGAGCAAAATATAAAATAACTACTTCTAAATGAAAATAATGAAAATGAGAAAGAAAGGAGGAAAGGAAAACAGATGAGAGCAAGAAGAAAAGAAAATGGAAATTAATGGGGAGGGGAAGAGACTTAAGAGGTTTACGTATGCGTTTCCCCTTTCCCTAACCGGGCCACTGGCTTATATTCTTTGTTTAATCGATCTAAAAATGTTTACATTTGAAAGTTCTAACGAAAGCGACTGATTCCTTTCTCTCAGCGGAATGGCCATACCATTAATACACACTCTTATCAGTTCTGGCGCATGTTTATCGTACATTACCCTCAAATCGTGACCACATACAAGGTGTCTCAAAAAGATACCACCTCCACCCCACGTGCTTTCAAGAGAACAAGAGAGGCAGAAGCGGAAAAAAGAAAACTAATGGTTGTCCACTTTGGACCTTTTCTGACCGTTCGTAGTGAGCAGACGTAAATTATCGTGCTTTTCGTGACGGGTAATGGACAGACAGGCTCTCTTTCTTACTGTAAATATCCTTCCCTTGTTTGATCTTCAAACGGATCTTTGTAATGCTGCTTATGCTTTGCATTACAGGACACATTTCATTCCGACCATGCCGATTAGCGACATCTGTTGGCAAATACAAGAGTGTTTAGTAGCGTAGTCAGTAACTGGTGCGTACATTAGATGACAACCGTTGCATCTGTCCGCCTGAATGTCTCTTTATATAAAAGTCTGTTTTTATCTTTCCGTTTAATTTTTTAGTTTTTATTGTATCGTCCTTAGTATATTGCAATTAACTTTGTCTTTATATGGCTGTCTTGCAATATCTGTCTAGGTTAAACATTTATTACTCGAGTGAGTGATCAATTTAACAATTCTTTATAGGCATGTTCTGCGTTTATAACGTTTTTTAGGCCTCTGTATCTATTTATCATAGACAATATTTATCAATAAATAAATAAATATATATATATATGAGTGTGTTTTTGTTTGTAAATACGTGTGTGTGTGTGTGTGTGTGTGTGTGTGTGTGTGTGTGTGTGTGTGTGTGTGTGTGTGTTCGCGTGTGTCTTTTGAAGTCAGCACCTAGCGGATACAGTCTGTTTCAGGCTTAAACGCATTCGACTGGCCCATGTGTTGCGTTTCGGATCGACTATTGATATATGCTGGTCAATGGTGTATTATGTTATTGGTACTGTGATATTCTAACGATAGCTTTTATGTTTCGAATTGTTCTAAGGACTGTTAAACAGAAATATTTGTGGATTTCAATACAATTTTGTGGCTATTTTATAGTGTTTTTTAATGTTTTAACCATTATTTATTATTGGCTGCTTTATATTTAAATACACCCTATCAATAATTTTGAGCTCTTTAACCGATAAATATAGCATAACAAAACTGTACTTTTGTCATATATATATATATATATATATATATATATATATATATATATATATATATTGTATATATACAAAGTGTTTGCTATTTTTAATGAGCAGATTCATGCAGACTTTGAAGTTTTGTGAGGACACTGTTATGATGTTCTCACTTGTCAGGGCTATTTGTCACTCAAAAAAAGAAATGAGTTAATTTAGAAGTTAAATAATTTTTGAAGAAGTGAAAGATATAATTTAGTTGAATCAATTTTGGCGGGTTGCTAATGTGGACAAATATGAAACTTCACTTTTTTGCACTTTACAAGAAAGTACTTTTTTGATATCGTACGTAAAATGTACTGAAAAAAATAAAGCTGTTCATTACTTTTCATTTAGGTTACCCTTACGAAATCTCGAAGTTGACATGAATCTGCTCAGTTAAAATGACAAAATCTTTGTACTTATAAACTCTCCATTTACACACCGATATTGAGCACTTTATAATAATAAAACCTGCTTGGCAAAATACATTTTGTGAGTAAAATCACTGAACAAACAATAAATTTGGCGCTAAATATTATCACAATTAAACACTATAAAGAATATCAATTAGACACTATATATATATATATATATATATATATATATATGAATAAACAAATCATTATATATTCTTCATTTGTAAACGAGTTATTACGCGACCTAGGTTTCTACCATTATACCTATTAGGTTCATACAACCATGGATGAAAATGTTCTAATTTCTTTTAAAAATTGCTCGTTCGAAGATTTCCCGTTACTTGAGCGTTCAAAAAATCTCCGTTACGTGAAAAAACGGTGATGAGTAAAATCAGTTATTGCAAATTACCTGAAGACACTACTCATGCTAGAAAAATAGGTCGCGTAATAACTCGTTTACAAATGAAGAATTTTCAAAAGTTCTACAATATAATTGTATTGACCACTTTCTAATACAAATGCGTCATGGTCTAATTTTATTATGACCAAAAAGTAAGTAATTAAGCAATATATATATATATATATATATATATATATATATATATATATAAACAAATTATTACTGGTACAAATTTTTACAATTGAAATTAATACAGTAAACTTCATACATACAGACATTTGTAGATGTTTACAAAAGATACAATAAAAAATACAATTTGTAAACATCTACAAATACCTGTATATATATTACAATCTGTCCATATCTAAATATATATATATATATATATTAGTCATCCACATACAAGCCTGTTTTGCTGTATCACAGCTCATCAATGGGGCGAGACGCATCTACTTGCTTCCGGCCAGGATTGAAACTCGACCGATTTGGTGTCAGTCGGAGTCGCTACTCCCTAAACCCTACGTGCCGTATCTAAGCAATGTATACACACGCCAGTAACCGAAAGAACTCAATTCATTTCTGAAGAGTCACGCAGATATATATATAGGTTTTTTCAAAAATAGATAGCACAAAATCAGAGCTGTGTTTCCGATATCTAAATAATAAAAAAACTCTATATGAACGTATGTCCGGAAATGCTTGGTTTCTAGTTATAGGTATTTCAAACATGTGCTAACCGGTGTATCATTATCTCCAACAGGTGACACTGAACTCGCTAAGCAGCGGACAAAACAATCAATCAGATCGCTTTTTTGCCACCAACCGGACAGGACTTCCCTCTTTTTACTCGCGTGTGAAGTGTTGTTGGACGACTGTTAGTGATGCATGTTTATTGGACATTTACTCAAATTAGGAGTATCTACCAGGAAAGGTTCTTACACCGACAGTGTCCGAATAGGGAAACATTTGTGAATATCCAACGCCACCTCTGTGAACATGGGATCTTCGAACCTCGTGCTGGTGGCAGAGAACGACCAAGGTCTACGAGCCTGAGAAAAAAGAGCAGATGTTGGATATCGTGTATGATCATCTTGAAAGCATACGACAGTTGGCAAGGAAACTGGTTATCTCTATCGTAGTTTGTTTATATATTTTTCAACCTCTTTCTATATACCTGTCAATTTGTTCATATCTGTCTATGTTCACGGCCATTTCAATGTTGTTATGACTTTTTCATTATATCTATTTACACATAAATTTCTGTTTACATCTGATTTTTTGATGTTTTTTTTTTTGTTTTTGTTTTTTTTTATAATCGTCTCGCCCCAAACAGGGCATTTTACTGCCGCTGTTGTGCAGGGGGTTACATAGGAGGAATGTTATGAGAAGGAGTGAGAGGTTGCAGGGGGTGTCAGGAAGAGAGGAGGAGAAGGAAGAGAATACTGATGAGAGTGGGGTGGCCGAAGAAAAAAGCACGAGAGAGAGGATGTAAGTTAGTGAGACAGGAGATGACTATTGACTTTAAATTTAAATTCTTGGAGATTATAGCTTTCCGGAAAAACAAGTATGCGGAAGGGAATTCCACAGGCGGGAAGTGCGAGAAAAAAAGCTGAGGGAGTAGAATTTTCGTTTACAATTTATTGGCTTCACAGTAAAATGGTGGGACCTAGTTGCTAATCTTGTGGCTCGAGGAAATTAATATATAGGGGCTACCAGTGAGCTAAGTTCATCGGAGCAGAACCCGTAAAAGTATTTGTAGAAGAAACACAGGGAAGCCACACTACGTCGCTGAAAAGGTTACCGTATCCTAGCTGCCAAGTCGGGATCGATCACATTACAGATTCTCCGTTAGGTAATTGTTTCATTCAGTCTGTTCATATCTATCTACCTATATATATATATATATATATATATATATATATATATATATATATATATATTGTTTTTCTTTAATCCGAAGTGGAAGAGTAGGAAGGTAAATTCCAAGAACCTGATCCTAATCAATATTAAAAAAAATTTAACATTAAAAAGTGATGTAGGCAGAGAGCTCAATGTATTAAGAATACAGAGCCAATATAAATTAGAGAAAATTTTCAAAATTCAAAGGCGTCTGATGTACATTTCAACATAGGATCTCTAATAGAGATTCTACGTCACGTCAGCGACATTGTTTTTTCCAAATGGCGAAGACCCTGGGGTAGAGTGTGGAGTGGTTTTAGGTTAACAACTGCCACAAAGTAGAAAAGGACAGAGCTGGTAGTCGCGGGGTTAGAGGGTGTTGAAACGGTATATTTAGGAAGGGGAGGAATAGGAGTTCATATTGTATAAAGATAGACAGCTAAATGAGTTATATTACTTTTTTAAGGTTAAGATTTGGGGCTGTTTGAAGAGGTGTATTTAGGTGAGAAGGAATGGGTTTCAATATAAGATTTTAAAATTTTTTATTTAAGTTTATTTGATTAAACCTTTTAGGTAGAAGCGAGCTAAATGCCAATTACAGGAAGTTATCAGTTTAAAAATTATTAGAGAAAAATACTAGAGAAAAAATATTAGAGAAAAAAAAAATATATATACATATATGTGTTAACCAAGGAAAAAGGGGTTTAGTAAAAGAATCCATATTTTCTAAAGATAGGCAATTAAAGGAGCTTTGGATAGGAACATAGACAGCACCTATCACGAAAATTCCTCGAAATACGGGCTGAACCTATCAGTTTCCAGCTAATTTCAGGATCCTTTTGTAAACTATCTAGACATCACCCTGAACTTAAATGATGGATCCTATCAACCATTTCTCAAAGAAAATAGTTCCCCCACTTATATTAATATTTCATCCAACCACCCCAAAAATATTATAAAACAGATACCCAATATAGTGAATAATAGAATCGACCAATTATCATCGAACATTAAAACTTTCAACGCAAGTAAAAATATTTACAATAAGGCCCTTCAAAAAAGCGGATATAAGAACAAGTTAACATATAATAAACCTACAATAGACTCCGAATCATCCAAAAACAAAAATTAAAGAAACTGTAGAAAAAGAAAGATAATTTGGTTTAACCCCCCCTTATTGTAAACTAACTAACATCAATATTGGTAAATATTTTCTCAAGTTAATAGACAAAAATTTTAATAACAGTAACCCTCTACGGAAGATTTTTAATAGGTACACCCTTAAAATTAGTTATTCTTGCACCCCGAATATGGACAGCCTTATTAGTTCCCATACTAGGAGTATTCTGGTGAACTTGCGCAATGCTGAATCTAGGTCCGGAATTCTAAATGAATGAAAAAAGGCCGATATCGGTATGTCCGCCGGTCCTTTCAAACAAAGACTGTATAACCACAGGTACTCCTTTTCGAACACCGGTCAGAGGTACCAGACAGCCCTTTCGCGGGCATTCTGGAAAATGAAAGAGGCTGGATCCTGAAATTAGCTGGAAACTGATAGGTTCAGCCGTATACCGAGAAATTTTCGTGATAGGTGCTGTCTATGTTTACTGGAAAAAATTTCAATATTAATATACCCCCACCAACACCGGCTACTGAATCTTAGGAGGGAATCCATCAGTAAGTGCCGCCACAAGGCAAATTTTTCGAATACTTAAATTTAGAATTTAAATCCCCGTTGACTAGATGTTAGAATATAAATTAAAAGGATTCAATTTAAGTTTTAATCTTAATTTTACCCTAACGTTAACCTTAAAAAGTATTTTAACCCCACTACCTTCCTATCCCAAGCTCCTTTAATTGCCTATCTTTAGAAAATATGGATTCTTTTACTAAACCCTTTTTTCCTTGGTTAACACATATATGTATATATATATATTTTTTTCTCTAATATTTTTTCTCTAGTATTTTTCTCTAATAATTTTTAAACTGATAACTTCCTGTAATTGGCATTTAGCTCGCTTCTACCTAAAAGGTTTAATCAAATAAACTTAAATAAAAAATTTTAAAATCTTATATTGAAACCCATTCCTTCTCACCTAAATACACCTCTTCAAACAGCCCCAAATCTTAACCTTAAAAAAGTAATATAACTCATTTAGCTGTCTATCTTTATACAATATGAACTCCTATTCCTCCCCTTCCTAAATATACCGTTTCAACACCCTCTAACCCCGCGACTACCAGCTCTGTCCTTTTCTACTTTGTGGCAGTTGTTAACCTAAAACCACTCCACACTCTACCCCAGGGTCTTCGCCATTTGGAAAAAACAATGTCGCTGACGTGACGTAGAATCTCTATTAGAGATCCTATGTCGAAATGTACATCCGACACCTTTGAATTTTGAAAATTTTCTCTAATTTATATATATATTTCTATGTTTCGAGATAGATTCTTTTCATCAAGCAATGCTTGATGTTGGTTGTGCAGATGATGTACATTTAAATACAAACACCTTCAGTTTGCTGTTTATGTTTGTGGGAAGATATAAAATTTACATGTGTGTTCCTTTTAACTAATCAGAGAGAAGATTCATTTTGGAACTTGGCCCCAAAGAATACATACTAACTTTTTCCCTTTTTTCCTCCTTTTTCCCTTTCCTTCCATTTCTCTTTTCTTTTTTGATCCCTAACGGTCAAGATGTCAACCTGCTTTTAACCTAATTTTATCTTTTTCCTTTTTTCCTTTTTGTTTTTATCGTTTCTCACTTAGTTTTATTGTCTTTGATGTGATGCGCCCATTTAGTACCAAAACTATAAGTCACCGTTTTAATCACTATTAGACTCCTCCAACTCTTTCTGAACGCTCAGCACTGTTTCATATCATTTTGTCTCCTCTTCTAGTGAACAGTAGAGGGGTGAAGAAAGAGAAGAAATTTATTCTTCTTATCAGTGCTTTTCGAGTTCTCATTTTTACAAAACATTTGATTTAGAGGTAACATTTTTTCCGATTTACTCCCTGCTATCCTTATCCTATCTTTCTAAGATCTACTTATTTATTGTAAAACTATTTTTAAAAAGAAAATTTTTATAAATAATTTTATGTTCCAATTTACTTTATTTTGATAGTTCATCAGTAATTATTTTTCCTAAGCACTTATTGGTTATATGCATGTTATTTTATTTAGATTTTTTACCCATATTCTGATGTGAAAATTTTGCAATGTCTACATATGACATTTATCTAATTGCGTTTATTTAATATATTTTTATTCTGAAGTGATTTAATAATATATAGTTTTTCGTATAAACGTAATAAATATGGTTCATTTAAGGAATTACATGTTTTAACTTCTTTTAGAATTTTTCACTTTATTTTGGGTGCTTTTTTTCTTATTTTCTTTAGATACCAATGATATTTCGATAGGGAAGTTCTATTTTTGTATTTGTTATTATTACATGAAGACGTGTGCTGGTGAATTCGCTGTTTTAGTGTATCCTTAGTACTTTTTATTTAATTTTTGTACATTATTGGGGTTTTGATTTGACGATATTTTACATTGATAGACGATTGATTCCGTTAGGCACCTGTTTTCTAACGGGCAATCTATAGAGTTTTTTTACAATTACATTTTTTCTTGTCTAAATTGTTATTTTCTGTTATTAGGTTGTTTTTATTAATTTAGTTAAAGTTTTTTTAAATATTATTATTATGATTTTTATGATTTTTCTAGATTGTTTATACAGTGTAACTTAATTTAATAGTGTTTTTTCCAAAAAGTGTTTCTTAATTAACGTGAGGAATTTCCTCCTCAATTTACTACTAGTTATTTGGTCGAAAGAGCGTGTGCACAAGATAATATTTCTATTCCTATTTTTTTATCGTGGGTTGCTTTTCTTTTTTACATATTTAGTATTTGGGTTTTTATGTCACTATTTTTTAAGGTAGTGTTATAAAAATTGCTACACATATTAAATACTTCTTCATCTGCTGAATTTTTACTAATTCTGTATTCTGTTGATGAGGGTACATGTTTAATAACAGATGGAAAGTGGTTAGATTTCGGGTGGATGTATGAAGGATTGGTATTTGTTTTTTATGTGGTTGGTGTATATTTTTCTCTAGATCTAAGGTTACATCGAGAAAATCTACTTTTTTATATTTGTTTTAATTGTTACTTTTAAATTAAGGTTTTTAAATTCTTTATGTATCATACTTTCTAATTTTATCCATTCTAGTATATATATATATATATATATATATATATATATATATATATATAGTGTTGATTTGTGATGGGGCTTAGTGCTAAGATAATTGTTTTGTTTTTTTTGGTTTTTCAGTGGTATACTGATAAAAAGATATTTTGAAAAGCAGTTTCTTTTTGTCATAAAGTGCTCGATATCAAGATAGAATGTTAATAACATATTGAAAAAATCCAGGAAAAGTTTCAGCCTCTTCGTATTTATTTTTTCATATATACCTCAATGTGCTTATATATTTTTTTCAAATGTCACCCTATGCATACCAGTTTTTGCATATAACTGTCTTTGTATATATCTGTGTAAAATATGTGAATACATTGCAAAATAATATTCTATTTTAACTGTTAGTAAATATGAATAGACTTAGATAGATAGATAGATACATACATACATACATACATACATATATACATATGAATGGAATGAGATAGATATTTGCTGAAAATAGTTATGCACCTATAAATTTGAGGAAAGAGCATCTTAAACAGCCAGCTATAGCTTTGAGAAACTTATATGATTACTCTTGTTGTTATACGATTTCTCGTAGATTTACAAAGTAAGTATTCTGTGTCAACCTCTTTATCTAGTCTGATTGCTTGTTGCTGCTCAACTCTCTAAAATATGGTAAAAGTTGAATATCCCTGTTTGCTTCGCTTCTGATTAATCCCAAGATAATTATAAACGTTCTTTTATTATTAACGTGTCTATTTCCATTTCTCTCTCTCTCTCTCTCTCTCTCTCTCTCTCTCTCATTTGTGGTTCTACAACACCCTCATTTCTTTTGTGACACTCAGTAGTACTTATTCTTTGACAGTCCTTCTTTGTAGCCTTTGTTCCTCCATTGATTTGCTCAAAGTGTTTATCACCTGCCCCCTCTCTTTTTGCTTTTGATGTGTCTTGAGATTGTTAAATTCTCCAAGCCATCTTATTTCAATTTCGTGTTTCTTTCTAATGCTCAGCAAAGGTTTCCTCATAATTTCTATTCTCATTAAGATGTGTTCATTTCTTACTTTTTCTACCGATGGTTTTATCAAATTTGACGATAGAAATAACATTTCAATCACTAAATCTTTTCTTCATCTGTAACGGCATTGTCTCGCATTCTCCGTGAAATATGAATGGTAATATTACATAGCAGATCATTGCTTTTTTTCCCCTTTGTTTCTAATGTTATTTTCGGGTCCGTAAGAAAATCTGCTTTCGGTATTCATATGCTACTTCCGGTTCCTATGTAACACTTTAAAGATTGTTGAATTTTTACCTTTGCTTGATTCGGATGTCTTCAATTTGAAATTGAAACTTTGGTCTGCACTTGCTACTCCTCACCATGCACCTTTCAACTAATGTTTCGTCTTTCTTGCTTTCATCAACTACATTGTCCAATATTTCTTTCAGTTTTTCTTTCCGATTATGCTATCAAATCATCATTGTTTTGTTGTTGTCTTATGTCCGCCGTTTAGAAATCCTGAGAGGTTCTCTTATTCTCTGAGAATGATTTCGTTTCACAAAATTAAACCGATAAAAAAGGCATCATTATCAGATTACATTTTTAATGTTGATGTACTCGCTCAAATGATCTCACGAGATATTTTAATGCTTCGTTTTTACAGTAGATTTCTGTTTTTAGTTTTTAAATATTATTTCTATATAATGTCACGATAACCTTCTGTGACAGAAAATATTTTCGTTAGTTTTTTACGCATTCACTTGAAAAATTAATATATGCAATCAACACATATCTTGTTGACATTTGGATTTCCATTACTAATCAGCTGAAGAAAGTTGGAGTTTACAACGACCGAAATATCGTGAGTATTACAACAAAGATGCAGATAACAATCCAAACAATGTAAAAATGGTAAATAATATAAGATTTAATTAATATACTATAATTTTCTATCTACAGTATTCTTTCGACTTATTAGTTAAAGCAAACAGACCTTTCTTATTTAAAAATTTGACGTAACAGTCTTATTATCTAATTGGGCCTTTTGATGCACTAATCTAGTAAATATTTAAAGAAACAGTAACCGTGTCTATAACCAAAATATATGTCCATTCGAATTCAATGATTTTTCACTTGTAAATTCATGAAAGACGGTATATGATGAGTTAGAATTTGTTGTTGTTTTGTGGTTTATTTTACATCATGACAATCTTTATTGTTATTTAATAAATCAAATCAGTTATAACTTTTGAGCACCCATTGAGAATCGATCTCACAATTAATGATCAACCAGACGAGCATGCTAACCATTACACAACGCTGAAGTGTCTTATAGAGAAATACCATCTTTTATTTCCTTGATTTCAATCTTTCTCTTATCTTTTCTTCGACATCTCCTGTACCTTGTCGTCCTTTCCTTTCGTCTCACTGTAACCCCCAGCACACCAGTGGTGGTCTTGCCTTGCTTGTGGTGAAACGCTGAAAAAAAATTATCCCGTCTCCAGAGGACAACCTTCATATTTCATGTTTTAGTAAAACCTGTCAACTGATACATTCTTCGGAGTTTTGTCCACTCTTTTTGAGATAAAAGATTTAATTATCTCATATGTTATGGGAAATGTTGACTTCATCATTATTGACTTTCGCCACATCTTTACCAGTTTTCATGAAATGTGCGCTCCGATAAACTTTAGAAACCACTAACATATTTTTAGATAATGTAACTCTGGCGTGAAGCTTTGTTCAGGTTTTGGTTATGGAGAGAAAAGGAAGAGAATCGGAATAGTAAAATATTGTATTTGAGGAAAGACAACAAAACATGTATCTGCCGAAAGGTTTGAAGTAAAACAAAAATTGATAAAATATATAGAAAATAAAGAGTCCATCTCAGTAAACCTGAAAACGTTAAAAATAGAAGAATGGGGAGAAAAGTGATATACTGCGTGGAAGGAAGGAAGGAAGGAAGGAAGGAAGGAAGGAAGGAAGGAAGGAAGGAAATGAAATGAAATGAAGTGTAAATAAGAAAAAGAGAGGAAGAAATAAATGACAATAATTAATTGCCAATAAGTTGGAAAAAAGAAAACGAGAAAGTGAAGAAGAAAAAGAAACCTAGGTATATGTGCGTGCGTGTGTGTATGTGTGTGTGTATGTGTGTGTGTGTATGTGTATGTGTGGTGTGTGTGTGTGCGTTTCTTTTGAATGAAAAATGAAAATTTCAAGAGGAAATAAAAGAATGATAAAGTGAAAATCGAAATAAATTAGAATGAAATGAAAATAGAAGAAATATAAAACGTGATTAAATAAAAAGTGAGACTGCCTTTTGAGCTGACACATTTGTTGGTTTGGGGGCTAATGTTAAATCTAGGATTTCAAATACCGCTTTTCTAGGCATGAAAATGTTGGAACTGCACAATCTCCTCACATTAATTCCTTCACCGTCATCTCTAGCTTTGAACGACACTAAGGAATGTATAAATACCAAAAAACCTCTTTGTTAGCTCGTGTTGACTTTACATCATCAGTCGACATTTAAGCTCGTCTAAATGTGATATGAATTTAGTATACTGATTTTCAAAGCAAGATGACCATCCCCAATTAAAAGAGAAGCAGAAAATATTCTTCCTACTCCATATTGTTCTTCATTTGTCTCAGCAGATCCAAGTTGCAACTCGTGGATATCAATCAAATAAAAGAAGTGGTAGAGGAAAGAAGACTAACTTAAGGTCATATGAGGAAAGAACTGACAAACAGAAAGAAGTAAATGGCGAGGGCATGATGAGGGAAAACTTCTGTTCCGAGAGTCTGTCGCTATGAACGTCGGTGTTTCATGCTAATGTTACCGCCGTAATATGGAATTGAAATTTCTATTGTTGCTTAATCGACGCCTACCGCTTAGGTCGGACAAAAGACAATCAACCAACACGCCCTTCTCCTACACGGACGCTACTTGTCTTTCCTTAATAAATCGTGCCTTTCTACTTCTTTCGTGTTTGCTTGTAGAGCGTGCGTAATTTTGCGAATAGGACTCAATGTACATGATTAGATGCATATTTCTAAATGCACTAAAATTTTGCAAAGAATGTGCCATTGTCCTGATACATGAATGTTCGTTAAATATTTCACTGTATTAATTTTCGATAGATAAACTTAATAATCAACACTAAATTATATGTACTGATAAAAAAAGATATTTTAAAAACGAAATATTTGTAGAGTAAAATAAATATATTTTACCATTTAAGAATATGCTATTATAACTGCCTACAGAAATGAGGCTGGTATTAGATGTTTCAGCTATATTATTTTTGCAGATTGATTTAATTCTATGAATGTGTGTGTGTGTGTGTGTGTGTGTGTGTGTGTGTGTGTGTGATAGCAGCAGATTTAACAACCAAGGAAAAAGTTTTATGTGTATGTGGCAATATGTATATATTTTGTGTATGCATATTTATGTTTTGTAGTGTACACGCTTGCTAATATATATAGACATGAACATGAATAGATAAATTTAAGAGATAGATATTAAAAAAGTGAACAGAAAAATAGATAGATAGATAGATAGATAGATAATGAACAGGGGTTTATATATATATATATATATATATATATATATATATATATATATATATATGAATGACCTGAAGATTGTGTTTAAGTATGAAACACTGTCGCCGTTGCCTGATAACGTTAATGTCCACTTAGAGGGTGCGATTTGCAAATTGTCACCATTATATATTCTTGCATGCACGTTTCATGTTTTGATTTTGTCAGCTGCATAGTGTAGTAGGGGTAGTTGGCCACCCTCTGTGAGCAAAAGAGCACCATGGCACAATTTACTCAACCAAAAATCTGGCTACGACATGCTGTACTGCTTGGTATTTGTCTAAAACCTCCAATGCAAACATTTCAGTGAGTCTGGGTGTCCATCTGAGGACAGTGCTGAGCGTCAGGAAGAGTTGGAGAAGTCTAATAGTGATTAAAACGGTGACTGAACGTTATGCCTCGATTCATCTTTCTAAAGGGTCTCAAACTCAACACGGAAGCCTTCATCAAGTTCCTTGACATGGTAGTTCTGTTCTGAGTCAAGTGGGTGGTTGCTGGACTCTGTCTGACAACTGGACTCTGCACAATGCTACACAAGCAAGAGAACTTGGTCATTCATGCAGACAACTTCTGTGACCAAATCATTCCTTATATTTGGCCAACTAACTCCCCAAATTAAAACCCTCTTGACTTTTATCTCTGGGTGCAGTTGAGCTAGCGAAGAACAAACTCTGTGTAACACCAAAAATGAATCAAAGGATTATAGCAGAATTCACCAAACGTAAACAAGGAGAACGTCGAGAAGACATAAAGAAGATTCCGATGTCGTCTAGAGGTCGCGGTTGAAGGTGATGATTTTATTGAATAAATGTACTCTTTAGTATTTCGAAATATGTTTGGTATTTATGGTACATGTATCTGTTAAAATGAGATGTGTGTGTTATTTTCATTTTTGCGTCAGGTCATTTAGACGACAATTTATCCATCATATCCTATATATATATATATATATATATATATATATATATATATATATATATATATGGATGACTAATATATGCATATATATAATAATAAATCTAAGAGCCAACAGACCTACCTAGGTTTCACCTAACGGATCGTCAGGGTAAGACGGCTCTGGGTTTTTTTTTCTTTTCTACGAGTATTTTGACGTATGTTCAAATACTAGGTTTATTTCTTTTTTTACTTCCACTTTTTCCCCTCTGAGTTTGTTCTCGGTGGGTTTTTCGAGACGAACTGAAATATATTGTAATAATTATTAATATAAGCATTATTATTATTGTTATTATTATTATATATATATATATATATATATATATTAGTCATCCGCATACAAGCCTGTTTAGCTGTATCACAGCTCATCAGTGTGACTAGACACATCCACTTGCTTCTGGCCGGGATCGAAACTCGACCAATATGGTGTCAGTCGGAGTCGCTACCCACTAAGACATAGGCACATGAAATCAGAGAAAGGAAATTTTAAGGTGTTGAAATATAAGCAGGGTATACACACTCCTGTTACCGAGGGAACACTCAATTAATTTTTGAAAAGTTATATATATATATATATATATATTCAGATAGATAGGTGTGAGTTTGCAACCCTGGGTTTCACGCTTTTGCGATCGTCAGACAAACTGATTAATTGTGTTCACTTTGGAGCCTGTCTCTCTTAGAATTTAGCTTACTAAATTTCAAGGATACTACTATATATATATATATATATCAGGCGAGTTGCAATAATTTATTAAGTTCTTGCAAATCGCCGCAAGAGACCACTAATAGTAGAAACCTGGGTCGAGTAATAACTCGTTTACAAATGCAGAATATATATATATATATATATATATATATATATATATATATATACGAAAAAAATCTAAAAGTGAGCCAAAAGTCGACCGCGGTTTCACTCGCCGGATCGTCACGACAAAGGCTAACAAATTAGACAAAAAACAGCAAATAAATAGACAGATAAGATGATACCAAATTAAAAAGAAGGGTAAAACGACTTTTATTGAAGTCAACAGTAAAAAAAAATTTTTTTTTTAAATTAAAAAAAACTTAATAGTAAAAATTAAATGATTTTTTAAATGAATGCATTTATTAAGTATTTCTGTTTTAGAATTAAGTAAATTATGGGAGGGCTCAAATAAAGCTATCGCTAATTTTTCTTCACCACAAAGTTGGCAAAACTTACTACCCACTTTATATTTAGGGCATTTCAGACTATTAATCCCCACAAAAACAGAATTAGGTAAAATTAGTAAAATAATTTTACAAAGGCTATGTGTAACTTTACGTTTATTCTTAAATATTAATCAGTGGCAATCTACTTTAGATTGCATAAACTGGTTTAACAAGTCACAGAAATTTAATAAATCAGCTTTTATTAAGTATGACATTAAAGACTATTACCCTTCAATTACATCAAATACGTTACTTGAAGCTATTAATTTAGCAAAGAATTCAATGAAATCTCAGATAATGAAATAGATATAATTAAACACTGCCGTAAAACGCTATTATATCTTGATGATAACTTATGGATTAAAAAAACTGATGCCGAGGGATTTGATAATTCCATGGGGGCGCATGATGGTGCGGAGGTGGCGGAGTTGGTTGGTTGCCTCCTCTTATATAAACTCAATAACTTAATTGATTTCCATAATCATGGATTATAACGTGATGACGGTCTGATTATAGTCGATCATAGTTCCTCCCAAATTTGTGATAAATTACGCAAGAAGTTGCATAACTTCTTTAAAACTAACGGATTTAACATTGACATAGAGTGTAACTTGAAAATAGTGAATTACTTAGACATTACATTAGATCTAAGAATGACATATAACAAAGGAAAGGACGTCTGCAAAGTCTCCGATGAGCTGGCAGAAAAATCATGGGAGCAAACCAAAAAACTAAAGGAACTAGAAGCCCTATTAAATTTCCGTAAGTTATATGGAAAGGACATTGAGAACCCCGCAAACTTCCCTAGGGCAAAAAGGGTGCTAACTGTAGTTAGAGCGGGCCCTGGATCTTCCAATATTTGGAGGATGATGGAGGAGGCAAATAGCGCCTTCCCATTAGATGCTCAGTTCGCCACCTATTTGTCTGACTTTCTCCGCCTTGAGGCGGCTGAAGCGGCTGGATACGAGGGTCCCAGAACAGAGGATGAAATCTTGGAAGCGCTGAAGCTAGTTGGCTGAGATAAGTCTCCGGGATTAGATGGCCTTCCCTACGAACTGTACTTGAGGCAGTCGCCCGTGCTTGTCCCTCTGCTGGAGCTGATTTTCAACAACTGGATGAAGCAGGGGTCTATACCTCAACGCTTCACCAGGGGTGTTATCAAGTTACTACGCAAGGATAAGAACGGTGGGGATGGCATAGGTAATTTTCTGCCCTTAACTATGTTAAACAGATATAAAGATTTTGGCCATGATCTTAGCCAGCCGTTTGCAGCTTGT
The DNA here is from genome assembly GCA_037127315.1 of Ascarosepion bandense. Classification (NCBI taxonomy): domain Eukaryota; kingdom Metazoa; phylum Mollusca; class Cephalopoda; order Sepiida; family Sepiidae; genus Ascarosepion; species Ascarosepion bandense. The sequence goes on along the minus strand of JBBBDQ010001533.1, from coordinate 2,200,655 downwards.
CCTGCCTAGTCTGATTGGCTCGGAACAGACTTGTGCTGTGAAGGGCAGGACTATCCAGGACAGTCTTCATATGGTACACTTGATCATAGAGCAAGTCAACAGTGATCAATTTAGATCAGTCCAAGGCATTCGATAGGGTTGACAATCGATTTCTGGAGGCTGTCCTTTCAGCCGCTGGTTTCGGGCCGTACTTTCGCTTTTGGATTCGCCTCTTGTATGCGACCCCGGTGCGCTGGTTGAAGTGAATGGGTTAAGATCGAAGACTTTCGTATTGTCTCGCTCCATTCGTCAGGGTTGTCCGTTATCGCCTTTGCTTTACGTGCTTGCGTTGGAACCGTTCCTTCGTAAGTTGAAGACGAAGACGAATCCGGTCCTGCGGGGAATTTCACTACCTGGTGCTACCACCTCGGCCAGGTACTCCGCCTATGCTGACGACGTTTCGGTTCTGGTGTCGAGTAAGGCCGAGATTGACGAAGTCGGCAAAGAAATCATAGGGTACGAAACGGTGACAGGGGCCAAGATCAACCGTGATAAGTCTGTTGACTTGCGGTTGGGTGCGTGGAAGGGAGTTTCTCTTCCAGGACCTTTCCTCTGGACGGACGGGCCGATTAAGATACTCGGCGTCTTCTTCGGTCCCGATCTCCAGTTGGAGATGAATTGCTCGGTGGTGCAGGAGAAGGCCGAGGCCGCAATTTCATTGTGGTCCCGGAGGAATCTTTACTTAAAGGGGAGGGCGGAAATATGTGCCTCGCACATCTACCCCATTCTCCTTTACCATCTTTCTGTGCTGCCTCTCCTGTACGCCATGCTAATGGATTTAGTTAGGATGTTGTTCTCCTTTTTGTGGGAGAACATGTCCTCTAAGGTGTGTCGCGAGATCTGTTACCTGCACCCTTCTGAGGGCGGTCTAGATATGCCTAGCGTTAAGATTCCTCAATACACGCTTCGCATCGTGTTCCTAGATCGAATGTGTCGGCAAACGGATGGGGAGGGCGAATTCTGGAAGGAAGACGCCCATAAGAACTTTCCATCCCTGAGAAGTGTGCACTCGTCTGAAGAAGAGGCCAGCCGTTTACCACATGGCGAGTGGGTCTTCTATCGTGAATGTCGGATAGCTCTGAAACGACTCCAACGGGCGACGGATGGTCTCTCCGACGTCCAGGCGTTGTCGAGTAAGGCATTATATAAAATTTTAGTTCGGGAAGCCGTTCAGGATGATTTGATTGGCGAGCTCGGTCTTACGAAGCAGAAGACTCGCTTATTATGGCCGTGGGCGCCCAGGTTGAAATGTGTCACTAATGATGAGGCATCACTCACCTGGCTGGTGATACGTAGGGCCCTCTTGGTCGGCAAGAGGCTTTGTGCAGCGGGCTTGGAGAAGTCTCCAAACTGCGTGCGATGTACTGGGGAGGTGGAGTCCTTGGACCACGCCTTCTTTCAGTGCAGAGTCGTAGTACCGCTGTTCAAGTATGTTGAAGGCATCATGGCAAAAGTTTGGCAAACGGTGGGTACATCTTGCGCGATTGTGCCGAGTGAGAGGAGCTGGCCTAGAGTGGCTTATCGATGCCGGTTAGACATGAGGATTTTAGCACCCCTGCCCTGATGTAGACTACTTTAGGCTTGTTTTTTGTCTTAAGTTGTCTTTTATAGTTTATTCTTAGCTAGGATTTGATTGCTCATCGGCCCCTTTTATTTCTGTCCCCCATTTTTTCTTTTTAGTTTAACTCCCCCTCCCTTCCCTTGTTTAGGCGACCAGATATGTCAGTTCTCTGGTGGGTGCAGGACGCTTTTCGTATTTCTGGTGTGAGTTTCGTATTTGTTTTTGTGTTTGGATGTGTGTATACATCAGTGCGTGCTTGGAGGAATAAATGATTTAGATTATTTATAGTCTTGCATCGATTTCGTCCCGTTAACTGATATTTCTATCACATATTAGAATATGTGGCGGGGTTTGTTACTAATACAGTTTTGTTTAGTTTCTTGTATATACTTTGTTTTTTCTTGTAAATATGCATTGGGTTTTTTATATTGTTATTCCCCACCCCACAGACAATCAATGTACATTTTGGGTTTTTAGTTAGGACTTCATGGAAACACTGTGGTATTATGGTGGACGTGGAAAGAAAGGTAAGTAAGAAAGCGTTGTTTTGGTGAAAGGATTACTGCGGCATGCTTGGGTCAGTGATTGTGACTACTTAAGTTTAACGTTAAGACTAGATGAAGACCAGCCTTCCTCATCCCCGTATTCGGCCTTGTGCTACATTTTTTGTATTTTTAATACAAAAATAAATAATGCCTTTGTCCTGACGATCCGGCGAGTGAAACCGCGGTCGACTTTTGGCTCACTTTTAGATTTAGTTCGTGTCTTTGCTCTACTTTCGTACTTTCGTACTTTCGTATCGAGCTGTTTATTGTTAAGGTTTTTGTCTTGGGCTTTTTTTTCTTTCGAACACAGCTTTTGCTTTGTTTGTTTCTTTTTGTTTTTTTTATTCCCCTTTACCCATTTGGTGTTACCTTTTGGGTTTGACGACTTAATTTAACGTTTTGTTAACGGTAGGACTTTATGATTTTAATCATTAGTGATATTGTTTTCTTGGTACGTTTTACTATAATATATATATATATATATATATATATATATATATGAATGTACGGAGGACGCATAACAGAATCCAAAACAAAAGTGGATACGATATGAAGAAGTCAGGTTGGAACGAGGGTCGGTATACATATATATCGTTTACAAATGAGGAATATTCAAATGTTCTACAATATAATTGTATTGAACACTTTTTAATACAAATGTGTACTGGTCTAATTTTATTATGATCGAAAACTAAGTAATTAATCAATCAATCAATATATATATATATATATATATATATATATATATATATGTGTGTGTGTGTGTGTGTGTGTGTGTGTGTGTGTGTGTGTGTTTAAGTCTTACGTCGGCCACTGGTACTATTTAACTTTATACTACATGCTGCATAGTCGGGTTAACGTTGACTATACTAGTTCCCCCTGCAGGACTCTATGTTGACTTTTACACAGAAGTAGAATTCTTTTTTTTCTTTTCTTTTTTGTTTGATCCTTGTAAATTCTCTAGTAATTCATATATATTTTTAATTACTTCACAAAAAATAAGACGATAAAATCCACTCAAACGCTCACTGAGAGATAAAAAATATAAATCATATTTTTGATGTGGCATGAATGAATTATATCTGGAAGGAATTGTAGCAGAATTACTGTTAGAGTTGAAATCTTCTAATTTCGACTGGAAATATATTTCTGGTGATGTTTAATAAGAAGTTAATCTGATCCTATCTCCTGCCATCATTCAAATATTCATACAGTTGTAGAGATGAAAAAGCTAATCAGACGTTTGTTTATATTTATGCCCAGCAGTGATCGTCGCGAAATAGGTATGCAGGTATCCAGGTGTACGAGAATAACATATATCGGGGGATAAGTTCGTCTCTTATGCTATCCCCAACATTACTGACATGAGCTATGAGGGGAACAAATTAAATTTACCCAGATGTCGAAATGTGAACAGTATAATGAGTTTTCTGCTTGTAACTTATAAATTAATCAACCTCCTTGTGCTTTCATTATGCCGACCATCAGAAAAGAGACTGGTTAATTGGTAGAAATAAAAAGTTTATAATCTTAATTAAGAAATATTGTACTACAAAAAAAGACATCTTTAAATGCCTGAAAATATGTTATCAATAAAATACTAACGTTGAAGAACATAAAAAGCTATGTTCATTTTTCTTTTATTAGATCAAAATAAACACATTTATAAACAATTGAACCAGTGTTCAAATTAATTATCCCCCTTGATGTCTAGACTGTCTTCAGGTTTTGGAAACTAAAAATTAAAGAGCTGAATTCGGTTTTCCAAACAGATGGGAACGAAACAGCAATGTTGAATCTATATCTAGGAAAATGTGTCCCACCAATTAGTGTGGGTAGTAGTGTGGGTAGTAGTTTCCTGAGGTCAAAACTTTATAGAAATAATGTCGGGTTTAGCATATTGTAATTTATGCGTCAGGTAACTAATCTATGTTTTCAGAGTTAACAAAGTGATTTAACTGTTTTGATACTTGCCTGTCTGGATGCATGAGATTTTGTGATGAGTGTGTGAACAAACACTAAGAATGGACATATTGACACTAATCAGGTTTAGCACTGAACCTCTTAAAAGAACGTATAACAGATTCAAGAATCAACAATTCTATTTTTTTTATTTTGATACAGAAAGATGTTAATGTGTCTGTTCGTTTCAAACTCAAATTCAAATAAATGTACTAGGCTGCTCATTTTCAGGAATAAAGTTCTTGGTTACTACACGAAGAAATTGTGTAAGCCAGCAACTGTATACGATGTGTAATAGATAAGCAGAAAGTAATGTGCATTTGTTTTCTGCAGTCATGGTATAAGTATCATTTTTTCGAAAATTACTTTCTTACTCACATAGTCACGGTATTCTCAGCACCCATTTTTCTGTTGTATAAAGTCTCTTGTTCATCTATGAGGAGATTGTCCAGCATTTACTACCATATATGAGGACCCTTCGTTAATCTTTCCTTTGTTTCTAATGAGATTTTCCTGTTATTTTACTTAGCTTTTGAAAGACATTTTTCGGGACCCCAATGCACCTTCGGTTTGGATCTTACCTTTTAAAACGCTTCCTAGATCTTTTGATTCTTTGTTTTGGTTATTTATGCTTGATTCTAGATTACCCAATCTGGTAACCGTCAGACAGGTCGCTCCTTCCTTTGAAACAAAAGCCCCAGAAATTCATTTTTGTAAATAAAGAAATGCGATAGATTCAGTAGTAGTGATTAAGTTAAATACATGAATAAATAAGTTGGTAAATATGAAATTCTGGACTGACAAGACAACAATTTTATAATGTTTCTAATAAATAATGATGTTTATTATATTTATAATAAACAATTACAAAGGTAATAAATAATTTTGTTGAAATGATACTAGGGCCAATGTACAGATGTTGGAAGGATTGGATTATAAAAACCATTGAAGCAACGGCTATAATAGAGACAAAAATGATGGGGACATATGTATACGGGATATATTGCGCTCCCTACGAACAACCAATAAATATTTCTGATATTAAATTGAGCAATGATTATAGACAAAAATTAACAAAAATCGAAGAACACCGTACAGATTTCGCTTTTTTGAACCGTTGGAATAAAAGATAAAACAATTTGAAGTGTAGAATATTTCAAGAATGCATACCTTTGTGAGGAAAGAACTTAAATTCAGAGGATGTAATAATAATGAAAACATAATAATTATCAATGTTTATTTATATATATATTTCCTGTGTATTCATCTGTATATTTTCTGTCTAATCTGTAGGGAAAGGGAGTTAAATTTCGTTAAGTTAGTAAATCTATGAGTGATTACTTCTCTTAGTATTTCAATAGTCTACACTAATAACATTGTTATCTGCATTTACTATTTAATTAATCAGTTCCTTTACTCTTTGATTGCATTCTTTTTGTTCAAGCCTTTCATGTGAGGCACGCATTTACCCCTGTCTATTAAGCGATCGTCTTGCTTCAACTTCGTCTTGATAAATGCTTTGTCATCGCCGTCTTTGTCGTTCTGTTACTAATCATTTTTTCAAAGATATTTTCATTTCGCTGTTATATTTAACACATTAATTTAGAATGAAAATATACTGGGCAAAAAACGATGTATATTATACCAGGAGCATCCAATGAATCATAGATACCATTGACGTCTAAAAATATAAAAGAAACGGATTAATTAAACGGATCATTGGCCTCGTTTTTTAGTTGTTAATTATTTATCTCCGCTTTTTAATCTCAATATATTATTTCAATATTTTTGTTTCTTTTCATCTCACTAACCATAATTTCTAACAATTGCCGTCATTTTTTACTGGATCACTAGTTTAATAATAATAATAATAATAATAATAATAATAATAATAATAATAATAATAGGAATGGGAGGCAAAATTACTTGGATATGGATGTGCAAAAGGGAAACTTTTCCGATGATATCTGTTCTGAACTACTTCTTCTTTTATGTGCCATGTCCTTTCAGGACGTAGGCGATCGTAGCCTTCCACGTCTCCCTATCCCTGGTAGCTCTGAGCACGCTTTGTCCTGTTGCACCATGCAACCCTAGTTCCGTCATCCACCTGATCAGGTCCTTCAAATATGTTATCCGCTGCTTTCCCCTGTCTCTTATTCTCTCTATCTGGCCTGTTAGTAACAGGTTTTCCAAGCCCTCCTTCCTCATTGCATGTCCCAGGAACTTTAGTTGTCTCTTCCCGATGCTTAGTATTAATTTCCTTTTCGTCTCCATCCTTACCGAAACCTTGTTATTGCTCACATGCTCGGTTCAGGATATCTGCAGCATCCTTTTGTAGAACCACATTTCAGCTGCTTCAAGTTTTTCCTTCATCTTCGAAGATATTGTCCAACATTCACTGCCATGTTGAAGTTTTTCTTGCAGTTTATTTGTCGTCCTTTCTTGTCACTCTCATCTGCTACCTTCTGTAGAAGATCTTGTAGTTTTCTTTCAGAGTCTGCTATCAGCACTGTATCATCTGCGTACCTTATATTGTTTAAATTGTGACCTCCGATGACGAATCCTGGCATAACATCTAGGGTTCTCAGAATAATCTCGCTGTATAAGTTGAATAGATCCGGTGAAAAGACACATCCTTATTTTACGCCCCTTTAAATCTTAGTATAATTGCTGACTTCATAGCCTGTCTGTATGCAGGCAGTTTGCTGCCAGTAGAGATTCTTGATTACTCTTAGGTCTTTCCCCAATATGTCGAGGTTGCCAAGCATCACCATCAATTCTTTGTGGCAAATTTTGTCAAACGCTTTTGCATAATCAATAAAACATAGGTACAACTCTTTCATTTGTATTGCCCTTTCAGAGAGTATCCTAATCATAAATATGGCGTTCCTTGTTCCAGTGTCTTTGATGAAACTGCACTGTTCTCGTCCTATCTCTAGTCTGATTCTGCTTCTCGCTCTATTCATCAGGATTCGGACGATCAGTTTTGTTACATGGCTCATTTGAACTAGAAGATTATATAAAATAAAACAGAATAATATATATCGACTGAATGTATCGAATTGATTTGAAACAAGTTCAATAACAGATATAAGTCGTACGGAATAAGGAATGGTGTTAAAGAATGAGATTGCACAAATAAATGCCGTAAAGAATGAGATTGCACAAATAAATGCTGTAAGCATTTTCTAATGAATAGAAAATGTAAATTTCTTTCGAATATTGAAATTCAGACGCATCACCAAATCCAACCAAGAACATTGTTTCTAGTTGTAGTTTGACAAATGAAATTCTTAAAATAGTGAACGTGAAACATTTTATTAGACAATAGCGTGAAATCGAAAGAGTTGAAAATTTTCATAAAGATCATGATAAATCTATAAGAAAATAAATCGTATAAAACAGACAGCCATTTTCATCATTATAAGAGTATTTTGAAGTGCCTTGAAAATATATATACAAATTAAAGTTTCAAATTCAGAAGTAAATGTAACGTTCCTAATACGGCATTGATAAAATAAGAATAAAGAAAGAATTCTAGAATTTTTACGTGGCTTGCTGTCACTTGATCTGCATGTGAGCTATCAGATACTACTATTGAAAAAATTCGAAAGCCTATCGCTATTTCCATTAGTACAAATAACAGTAGTAATAATAATAATAATAATATTCGAATGTTTTAGTTGAAGATTTTAAAACAATTCTGTATTGAGTACTGATTAAGTTGAAAGCCTTCGCATGGTTGAAGCCTCTCATTATAGCTTTTTCTGAATTTCAATTATTTTTAAAATTTTTATTTTATAAATCACTTATTTTTTCGCCCTCATAGCTTTATTTGTCGTTTTTAATTCACTTTGCTTGAAGCTGCTCAAACGTCTCGATGAGTCCGAATAGAATAATTATCGATTCAACTTTGATTGAATGTCAATCCAAAACTTTCGTTTTTTGAAAGCCAGTTACATTGGCTCCTTTTCCTACCAAATATTTTATGTTTGAAAGACTCATTTGCATAGACAAACAGACAGAGAGAAGAAGAGAAAGAGAGGGGGAGAGACGATGTTCTGTTCCATCAATTCAATCTCCTCTCTTTCCCTCTCTCCTCACCTCTGAAAAGTAACAACAAAAACTTTTTAAAACCTGCAATTATTCATTGTAAAATTTATTTCAACACCAGAACTAAAAGAATGCAAGCACAGTTACACACACACACACACACACACACACACACACACACACACACACACACACTTGTGCACGAACACATGCGACCAGAGAGAGAGGGAGAGTCACATTCAAGCACAATGAGAGTTTATTTGGTCAATTGGCAAATATTGTTTCCATACGATTCTTTGTTACTCACCCCTCGCCACTCTTTCATCACTTCCCCCTTCATCTTCAAATTGTTGTCATGACTATTATTACATCACTATTCTTATTTGTAGTCTCATTTTATTTTCAAATGAATTGAAAGCACAACCAATTTTTATAAAACCAAAATGAAAAATGCAATTTTGAAATAAACTAACATTATTGCATAGAAATCTAAGAATGCATAAAGTTAGGTTCTTTACTTCTACCATTTTGAAATAATTTTTTCTAATGAGTTTTTTGTATCTCACGCAAAATCGACTGGCTTTCCGCCGCCTGTAATCCTTTACACTATTCAAGAGAGCTTGCCTTTTATTTAGCAGACAATACATTAACGTGATGTTTTTTCCACGAAGAAACTCAATTCTCCTCCAAAAGGTGTTTCTGTTTTAATATCTAAAAATAATTATGAAGGCTTCACCGTTATTCAGCTTGTATTTCATGCCTGTAAACCTCGGCACTGAAACAAGAGCAAGATCTTTCACTCACAGATACAACAACGAGTCTGTCGCTATTTCCATGGTAAACCAGATAAACTCCAATCTTTAGTTCCGCCAGCTCTAAGCTTTACAGTTAAAACCCGTTATGCCATGTTTAAGGAGTTGACACCCGCCTCTGCTTTTTCTCTCCATAGTTCAATTGTAAGGCGAAATTTTTACACAGAACTACTAACTTGTGAAACAGACTCCTGCATGGGTATTTTTCTTAATACTTATTCTTCTTTAGTCAATCAAAGATCAACCGTTATCTAACCTCCTAAAATTGATTATCTTAATTTCCTACTTCCTCTCCTAAATTCATATTACACAACTTATTCAGTAGCGCTTTATCTTAATTGGCTTTGGATTCTATATAGGGAGAATTTTAATAACATTTGTAACATATTCATCTAATTGTATTTTTATATATTTTTATATAGTTGTTTTATCTATACACCTTTTATACGGATGTACCTTGTGGTGCAGTGACTATCGGCTTGGAATGAAAAATCAAAGAGCCAAGTTCGAAATCCAGTTGAATTCGTTGCATTTACTTACGCACAAGTACCCTTGAGAAGGGTATGAACTCGTCGCTTCTCTCTCCAGCTACAGGTTAAATAGCAAGACAGATTGGGTTCTATAGCCTTTGTATAGTTTTTGTCCACCGCAGAAAACTAATGCGGAAAAATCATCTGCTCAGTCATGTCTTTTTCGAGACATGATTGCCCAAACGTGTATCATGTATGGCCCTTAACTGATCTTTTATGCATCTAGCATAACCTGTCAGGGATAGTTAATGCTGTATACGATACAACTATAATGTAATAAGAAATGCTTTCTTTTTACTTTTACTACAGGGAAAGGTAATAAAGTTTTATGGGTGTGATAGAATATGAGAAAAACCAAACAAAAATTCACTATTAAGGAGAGACAACGATACAAGAAAAGGATCTAAGAAGACAGAAGATAACGATTAATATTTCATTTAAATTTTTCAAGATCAAAGTCGACTGAGAAGCAAAATTCCACAAGTGAGATATGCGTGAAAAAAATCTATTAGCATCAAACCTACGGTGACATCTTCCCATTTCAACTGTAAAAGAATTAGATCTTGCCGCTAGTCTCATACTGCGCTTAAATTAATAAAATCTACGTATCATAGGAATCTTAGAACAATAATATTTTTCAACTGATGTTTAATCCATAGATACGTTTTTCTGATTTATACTATGATCAGTCAAAAAGTAAGGAATATCCTTTATTAAATCATTTAATAATGAAAGTACATTATATATATATGATTTTCTTTTATAATCACCCCAAGCAAGTTGTACTGCCACTGGTGTGCAGGGGGTTACATAAGAGGAGAGTGATGATAAAGAAGAACAAGTTATAGGGGGTTCCAGAGAATGGGTAAAAGAAGGATGAGAACATAGATGTGAAGAAGGCATATGAGAGTTGAGTGGACGGAGAAAAGAACATGACAGAAAGGATGCTAGTCCGAGAGATAGGAGATAGTAACTGACCTTACATTTAAATGCTTGGCGATTGTAGCTGTCAGGGAAGCAAGTATACGGAAGTATACGGAACGGAATTCCACAGGTGGGAAATGCGAGAAAAGAAGCTGGCAGAGTAGAAGTCGTGGTTACACTTTATTGGTTTCACTGTAAAATAATGGGACCTAGTTGCTAGTCTAGTAGCTCCAGGAAATTCATGCAGGGGGGCACAAGAAAAAATATGCTTGAAACGACTAAAATAAGTGAGAAATATTACCAGGAATTTATTTGTAATATCAGTTCATGCATATGCAGTGTGTCAGTTTCAAGCATTTAGCAGTTTTTTTATCGTTTTACCCAAAGCAAGGCGGTACCGCCACTGATACGCAAGGGGGCTACATAAGAGTAAACGTTTAGAGAGGAGGAGAGTAAAGAGAAAGACGTACCAACTACAGGGTGAGCCAGAGAAAGAACAAGAGAAGGATGGGAATACAAGTGTGAAGACAGTTACGAAGGTAGACATTTTTTTAATCATGTCACCCCAAGCAAGGCATTCCACTGCCACTATAGCGCAGGGGGTTACACAGGGCGATAGACAAGTTAGGATGTACATAGGGGGAGAGTTGGAGAGATTTGGAGGGTTAGTGTGTTAGGAGGTATCTATTGACCTTACATTTAAACTCCTGGAGGTTATAGCCGTCGGGGAAGCAAGCATGCGGAAGGGAATTCCACGGGCGGGAAGTGCGAGAAAAGAAGCTGTGGAGTAGAAATTGCGGTTACATTTCATCGGTTTCACTGTAAAAGGGTGGGACCTAGTTGCCAATCTAGTATCTCGTGCAAACTCACACCTAGAGGGCACCAGTGATTTAAGTTCATCAGAGCAGAAGCCTTGAAAGTCTTTATAGAAGAGGCACAGGGAAGACACGTCACGCCGGTGAGAGAGTGACTGCAGGCGGTCAGCTAAGTCGGTGTCAATGACGTTACAGATTCTTCGCTGTATTTTGTCAAGAAACCCGAGGAGAATAGTAGGGGCGCCCGACCAGATGTGGCAACAGTATTCAAAACACGGGCGGATGGTAAATTTGTATAAGTGCAGGATAGATTCAGGCGGAATGAATTTCCGGGCCCTGCACAGAGAGCCAACTTTCATAGCAGCGGATTTAGCAATGGATTCGACGTAGTCATTCCACTTGAGGTCCGCTGAGAGTGTCTGGCCAAGCAGGCGTAGTGTTTTACTCTCTGGAGGCATGCCTGTTCCATGCTAATGGGAGGGAGGTGCGGTCGTCTGTGGTGGTTAATTGACAGCAGCTTCGTTTTGGAAGAATTGAATTTTACGAGCCATTTTCTACCTCAATCCACCACGGATTAGAGGTCCTTTTCAAGCTCAGCCGCGAGATTCGCCTTATCACCAACACCAGATGTTTGATCGAAGCAAGCGTATACTGTGATATCATCGGCGTACATGCCTACTTGTGATCTGATGGCATCAGGGAGATCATTGATGTAGATTAGAAAGAGCGTAGGACCTAGGATAGAGCCTTGGGTGACACCCGCGTTTGTAGGGTAGTTCTGGGAGGCATGTCCGTTTAAAACCACCTTCACTGTGCGGTTGGAGAGGAATGACTGGATTAAGTCCAACAAGGGTCCAGTAATGCCGTAGCTTCGCAGATTCCGTAAAAGGCCAGCATGCCAAACTCTGTCGAACGCTTTAGAGATATCCAAGGCAATGTTACGGGCTTCACCATTCTTGTCGAGAGCCTGGTATATATACTCGGTGATGGTCGTTAGCATATCAGCAGTAGACCTGGTGAAGCGGGAGCCATACTGTTTGTCCGATAGGAGCCCGTGGGCCGTGAGATGCTGAACGACCTCGGCATTGATAATGGCTTCGAACACTTTGCCGAAGATCGGAAGAAGGCTGATAGGGTGGTAATTTGCGGGGTCCGAGGGTTCACCTGTGTTCTTGAATATTGGAACCACAGAAGAAGACTTCCAACAGGCAGGAAAGCAGGAGGAAGATAGGCAGAGGTTGTAGAGCTTAGAAAGAGCGGAGAGTTCAGTCGCACATTTCTTCAAGACTATGATTGGGATTCCGTCCCCACCACTTGCTTTGTGATGGTCAAGGTTTGATATTATGCTAGAAATCAGCGAGGGCGTGATGTGGACATCATTCAATTGGGCCTCAGTTCTAGATAGGAAATCGGGTGTCTGGACTCCAGACGAATCCAGACATGAATTGGTCGAGAATCTACAGGCAAAGCATTCAGCCTTGTCCGCTGGGGAGGTGAGGACCTCAAACTCGTTGATTAGTGGGGGTATTGAGGACTTACTCTTGTTGAGCACGCTTTTACAGAGGTGCCAGAAGTCTTTGGCTCCGAACTTAGAGGATGCTATGCGCTGCTTCATTGTGGCAGCAAACAGCATCTTAGCTTCGTTAAGTATCTTTTTACACTCATTACGAGCTGAGGCGAAAAGGCGCCGGTTTTGGTCCGACGCGTGGCTACGATAAAGCCGGAAGAAGTGATAAGAAGATATACAGGGTGATGTAGAAAGAACTAGAGTCAAGAGAATAAGAGATGACGATTGACATTAAATTTAAATTCCTGGAGGTTGTAGCCGTTAGGGAAGCAAGAATATGGAAGGGATTTGATCTAACAGTGAATGGGTGTGACTCTGTTGCCAGTCTGGTTGCACGAGTAAAATTCTGTGGCAGGGGCAGGAGTGACTTAAGTTCGTCGGAGCAGAAACCATGAAAATATTTATAGAATAGAAAGAGGAAAACCACATCCCGCCGGTGAAAAAGTGGCTGGTGTCGAACCGCCAAGTCGGTACCTATCACATTACAGATTCTCCTTTGGAGCCTGTCGAGAACACTGAGATGAACAGCAGGGACGCCTGACCATATATGGCAACAGTATTCTATGCACGTTGATGAGTATTCCAACACTGCAGTGAAGTGGAAGGATTTGTACATATCAACGACAACGTAACACAGGTCGCCTGGATTGGATCATTTTATTCATTCTCTCATATGCATGCGTATGGGAACCCAACATTAAACTATTCTTGCGTCATACCATATTTCCGTTTGGGGGGAGGGTTGGTTAGGCTTATGCATTAATAATATCACCCCCTGGCACTGAGTTTGCAATCAAATCGTATCTGTACGCTCTGTGATGAATATTACAAACAAACATTACGCACACACACACACACACAAACACACACACACACACATTTATATATATATATATATATATATATACACTTACACACATAAACCCAAAGAAGAATTTTCAATGTAATCGATTCTAATTTGGCATCTCGACTTCAGTCACTTTCTCACTGATGTAATGCTGCTTCCCGCTGTTTTTTCTACAAATATTTTCATGGCAACTTCTCTGAAGAGTTTATTCACTTGTCCATCGACCACATAGCTTTACACGCGTTACTAGACTGGCATCTAGGAACTACCCTTTTACTGTTGAAAAGGTTAACTTTAACTACCTCTCCTACTTTATTAGTTTCTTTTCTCGCACTTCCCGCGCATGGAACTTCCTTTCCGTTTCCTTACTTCCCTACCTGATAACTGAAACCTCTAAAAGTTTAAATGCAACGTCAATTGTCATTCTCTATTACCTGGAATTCCATCCAGTTTAGTCCTTTTCTCTTCGTATCCTGTTTTTTCTCTCACTGTAACTCTTTGCGCACTAAGTGACGGTCACGCTTTGATCAAGAAATGAAATATATATATACAAACTAATTGCTTGTCAGTTCACTGTTTATAATGATTTACTTTATTAAGAGTACTCGATACTTAGTAGAGCATTATATATGGTAACATTTTTATCATAAGTTTATAATAAAAAATAGTTTATTGCAACACTAGAGCCGTTGTGTTTCGGTAATATCTTATCAGCACCTCGTCAGGCCGTGAAATATTTTCTGTTAGTATTCATTATATATAGAAGCTTAAAAACAACACAGTTTTTTACCAAATCCAGACAATTAAGGTGTTGGGGATTTTCTGTGGGTTTGTCTCAGCTAACCAATAATATATCAGGTCATGACGTGTAGGAGAAAATTGATTGTAAGAGTAAAGGGAGATAGAAACTTAAAATGATTTAAGATCCAGACATTTTCCATTGCCAGTGTTGAAATGAATTGAGATATACATATATTGCAATTTTGCAAGTCTGAAAAGTTATCGCGTCTCATAGTGAAACGGATTTTGGATTTTCTTTAAGTTATTATTCAACTTAAAATAATGTGCAAGACACAAAAACGGGAAAGTTTTTTTTTAATACACTGCACGTCAAACATATGTAGTCAACTTAGTGGGATTTCCGTTAAGCAGTAACAAATTAAATTATCAGAAGATAGGAGAATAAATCAATATATGCTAGAAGATAAATTATAGATATATAGTTATATTATATTAGGAAAAATTAACTATATTTAGGGTATTTTTAGACGAAGATGACAAATTGAGTAAGTTTAGTTTTAGGAATTTAATAATTCGTAATTTTCCTTGTTAACATAGAAAATAGGGATCATGTAAAGATTTACAAGTCCTGTTTGTTTTTAGTAGATTTTAGTGTAGGGGTTTTATTGGCATCTTTTAATTGACAATAATAAGTAGAAAGTGATGTTCTGTTGCGGTAAATTTCATTATTTAAATATAAAAAGTGAAAATAATGAAGGGTCTTAAAAGTATTCTTGATATCATATTGGTTCTATGGTAGAAATAGAGCATAGGGAATACAACAGTGATAAAATATTATTTCATAAAAAAATTCTACAAATATTCTAAGGAGAAATCTTATTAAAGAAAAATGCGCCTCAGGCAGGTTTGAAGTCTGTGCCCCTGCCCGACAAGCTTGAAATCTGTGCCCCACCTCCAGCAGGGTTGAAATGTGTGCCCCACCTCCAGCAGGGTTGAAATCTGTATCCCACTGCGGTAGGATTAAAATATATGACCCCCGCCTACGGCAGGATTTTAATATGTGCCCCCAGGGCGCAGAAAAAACCGATGTTAGATCCAGCGTGTTTTACCCGAATTGTCTACGAAGAGTGTAATTGATTTCCTGTGAATTCAAAAAGTTAAAATTCGTGAAAAGAACTGCGTAAATGTGAGTTTTCTGATTTGTAGGAAGTTTTTTTTTTCTTTTCACAAAATTGTATCTCTAAACTAACAACTTCGTCTTTTAATATTATTTGGTTGAAAAGAAAGTTCTCACAAAAACAGCCAATTTTTTTTTTTTTTTTTTTGTGAAACCATGAGAAATTGACTCTTAACCAAATAGTTGACGAATAATTCACTTGTAAAATTCATGATAGATTTTTTTAATTATTCTATTATGGAAGACAATATCCTTTAATTTTAGTTGTCATTCAATTTTTTAATTCTTTTATACGTTTATTTCGATTTTCTCTTTTCTGTACGATGGTTGAAGAGCAAGAGTTTAGGAATCGGTAAATCGATTAACAAATATTGATTAAATTCAACCGTTTGCCGTCATTTGCATTTTACACGTTGTCTCGGTTCGGCTGGCTGCTTCTTTGTCACACATCCACAGAGCCAGAGTTTTTGCCGCCTTATTTTTCAATATTTTCATCCCAAGTTTTTCTTCGCTTTTTCATTTTTTTTTTTTCTTGACAGCATTTTTCCGTTCTTGACAACACTTTTCGGTTTCCGTTGTGACCAACGAATCCTTTGGTTAAAGAAAGAAAGTACTTCCTATTGAGGTTTTGTATATTTTATATTAGATTTCCATTTAAAAAAACTGTAACACTTTTTTCTAGTCTCTTCATGTCATTCGTTTCTTCTTTCTTTTTATTTGCCTCTTTTATTTTCTAGATGCCTTCACTTTTTCTTTTATTTAATCGTTACACATTTGCATAAAAGTTTAATATGACAAAATAATTTCGATGAAATTTTTTCACAATAACTTTTCCCGCCATAACAACGCAAGAAAACAAGTGCAAATTTAAAATGCAAGAATAAAAATTCTTTTGAAGAACACAAAAAGTTCAAAGTGACTTATTTCCGCCTGAGTTCTTTGTACTTTATTTTTTTGTCCACGTTTTAATTCAGTTTTAACTTTGTTTCCTTTTTTTCTTCTTCTTTTTTTTTTTTTTTTTTTGAAGTAGCAATGTAGGCCGAAGCCGAAAAGTGTAAAATTATGTTATTATTCATTCGGGAAACTTTTTTTATATTTTGAAAGAGGAAACTCGCAAAATTAAAGCGACGATTGATTCCTTTACAGATAAAGTGAAAACCTTCGACCGTAGCTTTCAAAGAGAAAGTATTTACAATAAAGATATTCAATGTATTCTATTCGGCTGAATAACATTTGACATATTTTGCCTATACAATGTACGTGAGGGAAAATGAAAGCAAAGATCTTTTTATCATTGTATTGTTTATGCAATTATTAGGTAAGAGCTGAATACCTTTTTTCTTCTCTTTTAACTATCAAAAGATTTCCCATCAGTTTCATTTTTGTATAAGGTCTTTCATGAATTTGAAAATGCCAACATATTCACATACACATTTTCTGTTAGAGATTTTGTAAGGGAAAGACGTGGGTGACAAACATGTAAGTGTTATGCAAATTGACGCAACTTTTTGATTTCTGATCTGATTTAAAACAGGCAGATGTGTCAAGAGTTACGCATCATCAATACTTTTTAAGTTACAGCTAAGTCGTAATTTAAATAAAAAAAAAACGGTATTCTTTTGTCAACGGCGGGAAATTTCCTAAAAGGTTTTAATGCGTTGAGCGGGAATAATTGTCTTTTATTATTGGAACAAAAGCACAAGAAAATTTCTTCTTTCGTCTTTTGATAAATACAACCAAATATAAATTGCGTTCAATCACTGTGCCTAATCATTGTACATAATTTTATCGATCAATATCTGTTTATAAGTTAATATTGATTGATTATAAAGCCACTTAAGAGTTCCATATAAATTCAAACTGAGAACAATACTGATATATGAATTTCGCAAATTTATTAAGTGCTGCTTATCCTTTCTCCTGGTTCGATCCCGGTCAATTATAGTTCTCACTCCACAAACATGCCAATAGTACGAGATTAAAAAAATATTATCTTTATAATAATCATTATATTCTGTATGCTTGTTTATATCTAACTGTAACAACAAAAATGACATATCGCAGCTCAATTATTGACGGGCCAATACTCTTAAAATACTCACACTTGAAGAATAATATCCTTTTATTGAAAAATTCAAATTCTTTCAGAATAAACTGAGAATAAAGAATTTGCCTTTATGTCCACTCACTACTAATTTAATTGTAACATTCAAAGGTGACATTTTAAAACAGGTTTGTATCATAGTTGGATTTTTAAAAAAAAAACATACATATGTACAAATTGCAAAAGCATGTAGAGTGCTACAAAATTGAATAGCATCTGAAAGACAAATGAAAAACTCAACTTTTGAGGTTAACATTAGAAAAATTATTCTTATACGCACCCGAAAGTTGGATATTAACAAAATCCCGGAGAAAATATATGATGGCACGTACATTCGACTATTGAGGGCATCGCTAAATGTAAGCAGGAAAGAAATTATGTTCATTGAAGAACTATACGAAATCCTAGCAAAGATTTTGGTCTCAGTTTGTCAAAAGCGAATGTAGTTTAGTAGCCATTGCTGAAGAAGGAAATGCAAATCAAACACATTGAATTATTTTATCGGATGCAAATTATGAGAAAAGATCAAAGAGTAGCCCAGCAAGAGTCTTCATCGATCAGCATTTAGTTGATTCTGGAATTAGAAAGAAAGAAGTTATATGTGTGTGCATATCATGCCATGAATAGTTTTTTATAAATATTACGCGATTATATTCGAGGCAGTAATATGCATATGTAGGTAAATTTAAATGGTCTGAGATAGATAGATAGATAGATAGATAGATAGATAGATAGATATGCAGAAGGTGAAATTGACAGATAGATACATGAACAGAATGAGATAAGCAAACAAAGTGAGATAAATATAGATGAACAAAGATAGATATATATGAACAAAAATAGATAGATATAAACAGACGGATCTATATATAAGCATGCGGTAGAGACATAGAAGAACCCAAAGGAGTATCCTATACATACAGTGGTAGGATAACTCTCTATTTATATAAATACATATAGAGCAAATATAAGAAAAAATTTAGGCAAACACGTTATTTTATGGTAAATCGGAAGTGTAGGCCTATTTCAGGCAAAGCATCATCAGCTTCCGTTTTTATTGTACAGAAGATTTTATACGAATTAAATTCACCAACAAAGACCCCCCACCAAAAAAACGGAATAAAAATAAATATTGCTCCCTTAAAAGGAAAAAATCCATCATCGTTCGCCGAATACATACTCACATTCATGCATAAGCATATATATATATATATATATATATATATATATATATATATATATATACGCAACATATAATCAAAGAGCACGCGTAAGAACGGATGTCAACTTAAACTTAAAGATACATTATGCAAGTCATAAATAGTTAAAGAGAAAGTGTATGTATCTTAAAGCGTAAAGGAAAAGGCAAAGAAGAAGAAGAAAGAAGAGAAGAAGAAATTTAAATTAGAAAGAAAAGATGATAGGAGGAAATGAAAATAAAAAATAAATATTATATATTAACGGTGAAAGGATAAGAAATTAGAGTCTAAAAAATTAAGATGATTAAAAATATTTAAGAGATAATAGTTAATCAATCCACTGTAATCACAAATACCATCACACTATTATATAATCAAAATTATACTAATTATACATTCAACAAAACAAATATAATGTAATATAAATTTAAAAAATAATTTAAAAAGTAAGCCTAATTATTCTATTTAAATTTAGTTGTTACACTTAATTATTTAATTTAAAAATAAATTTAGCATATTAATAGTGGAAGGATAAGAAATTGGAATCTAAAAAAAATAAAGATATAATAGTTAATTAATCCTTTTAATCACAATTATCACCACACGACTATATAATCAAAGTTATACTAATTATTCGGTTAACAATACAATTATAATACAATATAACATTAATAATGTAAAAACATATATATGTACACATACAAATCACACACACGCGTAAATGCGTACACACACATACACGCACACGCATATATATGTACACACATATATGTACATACACACACATATATATATGTATACGATCATACATATATACACACATACACCCGCCAAAACAAATATGTAAGCAATACCATAGACATATATAAACCCGTATATATAAAAAAAAACACCAACACATATGACAATAGGGTCAGTCAGTTAAGTGCCATACATGAAACACACTTGGGCGATCATGTCTCGAAAGAGACATGACTGACTGGGCAGAGGATTATCCCGCAGTAGGTTGCCATTGCTTTCTGCGGTTGACTGGTTGCCAGCCAGGGCTATAGAACCCAATGTGTCCTGTCATTTAACCCATAACTGGACGGAAGAGACGGATTAATACCTTTCCCAAGGCTATTTGCGCGTAAGTGAATGCAATGAATTCAACTGGAATAGGGTAAAAATAAATAATTGATATTTCGTAAAATAGTGTGATGCGTGTAAAATCTTCAGAGGAATGAATGAAGGGTTAAAAGTTTAACATAATTTAAATCGACTCCTATGTCGACATTTAAAAACTAGTTCCCTCCTCAGATTCAGCAGGTCCAAGTGATTTTCGTGTTTGATAATAGTAATTTTTCATCAAGGCATAAGTGACAGCAATATTTGAAGTTGATGGGTGTGTTAGATTTTTAATGATATTCCATTTAATGATAGGGGTTAAGTTCTTGTTTCTCAATGACCAGAGATATTTGGATCGAGATGTCTGGTTTCTCAATTCAGGGTTGGAAAAGAAGTGTGTGTGATTGTATAACCGTTGCTTCCAAGCACCTACTGAAATACCAGTGTAGTATTTCTTCAAGTTTGTATTATTTTCGGTGGTATATCAAGCTATGATGTACCCAAGTGTACACAAGTGTCTGGTCTGGTTCTGGTAGAAATACGGCTACTAGAATTGCACAACGCGACTTTCAGGGATCAAATCACAACGTGGGCAGTGGTCTGTTGTTGTAATAGACGTTTTGAGGACCAGCTTCTGTGACGAGATCCTCACGACCAGCAGCAGCGGCCCGAAAGCGTTGACATAATTGGTACCGTTTCGACATCATCTGCGGCAGACTGGCCAGTTGTCAGTGGGAGCGGGGCGTTAAACCCCAGGTCAAGGGTCGGCGCGCACTTGTCAATCACCCTATTGTTATTAATTAGAAGGAAGAGAATTGAAAGCTAGAAGGGAACTGAAAGTTGAAAAGATAATACGAGAGAATAATTAAGTGAGAAATTAACTGGGATAACATGAATTTGGATAATTATATAGGAATATGGAATTCGATAGCAAAGAAAATCCCCAATATTACGTTAAGGCATTGTCTGGTTGAATGGTAACAAAATTCTAATAAATTGGTCAGTAGTGTTAGGTACTTTAATATTCAATACCGTAATAGATAGTAGCAGCAATATGGAAATGTTGAACGGGAATTGATTTTGGAGAATTTTGGCAGGTAACCCTGAAAAAAAAGGGGAGTTACCATATAGTGTCTACTTGCCTGAGGAACCAACCCCAGCGGAGCAGAGAAGGACAGTGTCCAAGAAGGACAAGTCATGATGAAAAAATCTCCACACACACACACACACACACACACATACACAAACACACACACACACACCATATTTTTTTATTTTTTTCAGGTCGACAGTACAGACATTTTTTAAATAAAGAACTTTTTTATTGGTACTTTTTGTTGAAAACGTTTCAATAAAGGATTTTTATTGAATTTGCATGGTTAGGTTGAATAAAATGTAGATGGAACCAAAGGTGGATAATGAACCAAAGGGGAAAAATGAACTTTTCCAATTGCTTGAAGAGACTTTTTTAGTAAAAGACTTTTTCTTTGTTCAACTGAAAATAAATGAAATGAAAAAACAAAGGAAGAAAAGAGAAAAAGGGGATCTTGTAAAGTTGTACGTTGAAATAGTATCTTGGATTTATAATGTCATTTTAAGCATTAAAATGGCAGGATGGGTGACGGAGGAGCATGACACTATTTCCCGCTGATATATATTTTTTTATTTGGTTTAATACAACGGAGGGAGAGAAATTAATATTAGTGGTATTATTAATTGCACTTTATTTTAATCTGCGATGTGAGCTTATGTAAAAATTTATTTTAATACTATCATGTACTTGTAAAATCCGGGGAATAGAAAAATTGGTTGACTTTTGGGGAAAAGAGAGAAAAATATAATTTTTCTTCTTTTTTCGTGTTCGAAACGAATTCCTTTTGGTGGGGAGTTAAAATTTTATAATATATAAGTATCCATAACAAAATGTCAGGATTTACTTGATGAGGTCAGGTAGGGTTAGATCCTCAACAGTTGTTCCTGGGAACAGATAGTAGGATCGGAAGACATTGAAAGACATTGCGTCATGTGAGCTGTTGATATTTCATTCGTCGAGCCACGGCTTCCCGCAAATCGTGTGGGTGGAAAATAATCTCATTGGTCGGAAGCTTTGAGTCGGCTAGATCCCCGAGAGGATTGGGGATGGTTATAAAAGTAGAGACTCAGTGAGAAAAATCAGAGTTGCGGAGAGAGTTTCTGGAATTGCAGTCGAAATGTAACGACTATGGGAAAGGTTCTTAACTAGGAAGCCATGACCCACGGCTGGTCGCCTACCATAGAACTTATGGCTAAAGAGTTAATGTCGAATGAAGCCTGCCGCCGATTAACTTGAGGAGTTAATGTTGAATAATGCGCCTCCGATAGAAAACCCGAAAAAACGTTATTGTTTTAAAACTTATTTAGAGAATTGAAATTTCTAATTATTCTTGACGAAAAGCCCGCACTGCTATGAAAAAATAATTGAGAAGAGAAGTTGAGAGAGAGATTTCAGGCGACAAGGATAAACCAACCCAACACCGCTGCCGTCACGTCGCCGCCATTAGACGTTTCTGATTCGTTAGATTCCGTTAAGCTCCGATAAGTACCCGAAAGAACTTTGTTGTTTTAAAAAGTTACATAGGGAATTGACAGCTCTGATTATAAAGAATACGTGAAAAGACTTTAATGAAAATTTGAAGAGCTCTGTTTACTTTAACGAAACTTAGATAAGACCTTTTTATTTTGAAGATTGAAAGCTATGATACTTTGAGAACGAACTCTCTATCTCCCTTGTAAACTGGCATTCCGACAAATGTATTATCATTCCGACAAATGTATTATCTGCTCCGGTAACTGATAATTACTTTTTTATAAAGACTTTATTCGTAACTCTCCAGCCGTCTTTGACCTTATTCATTTATTTAATTTTTTGTTTTTTGTGCAGTGTTTAATTTTAACCAACAAGTGTACACAAGTGTCCGGTCTGGTTCTGGTAGAAATACGGCTATTGGATTTGCACAACGCAACTTTCTGAGATCAAATCACAACGTGGGCAGTGGCTCGTTGTTGCAATAGACGTTTTGAGGATCAGCTTCTGTGACGAGATCGCAGCAGGATCCGTTTCCGAATCAGCGAGCGATCGAACAAACCAGCCAGCCGGGTGACAGTCACACACACACACACACACACACACACACACATATATATATATATATATATATATATATATATATATATATATATATATATATTGTAAGAAAGCTATGGAACACGTAAGTTCATGCATTTATCTTTATAAAGAGTGCTCGATACAACGTAGAGCTTTATATTGTAATGGTTGTTACAATAGTTTATAAAAGCATAGTATCACTACACAATATATATATATGAACAGAAAAGATAAATAAAAAGATAATAAGTATGAATGGAATGAGATAGATAGATAGATAGATAGATAGATAGATAGATAGATAGATACGAATAAACTGAGATTATTAGAAAGAGATATGAACTGTGGAAAGAGAAAGAAATACTACCACGTTTCTAAAATTGATTTGATGTATTTTGCCGATAGGACAGGAAAAGAGCGGCATTTCTATTGACGCAATGCCAGCAAACATGTAAGGTTTATTGTGGTCGTTTAGCCAAGAGAAAGAAGGAAACTCACAAGCAGACGAAGAAATATTGACAGATACTTTTTGAAGAATACATAAACAATCTTTTTAGTTATTGTAACATTTTTGCTTCTGTTTTTTATTTCCAACTTATTTTTTATTTTCGTATATTTAAGTTGTTCTGAAAAGCGTTATTTATTTTTATTTCCGACCTTTTTATTATAAGTCCTTTTTTTTTTTACTTATTATTTTGCATATTGTTGTTTTTTGTTGCAGACACGAAGATGAAAGAAACCTGTGTGGCTTATAAATTTATTCTGATGTACTTTTATTGCTAATATTGTTTAGATTTTAATTTTTTCCTGCTAAAAGTGTTTTCCTTTTCAACGAAAGTAAAATTGTTTTAATTATGTATAAACCAATAAGAAAAACAAAATATAAAACATTTACGTGCGAAATCTTACGACTTAATAACGATGAACATTCGGAAAAAGCTTATTTTCAGAATGTCTAGACGTTTAGGTGGAACCTTTTTTCACACACAGGAGGTTTGGTAAAAAGCATTTTGGTTGCAGTAAGCAAGACAGATTTAAAACAAAATATGAAAATGTAGCAAATCCTTAGTGAATGTAAGCTTGTGACAAAACAAACATTTTATGATATCGAACAGTTTTGCGAAAACCTCATTTGAAGCAACACTGTCTTCATTGCGTCCATCATCGTATTAGACTAAGCTGAGTTTAGTTGTTGTTTATATCTAGGGATAACTATTTGGTTAGTAATGTAGCGGGGTACTTTCCAGCGGTCTCAGTGGTCAGTCTTGAAAATAAAGATAAAGTCACAATGTGAAGGCAAATTTCACATTTGAAAGATTAACACCTTACCTTTTCTGTTTGCAAGATTGTTCTACTTGGATAATCGACGCAATTGAACTACATGATCTACTAAAAAAAGCAAAATGAAAGGACTAAGTCCCAATTGTAAAAAAAACAATGTATGCTTGTCAGCAAAAAGAAACACCTCAAAGTGCGAACTATGACTTGGAGACACAAAAATGAATGAGATACAAAAATAAAAATGTCTTGGAAGTGTTTTAACAGATCACGGGAAACATGAAACTGAAATCTGAAGAGGCGTTGGAATAATGAAAATTAATCTCAAACATTAAAGAATTTCTTTAAAAACAGGAAAATTCAATTAGGAAAAATCAAAATATTATACAACTATTATGTAATATCTGTCCTTTTACATGGTATAGAATGCTGGACCATCTGATAAAAATGAAGAAAAGACTCAAGGCAATAAAAATCTGGTTTTACATAATGATTCTGAGAATACCAAAGACAAACGCGTGAGCAACGACGAGATTTGAGTAAAATAGAAAGAAAAAGTAAATTTATACTTCGAATTAAAAAAGAGTGAAATTGCTAGGGTACATAATGAAGAAAGAGGTCTTGGAGAGTTTGACACACTCAAGATATATTGAATCTAAGAGGAACAGAAGAAAGTAACGAATAACCTACAAAGTTTTTAATTGTTTGGCAGAACAAGAATTAGGAAATATAGCAAAAAGCCCAAGCTTAATAAAAGATATTCATAAGGACTAGAAGTTTTGGAAAACCTTCACAGACTCACCACGCTAGCTGATTTTGCTACAGTTTTGTGGATTTTACTGGGTAGATTTGCTGTTTCCTCGCCTCACTGGTTTCAAATTCAGAATTTTCTTTCTGCTAGATTTGTTGTTAAGCAAGGCAAAAGAGATGAGTCTGTCCTGCTATTTAACCCATAACAGGAAAGATTTGGATTCATACCTTTCTGCGAAAGACAAACTAGTTTCTCTATTACTGGTCAATGACAATTAATGCGCGTTCATATTTCTTTACACTATTGACATTGTTCGGACTATTGTCCTCACTTTCGTTGTCCTATTCACGACCTTTCGGACGTTGTAAGTTCCGGCCTTCTCCATGTGATTGGAATTTTGAACTGAACCCTTTATTTTGTCTACCGAGGTGTATTGTTCTAGTTCAGTGTGCCATGCCACTTCTGGATGTCGCAGTGTCAGTTAACTTCCTTTAACTTAACTCTCCACGTGTTTGTTTACATCTGCTGAATCAAGTAATTAGACCCAAGGAGTTTTGAGTTCAATACCTGGCTGGGTATCTCAATGTTTAACAAATCAGATCAAAAAGGATTTACTCTGTTTTTATGTAAATTTTAAAACTAACACTGGGACTGTAAATACCAGTTCAGAAAAGATAATAAAAATCAATAAATTTTCTATAAGAGATTTTTGAGAATTCGGTAGAAAGAGTTTGCAAGATATTTCTTGGCAAAACTCGTGTAATTCGAAATAAAAATGGTGTTCCGCCTGCAGCGAACACTGACAGATATTTAGATAAACAGATCAACTCAGAGCCACTCAGTCTCGGACGTTGTACCGATGATGAAAGCAGCAAAATAAGCCCCCACATCGAGAAAAGTCAAACATCCTACAACAGCAAAAATCGAAGCTGACATCAAATCAAACACTGAAATTTTTACACAGAAAAGTAAGTGAAGAAAAAGAAGGGAAAATAAAAGTATTTCTTCCTCAAACAACTTTGATTTTTCTTGGCTTAAAGCAAAACAGAAGTTACGAAGATAAATGCATTTATTTTTACTATTTTATTCGTATTTTTGCTCTATTTTATGGTTGCTGAATTTTATGTGCGCATGCTCGATCGATATGCTCTTCAACATTACAAAATCAAAAATAATACGACAGCTTCTCCGTGATTTGAACTCCTATATCATGTATATCGAAGCAGCCTTTAATGGATAATAGCCGTCTTTGAGAATTAACCATAGTACAAAGTTACACGGCATTTTAACATTCTCATCTTCCTTTAAGTCATATCTGAGCTTGCTATGTCGAAACACTATTTGGTGGTTCTACTTGTCATTTTAGTTGTGAAGCCACCAATCAACAACATGTCATCCGGATTAACTGATTTCTAAAACGAGGAGATGAAAGTAGAGACTATCAAGTCTAGAGCTGTCTTCTTATTTGGGGTGTTTCAATTCTTCTGGATTTTTTCAGTGTTTCTACCAAAAGTTTCCAACATGATTTTTGAAACAGACCCTGTGCCGATACTTAACTCTTTTCTCTCTCTCTCTCTCTCTCTCTCTATATATATATATATATATATATATATATATATATATATATAATCGTAATGAACATAGTCATAGTTAGTTAAAAAATTAATTTACTGAACTAAAATACATAGAACATAGAAACTGCCCTGATTTTTGTCTTTTCCACAGTAAATTGTCTTTCAGTTTCTTATGTATGTTGCTGTGTTCCTGTAGAGGTTATGCGATCATGGTTCTCCATTATTTAGTTGTCAGTTGAAGTATGATGTCCACCACGTCCGTCCTCACTCAAGTTCGATCCCCTAGGCTGAGCATAGAATTGATCGCTTCTGTTCAAGCCCTGTATCGCTCCACGTTGTGTTGATTGATCACAAGACTGTCCTGGTTTGAATGGTCGCCTGAAATCTGTGAGTTAGTTTGGTCCGGCCAGAGTGAAGTCACACGAAAAACAAGTAAACTTGGATAAAAGAAAAGTATTTATGCACAACTCCTGATTACAATGTTTTTAATACAATCATTGATGGTTCAAGCAGGTCTATATTCTTCATCCAAAATACTATCGATTCTTTCTGATTGTCAGGACACGGTGTTATTGTCTTGAGTTTTAACGAGACATCTGGAACAAGATCTTAAGTTAAAGATTGTCCTTCAAGACGGCACATCACATCAAATCAGTTGAAGCGGTGGTCTTGTCTCTTTCTCTCTGGTCTCCTTGGTCTCTGGTCTCTGGTCTGTGTATCTTCACCTCTACCGTCGAATCTGTTGTGTTTCATGTTTTCTCCGGGTCTGTCCGGTCTGTACACACTATCTTTTGGTTTGCACTCTTTGTATGTCGTCTATGCCGGGTCTCTTCGGTCTGGGCATACAGTCTTCTGGTCTCTGACATCTTCACGTTGAATCTTTCTAGCAGTAGATGATCGCCCCGGCCTGGTCGCGATGAATCTGTCATTCTCTGGAAGGTTTCAATGTTCTGACTTTTCTGTTCAAAATATGCAGATTATATTAATCCCCGCACCCAACAGGGATGTGCACTGGAAACGCTCGCGTTCTTTAAACAACCAGTAAAGTATCTCCGTTTGGTGACCTGTTCAAGCACGTCTCCTTCTTGCTTTGTGGGAGCACTTCTCACCATTACTGCCCAAAAGGTGTGCAACGTCTCTCCGACTTCCTGAAAACACAACGAGGCCTTTTCTTCATTGTGTAACCCTATTTCCACGTAAATATACTTTTTAGTTTAATACAACGGAGTGAGGGAAATTATTACTAGTGGTATTGTTAGTTGTGCTTCATTGTAATTCGCGATATGAGTTCTGTTTAAATATATATATATATATTTAATATGTATGTATTTGTAAAATCCGGAAAATAGAGAATTAGCTGGAAATTGGAAAAAAGAAAACATATTTTTTCCATTGTATTCGAAGCGAAATTTTTGGGCCAGTGGAAGTGAGGAATGGCGATAGTCACAACAAGTTGTCAGGACCTTTGATGGGGTTAAATTGAGGTCAAGTCCTTGCTCTCATATCTGCTGGAAAATGATTTTAAAATTTTTGAAAAGCCTAAGATGATGAGAAGAAGAGGACAAAATAACATTACTTCATGTGAGATGTTGATTATTTCATTCGTTAAACCATAACTCCACCTTGTATTGGGTGGGTGGAAAATAGTCTCATTGATCCCATAAGAGAATTTGGGATAACTATAAAAATTGTGACCCCAGTGAGAAAAATCAGTTTTTTTTTTAGTAGTTTTTGAAATTGCAGTCGAGAGCTCCGGGCTGAAGATGTAAAGAAACGTAGAAAAGCGTGCCGCTGATCAACTTAGAAGAATTAAAGTCGAATAATACCCCTCCGATAGAGTCCTAGCTAAAGATGTATAGAAACAGAATGAACCGAGAAAACTAGCTGAAAAGAGATTATTTTATTGCCGAGTGAAGGAGACAAGACGAATCTACTATATTATCAATGCTCAACTTCGGATGTTTCCGTAAAGCTTCGGTAAAGAGCTGAGACTTTCTTTATTTGAAAAATAAATTTGAAAGACTTTCTTTATTTGAAAAATTGAAAGTTCTAATTATTCTTAACGAAACTTCGCACTGTTATGAAAAGATTTTTTTTTATTTGGAAAATTGAAAGCTCTTTATTCTTAACAAAAACTTCGCACCGTTATGAAAAGACTTTTTTTCTTTGGAAAATCGAATGCTCTGATTACTTAAACGAACCCTTCTCTCTGTTGTAAATTTAAAATTCAGCGATTGTACACTCTGCTTTTATTATTAATATTTTTTATATGTATAAAAAGAATTCTTTCGTAACTCATCTAGGCTTCTTCGAATTTATTCATTTATCTATTTATTTATTTTTTTTGTGCCATATATAATTTTTGGATTTAGTTAAAAACTGAGTTAAGTGAAGACCTTCTAAAAAGAATAGATAAATGATTTTTACGATCATTGAAAACGAACAACCGGCTAAAATAGAAATTTCTACGACTCTTGAACACAAGAGCGGCAACTGACCGCAAAATTCGGTCAAATGATAAAAACGGTAAAACGGTATTGGAGATCAAAGCGAGAAGTGTGAATTTGGTGAACCTATTGGACTCCTTACCTTTCTGTTCTTGTGTGTGCTTCCATACAATCTTTTTTCTCCAACACTTAGTATGATGTTCATTGTAACCTGAGTGGCAAAGCACGCCAGAACAAACATTGGTTTCACCGATATAGGGTGACAGAGATTTGATTCCAACCAGGACACATTTCTTTTACTAAGACTTCCTGAATGTGCAAACTGTTAGATGTAATACACACTGCTTAATAAATAAAACATGGGGCATCTATTTTCAACACAAATGTACACGAGTGTCTGGTTTGGTTTGAGATAGTAGAGAAACGACTACCGGGTTTTCAACGTGACTTTTCTGAGATCAAAGAATACAGCGTGGGCAGAAAAGTTCACCGTTGTAATAGACGTCTTGAGAACCAGCTACTTTGACGAGGCTATCTTTCCGATTAGCGACCCGAGAGCGTCGTCATAATTGGTGCCGTTTCGATAGCACTCTGGTTCGGGTCATCATCATCACAACAGGTTCCGGACCAGGAACAGCGAGCCAGCCGGGGACCAGGTGTCACAATAGGTCATTTACTCAACTCTGTCTCCTTCCTGCTTTATGTGAGTGTCTCTTACCATAACCATCCGAGGAACGTGGTTCAGCCTAACCGGCCAGATTTTAAATATCGCACCAAAATTCACTTCTCGTGCTTTTGTGTGTGGTCGTTTTTCTCATCTGGGATTTATCACCTTTTCTCAATAATTCTCTTGTGACAAAAAAGTAGACAATCGCTTAATTTATCTCATTCATTTACTATTTTCTTTTGTTTTCGTTTGTCTGATCATCAGTATATGAAAAATTAGTTTTTATCAATTCACTAGCTCCTCTCCAACAATTTCACAGTATCTCTTAATAAATTTGTTTGTTTTTGTTTGTTTGTTTGTTTTTCGCTATTTCTTCTAAAGTACATTTCTCAACCCTTTTACCCAAGCTCACTACGTATGCTATGCATCGTTTTACACTGTTTCTCTTGCCTTCAATCAGTCTTGTGAGTATTAAATCAGTCCTGTGAGTATTAAAATTTCCAAGCCCTCCTACATCATTATGCGCCCTAATAATTTAATTTGCCTTGAAAACTTAAACAACTGTACAAAATTGGCTAGCCACGCGTGGAAATTAAAATCAAAATATGGAAAAAACCCAGATATAATGTGGAGTATAGTAAAAACAGCCAAGCCTTAAAACGGTAGCAAAATATGCAGACTGTGCCAGGAAGAAAAGTTAGAGATTACGCTATTCCCAAACAAAAACGAACTATTGAATGAAAGAAAAGAAATTACGACTAAGTGTAACCATACTAATAAATACGTCTTAGGTTTATACAACCATGGATGAAAAAGTTATAATTTCTTGAAATATTAAAAATTGTGCGTTCACAAATTCCCTGACACGTGATCGTTAAAAAAAACACCGTTACGTGAGAGTTTTTTTTAAAAACGACAAACGGTAAAATTAGTTATTGAAAATCGCCTGAAGACACCACTCATGGTAGAAACATAGGTTGTGTAATAACACGTTTACAATATATATATATATATATATATATATATATATATATATATATATATACATATATATATATATATATATATATATATATCTTGACGATTAAGTTTGCCATGAAACAGACTCTCCTCTTGAGTGTCAAAATAAATGTATATATTTAAACACACTCTATCCCTGATATTAAGTATTTTAACCCATAAATAAATCATCCCTTAAAACTATATTTTACCACACACACACACACACACACACACACACATACACACACTTATATATATATATATATATATATATATATATATATATATATATATATATATATGCAAGTTTCATTATAAAATGACTGGCACGGTACAGTGATTAAAGTTTTTATTAAATTTTCTCGTTTTCGTATAAGTGATTTATTTTCTAGTCATAAAAATCCTTAATACGAACGCAACAAAATTTTAATAGAAAGTTTAGTCGCAGTGCCATATCAGTTGATTTCAATAAAACGTGGATAAAATGGGAGTTTCTGCCCATATTTACAATTATATATAATTACACATTTTATTAAAAACAATATCGTATCTTGATTAAACTTTTATTCAATTATTCTTATTCAATTTATATATATATATATATATATATATATATATATATGTTGCCGAATAACATTTTTCAGTTTTCTTGAACATGATTGATTGACTTATTTTTACGGCTTGTCGACCGTTTGCAGGTTACTTAAAGCCAGAAAATATTCTCAGATTGAAAGTATTTTGGGGAAATAATGAGATGGGTTCATACTTTTCGGAAGAGTATTTGTGCGTAAGTATAACATATGTTATATACTGCCGCTGGATCTGGACAAACAACGAGTAACATGTATATATAAAAATGTAGTCTTATATTTTTATTCGTCAACGGTGACGGTTGTGTGGAGCAGGAATGCAGTCAGAGAGAGTTCGCACATACTAAAGAGCTGTCCGGAGTCATTAGCCAGTCTCTGTCTCTTCAGACAAGAATTCTAGATAATGTATCGTCTTAATACTTTTGATTTTTCGAGTTGTCACTTTATTGACTTTATTTACGGCTAGATCTGTCTGTCAAGTACACCCGGTTTTCAAGCCGGTTGTCCCTTGTTTTTGGTTTTCTTCGTTACAATTTATTGACATCATCTACGGCCGGATATAGCTTTTGTTGACTTTTATGTACGGTAGGATGTACCTATCAATTATTCCGCCATTCAAGGTAATATATTACAGATATCTATCATATATATCTTCGTCATAACATGGTACAATATGAAAACATGTCAAATAAATATTCAACCAGTAAACTGCAACTTGATTTACACAACAGAAAGTTGACAAGAGAATCAAGAAAAGTAACAACAAAAATAATATATAAAAGAGTTTTGCGAACTTAAAAAGAGAGAAAGTATCAAAGAACATATAAGAAAAAGTGAATGAGTGTTAATGAGGTGAAAAGAAAGAGAGCACAGAAAAGAGACAGAGAGTTTTAAGAGAAAAAAACTAAAGAATGAAAAGATCAATGTAAAAGTTGATAGAGAAATGCAAAAAGAACAATGGAAAGACAATTCAAAAGGAAGCGAGAGAAACATAAGAACGAATAAAGTGGGAGGTTGGCGTAAAAGTAATAGAATTGGGAATGAGAGTTAATAAGGAAACTGTGGATATTGAAAAAAGGGTGTGGTGGAAATAGAGAAAAGAACAGAGAAGTTAGAAAAAGAGAAAAAGAAAAAACAACCGGAATAAGCGAGTAAAGTGTCAAAAGAGAAACATAGAGGCCAGTGATAATGAGATCTGCCTGTAGCCATGTACGAAATATAGCGACATTCATTATTCTCCATTGCTTGGTTCCGGCAAATGAACGAAATTCAACGGGAATTAATTATTACCAAAACAATCCCAATTAAAAACACAAATAAATAATAAATTACTTAATTAATCTTAATGTTCCGCACCCATGAGCAAGTAATTTCTTCACAAGTCCTGATTTGATGCCAGCATGCCTTACGACATGTTTTAATGTTTCCTTTTATTTCCAAGAAAATGTTTTGGCTATTGTTACAGTCTTCTTTTGCTAATTCATTTTTCTCACTAAAGCCCAGAGAACAATTCATCTAAAATGATGTTAGTCATGTCTTCCGTAGCAGATATTTGTGACACTTGTACATTGAGAAATGTTTAATCCGCCGCCAAAGTTAATGCTTTTTTATTTCTTTCATTTATAAAGCATAAAAATAGTTTAGCTCTCTTTACAGTTTCTCTCTCTCTCTCTCTCTCTCTCTCTCTCTCTCTCTCTCTCTCTCTCTCTCTCTCTCTCTGCTGAATCAATATTTTATATTAATACCTGTCGGGTGGAATCGTTCAAAACAAGGTTAGTCTGTCTTTCCGGTAAAGTTTACAAATGTACAAGGGAACACAGAGCACAACAGATTATGTCACTATTTTTATTTTGTAGCAAAAAGAAATAATTTAATTCTTCATCGATGCTTTAATTCTATTCTGCTTTCAGGGCGATATCTTATAAAACAACGTGATCTTTTTTCCTTGAACGAAACCTCATGTATTCAATCCTACTGTTTGTTCTAAGATTTCCCACTGGATTACATTTTCTTGGCTTGTATTTTCGTGTATTTTATAGCATTTACTAACACAATACCCGCCAAACATGGATTATTCACGTGTTAACAGTATTTCCACCAAACTGTGTTGTATCTAAACTCATTGTGTTCTTCCAATTACCCTCAACATAAGATCAGATTGCAGTATTTGTTCTTTTTTTCTCACGGGATTTCCTACAGAATATGGTAGAGGTTCCCATCCAGAACATTAAAAAATTATGCGACAAAGGAAGCCTGGCTTCAGGCATTACAAACCTATGACAGTAAACCTTCTAAGCACTGCTTAGATGTGGTACAAGGCCGAGAGTATGGGGCACCCAGTGAGGATCGAACTCACTACTCTGTCGTAACAGGTTCAGCAAGAAAATCTTGCTAACCATTACACCAGGCTGAGGTGACCTACAAACCAATGACAGTAGCTCCCCCGTTGCACGTCTTTGGTCACATCCAAGTTATGTATTTAATCGTGTGAACTTATAATAAACTTATTAATGTTATATTGCAGTTGACTTCCTTCTATTGTGTCATACATAATAAAAATTAATTTTTTTATCAGAATCTATGGATAGAATTTTGTTATAAACACGAACAGGTTGATTAGGACGAGTTTTCTTGACGTTTCTCTTTACGTTCATGTACCAATTTCTTTTATTGATATGCGTCTGATACGATCAGTCAGTTGAGTACCATACGTGATACATACGTGGGCGATCATGTCTTGAAAGACATATAACTGACTGAACAGAAGATTTTCACGTAGTATGCTGTAGACTGGTTATTAACCAAGGCTATAGAACCCAGTATGTCCTGCTATTTAACTTATACCTAGGGGAAGCGACAGATTAGTACCTTTCCTAAGGGTATTTGCGTGTAAGTGAATGCAACGAATTCAACTGGAATTCGAACTCGGCATCCGACAGATTAGTACCTTTCCTAAGGGTATTTGCGTGTAAGTGAATGCAACGAATTCAACTGGAATTCGAACTCGGCATCCGACAGATTAGTACCTTTCCTAAGGGTATTTGCGTGTAAGTGAATGCAACGAATTCAACTGGAATTCGAACTCGGCATCCGACTTCTCGTTCCGAGCCGATATCGAATGAACCACAACGCACATTTATCTGATACTAGAATAAAATAAGAAAAATTCTGACATAAATAATATGGGAATAAAAAAACGACATAAATATCTTCCCAGGTAACATTTTTTTTGTAAATATTGGAATAATTCCATTAGATTTAGATCAGAATATTGGTCGGTACTAGAAAAACATGTGAAATCGACGAACGCAATAGTTAGGAAGATAATCAATCTTAACCGATAATCGGTAAATGTAAAAAAAAAAAACATTTATGACTCGATTAACTCTAGGCACAAACAAGAAAAATTCTAAGTTTACAGCGACTAGAAATTTGTGACAAAAATAAGGTGAGGGAACTGATTGAAACAAATCAAGGTTTAATCAAAATAAAACATCAGAAGTTGTTTATCGATTCGAGAATTTCGAACTGAAACTGTTATTCAATCTCAGGTATAGATTCGTCTGTTCATATCTAAGGATCAATCGTATTGGTTAATTGTTCAGACTTTATATCCGTAGACCTGACTTCTACTTCTATGGGTCGTGTCCGTTTAGGACGTGAACGATCATGGCCTTCTCAATCTCCCTATCATTTGTGACTCTAAATATTCCTTCTCCTTTTATTCCACTCCATCCCTGCTCTACCATCCAATGTCATGCGTTGCTTTCCCTCTATTCGTCCCGTGAGCATCGGGTTCTTTAAGTCCTCCTTCCTCATTACATGTTCCAAAAACTTCAGGTGTCTTTTCCTGATGTTAAGTATCAGTTTCCTTCTCCAAAAACCATCCTATCCAAAACTTCATCGTTGCTCACATGATCCGTCTATGGTATCTCTCTGTTGAACCACATTTATTAGCGGAATGGAAACAAATTGAATAAGGGGTTCAGATTTAAATTCCTTGAAGATTATCTCGAAAGATGGACAACTGAACAAGGCTGGGTGGCACAATGGACGAAGAAACATTTTGATCATAACAACAATTATTAGGGTATTATTCTGACTGTAAATAATAAAAATACCTTCTCGGCCCAGGAATTCAGACAAAAATCAAGTATTAAATTTAGGTTCATGATTATTAGTACAGTAACTGTTTTCGTTCCGTTCTCTGTTGATACTAAGACCATCTTTTGCACATGGCCGGTGTATTAGAGAATCCAATGCATCCAACTCACTACACTAACAATTGTCTAGCGCGGTAAATTATTATATAGGTAGTTAATCGGTAGGTTAGGAAAGTATGGAAGCCTGTAAGGTTAAAATGTAATAACTTTATTTACTCTTCTTGTCAATGAGTAATGTAGAATAAAAACAAATATCATCCAATAGGTGTACCAATGCACACAAAAAACAAACACTATCGAACGAAGAAAAGCAATAACGTTTAAATTACGTTGAAAGTGCCTGCGTTCATTTAACACAACTCCCAAGAATAAATGCTGTCCATCAAATGCTCTGTCGTCCTGAGAAAAACAGTTCAAGCAAGGTGGTAACCCAGATGCATGCTGTCTTCTTTCATTATGTTTTCTTCTCTGCGGCGATGAAAAAAGAATTAGAACTGTCCTCTACGGAGGGCAACGAGGAACCGATCATTTACTGGACATCATCTATAACCTTTCACCGGCCTCTCTTGTCTGCTGTCGAGCAGCTAGTATATCAAACAGTGATGGTGTGCGTCGGAACACACTCTCAATGGAGCACCGGCAGAAGGCCATCAGCGGGAGAAGATCATTTGTAAATGTTCTTTTCTGACAAATCGCAGTAAATAATTATTTTTTTCTTGGAACTCTTTTTTATGTTCAATCTCTAATGAGTGCTATATTGTTATGACCTTTTACCAAACGAAAGTTTATAAAATATCTACAGATATCAACATTAACTTGACAGTTATTATGCTAGCCTTAGATACTGTTGATAGTGAGGTGATCCTTACTGATGTGTATTTCTATGTCATTTTGCCGAGATAAGTTCAAAAGCTAAGCAGAATATTGAGTGACAGGAAGATTTCATTGGAAACAAAGAAATTACTAGATTGTTATGTGATATCTGTCTTTTTATATGGCAGCGAATGTTGGAAAATCTTCTCAAAGCAACAGAAATGTTGTTCGACAGAAAGATGCTGAGGATACCATGGGACAAACATGTGAGCGACGAGTACGTTTTAAAGAGGATGCAAACAAAAAGGACTTATACTTAACATCAGGTAGAGACACTTAATGTTTCTGGAACACATAATGAGGAACGAAGACTTGGAGAATCTAATAATCACGAGACGAATAGAGGGAAAGTGAGTCAGTGGAAAGCAACGAAAAATATATTTGATTGGCTTGAGCAAATGGATGGTAGGTCAGTATTTGGAAGAGATACCAAGAGAAAAATGTTAAGAGCGACAAGGGATAGAGAGATGTGGAGGGCCATGATCAGTTACGTACTAAAAAGACACGGCACATAAAGAAGAAGAAGAAGGAGAAGAAGAAGAAGAAGAAGAAGAAGAAGAAATCAAATATTAAATTATATCTTGTCTCTGTTGTTTTCTAATTCGTGTTTCACGGGGTGGTTTTATATATATATATATATATAATCATTTCACTCCAAGCAGGCCATTACTACCACTGGTGCGCATGGGGTTACAGTAAGAGAAGAGGGAAAACAGAAAAGAAAAGTCAGTACAAGAAAGAGAGAGAGAGAGGTTGGAATCAAGAAGATTGATGACACTTGACATTGTATTTAAATCTTTGAAGATTGTATCTATCAGAAAACCAAGCATGGAGAAGGGAGATCCACAGGCTGAAAGAGCGAGGGAAAAACTGCTAGAGAAAAAGTGACGGTTACATTTCCCTATTTTGAGGATAAAATTGATGGAGTCCAGTTGCCAATCTAGTTGGACAATTAAATTCATGGGGTTATGGCACTAAGGAATAAAGCTGGTCGGAGGAGAAGGATATTTGTAGAAAAGACATTCTGTCGATGAGAAAGTGACTGAAGCCGATCTACCCTGTCAGAGCCTAATTGCAGATCCTCATTCAAATTTTGTCGAGAACACGGAGACAAACAGCAGGAGCACCCGACCAGATATGGCAACAGTATTCAATGCACGGACAAATGACAGATATATAAATAATCAAAATGGATTCTTTTGTATTATATGTTCTTATTATCTTTTGTGTTTCTTGATGTCAGATTTTTTCTCGTTCTTTCTTCTCTTTTTGTGCGCCTTCTTCGTTTTCATTTTGTATTTTGGTTAGTTTCAGAGTACTAAAACATTTTCCAGTGCGTAAGACGATGGCGACTGCGACATAGGAAATTGTCTGTTGGATATTGACTTCATACACCAACCTCATCTCTTTTTGCCTTGCTCTGTTGAGGAATGTCATGTCTCATTTTCAATGCATCATCCTTGATATTGTCCAGTGCGCGGTGCTTTCGACGAAGCCGTTTTGTTTTTCAAACATAGCTCATGTTCTCTTGTCTCAAATGCATCAGAGCTGGATATTTTCTGACTCTGCTACTGTGACATCTAAACACTTGTCTGGAGACATACATCCCTAACCATGACTACCCAAGCCCCCAAACTCACAACCAGTTTTTATTCCGGGTCGTTGGCACCATTTCTCTTCTCACTATCGCAAAAGCATTTTTATATTTTGAAAATCCTTTTTCAGCATCTTTCCTTCCAACAGCAACGAAAACTGCGCCTTTCCCTTTTCTCAATCGTACAAGTCGTTGTCAAAATCATAATAAATAACAAAAAGTAAAAAACAGCTTCTAAACATTTTCTCACCTTCTCTTTTTATCACTCTTTTTTCTGACACTCTTTTTCTCTCACTATTTTCTCTTCTTTTCGTACGTTCTTTCTAAATTTCTCTATCAATTTATTTCTCTCGCTTTACCTTGTTCCTCTTTCTTTGATTCCCTTCTCTCTAATTGCTTCTTTCGTAAATTATTCTGTATGTATCTCTAAAAAATGTCATCATGTAACACATCCCTATGTATCTTTGTGTGTGCCTGTGATTTTGTTGTAGAAGAAAGTTTTTCTTCTAAAGTCCCCAATGCAAGACTCAAGAGCAACACAAGGTAGAGGGTTTACTGAATAACATAGATAATATAGGAACCAGAGAAAGGAGTATAAAGTGAAAATTATGAGAATATGAAGGATAGATAGTATTAAGCCTAAATTTGAAAACATTAAGATCGTGATAGTCGAGGAAGCATCCACACGTAAAGCTCTTCCGCAAAGAATTGACTTTTGGAAGAGGCTATCCGACTGTAACTTCCTTCTTACCAACAGAATACAAAGAAAATGAACATGATTTGACCCCGAGGATAGCAATATGGTGGGGTTTATCTGTAAATAGGGAACGGAGATCGTTAGAACACTTGCCATGTAAATAGAGATAGAATAGTGACACGGTTTGCAAAATTACATTTGTGTGAAAAAGGCTATAAGAAATAATAAATCATTCAAGAATACGCTTAACAATTTTGAACAGTGTGAAAACGCCAGCGTAAAGATTAGGTAGCTCCAGCAATAGTACATCATTTTTGCTTTGATCCCACTTTTTTAAAGTGACATTAGCATTTTCTTTTTTGTTGTAGATATGTTTTTTGAAAACAGGCGATTATCTTTAAATACCTTGTCAATTCAATAATTATGGCTTTCACATATTACTTTTCTTTATTATTTGTAAATTGCAATGACAACTTGGGAAAAATAGTGGTGTGATTTTCAGAGTTCACTGTTTGGAATTCAGTCTAAACTGGCTTCAGTACAAGACTAAAAAACTTTTGTAGTCTACTGTATCATTCACAGCTGGAAGGATAACAGGAATTTTCTCAACTCAACTCAACAAACGAAATTTGAATGCGATTCAAAGATTTCACGTTCTACAATTCTACGCCTAATGTATATTGCGTTGCATAATTTAAAAATCAATAAATCTTTTTAATGGATATCACCCCGAGCAAGGCAATAAAGTCGCTAAAACACAAGGAGTTACATGGTGTAGCAGAATTAGAAACAGAAACATTAATAATGAGCGGAAAGAGAAAAAGTAATCAGGACAGTAGATCGTGATTGACAATGCATTTAATATTTTGGACATTAAATTTGGCTGAAAAGCATAGAGCCTGAAAAGAGGTCCACTGGCAAGAGATGTGTGAAAATAAACAGTTAGCATAGAAATTACGGTGACATCTGACCATATCAACTATAAATTAATGAAATCTCGACGCAAGTCTAGTACTGCGGTTAAATTTAAAAAGTCTCGGTAACATAGCGAAGTGCTCATCTCATGAAAGTATTTATAAAGACATGGAGAGGCAACTTTACAGTATGGGTGAGGGACTGAAGTTGAGCTGCCAGATCAGGATAAATAATATTGCTGATTCTTTGGATCTTACCAAAAAAGCATGGACGAATGGTAGATTTAAAGATATATAATATAGATTGGAGAGAATGCTGTCAGGATTGGTTAACTGCGACATTACCCACTTTCGTGTGACATGTTGAATCGGTAAATTGGTGCTGCATCCTCATCATCAGTGTCAGTTTTCTTGCTGCTGTTACAATTAAAAATGGACACAATACTAGCAGTGTGCACAAGGATGGACAAAGAGCAGTGATGATTTGATCGGCTGAATCATGACTAACTGCAAAGAACATGCTATCTCATCAATGGTAACTTGCCAAGTTTCTATTATCATCTCTCAGTCATGATAACTCTTGCCGTCATTGGTACAGGTTGGTGAGCATCCTGTCCCATGTTCGTGCATCCCGTTTATCTGGCCACTTTTAAACTTCTCGATCCACTTATACACACTTCTAAGCTGTGTTAAAAGCATCCGATGAATTGCCTCCCCACGTGCACCTCCCAACCAGAGAAATTGGGTCGCTACTCTTTGTTCTTATTTGGTGCACACTACTAGTGAAGCTGCCATGTTTACACTGTAAAAGCAGCAAGAAATCTGCTGCGATCAAGCTCAAACTTTGACCAAGTGACTCAAACGTACCAACAGTAAGCATGCATGAGTAGATGGTATTGTGACAAGCCCAATAATAAGCTATGGCAAATGTGCGGATAATTTTTGAGGTACACTAGTATGTGTTCCAGTTGAGATTTGAATTGAACTTGAGATCCTTTAAATGTACAAATCATGAAGCCATATTGCGAGAGCAACTGTTCATCGCTAATGGAGAAAAATCAGAATCTGAATGGTAATAATGAAACGACAGTAGCTTGGGTTTAGATTAATTGAATGTTAGAAACAAGTTTATTCATTATTGAGCTGTTAAAGCTAGATCAGAGGAAAGCTCATCTACAAGTACATACATAGTAGAAAGACAATTAAATGAAAATAATGATAAGATGGGGTATCTTGTAAATTAGAATGATATTGTAAATCACTAATTAAAATGCTAACATTTTCCCAGTGCTCTAATTCCAACAAATGATGCAACTATCTCAACCTCGAAGCATACTAACTTCACATTTATATCCTATCGTTTTAAGTACGACAGGTATGATCTGATTTGTTTGATACTAATTGCTTGGTTTATTTAATTTATTTTCTGTGTTTACGAAATAATTTTATTAGTTCTTGATGTCTCTGACATAAATATTTCAAACATTGAATTTCAGCAAAAATGCGCCAAAATGTTGAATTTTCCCTAAACGGCAAGAGAAACTTTGGAAATTAAAAATAAATCATCAATATTCCATTTTTTGTTCTAGTTCTCTCAAATGAAATAATTTCAAATATTTTGACATATTCTTTCATTTTCATTACTCATCACAATATTATTTTTCTGCCAAAAAATGAGTTTGAAACACACTAAGTCCTTCAAACTGAGTAAATAATCTTGGGGATCTCAAAAATATCTCAACTAATCGTAGTTTTCATATGTAGTCTTATAAAGAAACATCGGATAGTATTTTTGTACTAGTAGTCGTTGTGGTGATACCAGCCAGTTGTTTTTGATAATCGAAGAAATTTTTACCTTTACAAATATCCTGACTCGCTTCTTTCATCTATTTTTGTTATTTTAAAAAGCAACAAAAATAGATTAAAGAAAATTTATCAAAATGTTTTTAATGAAAATAACAAGTAATCCATACGATTTCTTTATACAAGAATGGTTCGTTTTAAAATGGTGGCTTTATGAAATATATATAGAGAAAATAAAAAAGAATATCAGTATTATGCTTAATATTAAAGGGCTTCACAAAACACAGTGTTCGATTATATTAAATCTTTCTTTCTTTGCTTTGTGGGTCTTTTATGGTAGATTCAATGTAAAGTTTAATGTTTTAGAATATTCGGGCTGCGGAAAAGCAACATAAAATCATGAATTAGTGAAAGAAAATACAACATAGTTATCTGGACAAATACATACATATTATCGCTTTTACTCTTCGATTCATATATATATATATATATATATATATATATATATAAATTACACACATATATATATATATATATATATATATATATATATATAAATTATAATTAGTATTTATGTGTGTGTGTGTGTGTGTGTGAAGAGAGGGAGGGAAAATAAAAGACAGATCATTACCATAAATAGATATAAGCTTAGGCAAATGAAGAGTGTATGGTTTGTCTTACGCCCCAAATCCCTTACTTCCCTAGTACTTATATATCCCAGATCCACATATCCAGTGACTCATTAGAGTTTTAGGGACACCAAGTGTACGGGCGGGTGTGCCTTACGGGGACGTGTTGTATGCCGCATCACAACAGCATTTAAATTTATAAACAATCGAACTTTTTCGAAAATAGGACAACCTATCTTTACTGAAGGAAGGAAACACAGGTCTAGTCTGAAAAACAACACCTAACTGCACATCAAAATAACAGAACGAAACACATGCCGAAACTACAGTTTGACATCTTCTACCAAGCCAGGGTATTTTCAGATACAAGGGACAGCGGCTAGGTCCTTCAACTTTAGGTTCTTTATAACGTTTGATCTTGCGATCAATTACCCATTTCACCACATTAACCGGGTACCCGTTGCCTTCGAAAATCTCCTGCAAGCGAATTAATTCGCTTTCTAAACATTCAGGAGAACAAATATTCAAGGCACGGTGAACCAAGGTTTCTATCAGACCTAGTTTACGAGACTGAGGGACATACGATTTCCAATTAGTATACAAACCAGTAAAAGTTGGTTTGCGAAAAACAGAAGTCACGAAAGCACCGTCCTGCCTCTGAACAAGGACATCTAAAAATGTGAGACATCCATCCCTTTCAATTTCCATGGTAAACTGAAGGGAAGGATGTAAAGAATTCAACTGAACTAAAAAATGTTCAGCATCAATGGCGCTGTCAAATAAAGTGAAGGTATCATCAACATATCATTGATATATCAAAGGTTCAGCTACCTTCTCAAATAGCAGACGCCCATGAAATCCCACAAAATATTCACAAGGACAGGACCCAAAGGACTACCCATATCAACACCGTCCGTCTGCGCAAACATTGTCCCGTCAAAGCTAAATTCGACCCCCTCAGTTGCCAATCGCATACATCCCAGGAATAACTCCTCGGGAATTGCCGCGGCACCTAAACTCCCTCTATATAACATGTCTACACAAATGTTAATAGTATCATTTAATGGAACATTTGTGTACAAACTGACAATGTCAAAGGAGACCATAAATTTATCCCTAGATGAAAAATCTAAGTTTCTAATGAAACTAGAAAATTTGAAGGAGTCGATGACATTGTACGCAGACAGAGCAAGAGACACAAGTTGGAGAATCTCAGCCAACCACTTAGCCAACTCATGTTGTGCGGAACCCACCATAGACAAAATAGGTCTGAGTGGGACTCAGTCTTTATGAACTTTTGGAAGGCCATGCATTCTAGGGCGTTGCGAGCCCACGGGTCTGATCCTACTATAGATGTCCTGAGAAATTAATTTGTCCTTATGCTTAGACAACAGCCAACGTTGAAGTTTGGCTTCTATTTTCAGGTGTTATCGTGAGTATCGGCTGGACCGATAACTGTAAATTTAGATGGATCATCTAATATATTATGCATCTTTGCAATATAATCCGATCTATTCAAAATCACGACACCGGCACCCTTCTCTGGCTTGGTGATATAAATGTCACACTGCGAGCGTAAAGCTCTAATCGTTTGATAATGAATACTGCGCCAGTCGAGAGAATCTTTCTCGCAACCTAGCGCAGATTATTCAGTGGCAAACTCAAACAACCTAGTTTTAACCTCAGAGCACTTCTCGACGGACTTAGGAACATGATGGATGATTTGAGAGTATAACAACTCAAACTCAGAAAAAATCCGTTCCTTATTAACAGCAGAGGGAGGAATACAAAATTCCAATCCATGGGATAGAACAGAAAGCTCAATACCAGTGAGATTAATATTGGAATAATTGAAAATGTATCGGTGTAGATCACCTGACACAGAACCAAACCGTCTAGTGATTAAGTATTCTAGGTACTTATTATTTCTCCCATTTGCAGATTCTTCCAACCGAAACCTGCAATTAACTAAATAGCGAGAGAACCGGAAGGACCTAGCCGCTTTCCCTTGTATCTGAAAATACCCTGGCTTGGTAGAAGATGTCAAACTGTAGCCGACAGAGTTTCGGCATGAGTTTCGTCCTGTTATTTTGCGGTGCAGTTACGTGTTGTTTTTCAGACTAGACCTGTGTTTCCTTCCTTCAGTAAAGATAGGTTGTCCTATTTTCGAAAAAGTTCCATTGTTTATAAATTTAAATGCTGTTGTGATGCGGCGTACATAGGACGTACCGATCTGAGGTTGGAGACGCGGGTTTCACAACACGTCCCCGCTAATATACGTTCCAATGGCTCTCTTAGACCTATAAGAACAACACAATCTGTTCTGGATTCCGCTATTGGCCGACATCTTTTGGACAATCAAGTGTGTGCCTCGGCATATAAGGACAGCTGGTTTACTGTCTT
Source organism: Ascarosepion bandense (assembly GCA_037127315.1). Lineage (NCBI taxonomy): Eukaryota > Metazoa > Mollusca > Cephalopoda > Sepiida > Sepiidae > Ascarosepion > Ascarosepion bandense. The sequence continues at coordinate 2,156,142 of JBBBDQ010001533.1, read as the reverse complement.
GCACAGCGCTCGGTCTACACATCATCTTCGTATTTTGGAAGCAATTTGCTTGAAAATTCAACAGCCGAGCCTGTACAGACAGAAAGAGCGGTTTTTACGCTCCTTACAATTGCTGGTGGGTCTGTGAGTGTAACATTTTTTCACTTTTAAGCACTCTTGTGGAATTATATGTGTACACCCCCCTTACATTTTATGGGGTCTTTTTTCAATAAATTTATTATCAAACGAGTTCCATCATCTCCTAGCATTGTAAGTAATTTATTTTGCCTTGTCCTTTTCCTTAATTCCCTTAAAATTAAAGCCAACGAGAACCCTTGATAAGAGTTGGCCGAAAGGTTCCTCGGGTTTAAATAATATATATATATATATATATATATATATATATATATATATAATGATAAAGGTTTAAATATTTTAGTACATGCTATATGTATGGGTAAAAGGGTTTAATATGGAAATCAAAAGTATGGAATGAGGATTGCGTTCAGTCATGTAAGAGATTGTTACTCCCTGGTTTTGACGTCATTGTCCACTTTTATATATATATATATATATATATATATGTGTGTGTGTGTGTGTGTGTGTGTGTGTGTGTGTGTGTGTGTGTGTAAAGTACTGTATTAGGACAAGAACTATTTTCTCTTTTATGAGGCATACTGACAGAAAATAAACAATTTAATTAACAAGAAAAAATACTCGTTACAAAATAAATTTAATGTTTAATATAATGGCTTTTGCTTTGATCACAGCCTTCATTCTGTCAGGCATTGACATCACAAGCTTCTCAATGTATCTAATGGTATCTCCTGCCAAGCCGCTTGTATTTGTTCCCAAAGTGTGTCTTGCAAATTAACATGAGAGTTATCATTTTTTCTTTATCCAAAATATCCCGTAGATGTTCATTAGGATTGAGATCAGGTCTTTGTGGTCGCCAATTTAAATTCCGAAGCATTCCTTCCTCTTTCCTTTTAGTAAAAGAATTCTTACAAAGGTTTTGCTTTTCACCCGGTATTTGAATTTCAGTGAGGTTTTAGGAAAATCATACCTGTCCTAATACTTTTGAATACTAACAGTCAGTCAGTTAAGTGCAAAAGTGTTAGGACAGGGATGATCTTAAACTTTATTTTGATGCCTCATAAAAATAAAATAGTTCTTGTCCTAATACTTTTGTACATTACTGTATGTATGTGTGTGCGTGTGTGTATGTGTGTGTGTGTTCGTTGCATTGATCGAAGATAGCGCAATCATGAAATATAATGTCGCTTTGAGTAGACGTAATCTTGCTGAATTCTGTAGTCTGCCGATCTCTTCTACTCAGCTGGGTCTCACTCTTTCTATTTCCTCCTTCCCTTTTTCCTGACGATTCTGCGCGTCAGTATGTATGCTACTTTGAGGGGTTCAAGTCATATTCTAGATATGTATGTTCCTCTCCAAAACACTCGCCTTTTTATATATGCACTTTCTTTAAACGATACTTTTTTTTAACATGGGTTTATTTCTAACGTTTTAGTCGGATTACGCTCTCGTTTACCATGGTGTTGTTTTGTTGAATTCGTTTTAGTAATAGGTACTTAAAAAGTGTCTTAAAGTACGTCCATCGGTGAATTAATATGTACTGGTTGCTTGTTCTGCGCATAACTAGACCTCGATTGATTTATATATCTTCTATGTCAAAATCGTCCACCTTCGACAAGGCGTTGAATATTTTTCCTTCCTGGTAATTTTTCTTTCAGGCCTTAAAGATTGTAAGGACTTTATCGTCAATCTTAAATGATCTTGCAGTTTCAAACTTTCGACTTTCCTTTTTATTCCCAGGCAGTAAATTTATCGAAAATGGATCTCACTTTCTAAGCAAACATAAGCTCTGCAGGTAACATTTTCGGGGTGATATTGGTATTTGATGTCATTTGCACTCAAAGATTCTCGTAGTGCCATTTCTTCCGCTTTCAAGCCTTTAAATTTTTATAAACCACTTTTGAAGTTGCCAACAAACCGCTCAGATCTCGGATGATACATCGCCATTTTCAAGCGTTCAACAGCGTAGATTTTGCAGATTTTTGTAACCTCACTAGAAGGAAATTGACTGCCATCATCGGACACCACACTGTCAAGGACTTTAAACCGTAAGAATTTAACGCTCACGGACCGCCGCTGGCCGCTGGCCGCCGCCGACAGGAAACTTCGCACTGCCGCATAAACCGCTACTTGTCTACAGCGTTCGTCTTCTGCGACACCATTGCCGTTGTCGCCTAAAAAGGGATTCGCATCGCTGTCACTTCTATCTCACCGTTTGTCGTCTTAGCATTCGTCGTGCGGTCGCCTCCCGAAGCGTTTTTCTCGTTGTCACGAGGTCTCGCTATACCTACCTCCACCTATCACTTCGCGTCCGTTTGCACACGTGCGCGATCGGTGGTTTCTCCTAAAAGAGTACTCTTGACCGAGTGTCCGCGGTGACCGGTACTTTCGCTTTGAAAAACTTACAGTGCTCAAATTTAATTGTTACGTGATGTATTTTCGTAGCACCCATAATAAGTAGTTCATCAATGTAAGCGACAGTACCGTCTAGTCTAGCCAACATAGTATCTATTATTTACTGGAAAATACCATAGGTTGCTTCCATACCGAAGAACAATCTTTTAAACTTTGAGTATTAATAGTAGACGACTTCTGGCATTCCTCATCCACTTTTAGTTTGAAGATATGCAACAGATATTAGACAGGACAATTTTTAAAAAATTGTATCGTCTCCGTAGATATACAAATCAATTTTTCCATGATAAGACTAGTTTTAAAATGGGGATCATAATTTATTAATAATGATTAAAATCGAATAAAAAATATCCAGTTCTTTATTAAGATTTTATCGTCTGTAATGCACTGTTTTGGTTCTACTGTGTGACGTACCATTTTCTCTACTAGAAGTGCGTTCCCATCTATCCGTAAAGATATTTTACCTACCCTTCAGCAAAACTTATTTATCGTTTTAAATGTTAGTGCGATGCTGACTATGTAGATAAAACTATTCAGTAGCTGGAGGTGAGAATATCTCAACATGTGCCTGGTTTTACTAGTAGACAGTAACACCATCCAGGCATTCACAGACCTATAAGTCTGCCATTGGAGGGTATTTTTTTAGTATAAAATCATTCATGAAGGGACAGTAATTCCGTTGATTGCTTTTCCGTTCTGCGCAGAACTCGAACAAAATACCTGGATATATTAGAAGCCATGTGCCAAAATTGTAAATTTTGCAATAAATCAACATCTTAGAAGCTGTTTTCATTATCTCGCAGCATCCGACAGAAGGTGTTCTTTGGCAAGTTACTGACTCGACCTGAATGCCTATAAGAATGTTTTGTTCCATTCTTGTGTCCTCCCTAATGTCAAGATGGTATTTAGTTCTATTTTATGCCGACAATTTACTTCTGACGAAGTGTCGACAGAAACTTGCCTAATGTTATATTGATTTTAATCAAGGATATTTATTTTATTCGATTTTAAGCATGAATAAATTATGATCACTATTTTAAAACATTCTCTTATTATAGTGTGGTACAAAAGGAATTATTTATATATCTTATATATATATATATATACATGTGTGTGTGTGTGTGTGTGTGTGTGTGTGTGTGTGTGTGTGTGTGTGTGTGTGAGGGAGAGTGTGTGTGTGTGTGTATTAGGTTTGAACGTGTTCGTTTCATGTTTACTCTACTAAAAGCAGCGGATGTCTTTCAAACATTGCATGCATCCGAGAAAAACAACTTTAGTCATGAATGAACATAAAAAGGCTGACTATTTAGCGACAAAGGAAACTAACAAATTAATAGCTGTACTTCAATTTTGCTTCAGCCATAGCGAAATGAAAAACAAATCATTTATCAAGGCTTCGTCTTCTTTCTTCAAAGACTGTTAAATAATTAACCAAGGTGATGTCCGCATTGTATTTGTTCTACATCCTGTCACAAGAAAAGGAAAATTACCGTACAGCCCATCAAACAAATTGTAGTACAAGAAACTTTATTTGCTGGAAGACAAACATCAACTTATCTTTGACGGCTTTTTAATGAATATTTCCTTAAGATTTGCACGAGATTCGTACTCAGGGTCGAATCTCCAAGTCTGAGATCAATTTTAGATGGCATTATAACAACCTAACAAATATATATATTTAATTTGTTATTTACTCGACAAACAAACTGAAGAATATTTTAACCGTAGCAAAAATGACAAGGAAATTTATTTATTACTGGGATTTGTAAAACAAATTTCAATAGTAATTTTAGAAAAAAATCAAAAGTTGGCTTTTTGAAAGAATATTCTGTGAGATCTCAGAAGTTTCAAGAACAAAAAATTCTAAAAGCTATTGTTTCGTGTGTTTAAGTCAAAAGGCAAGTAGTAAACAAATCCTTTTCTTTTTTCTAATAATTCATTCTTTTATTATTATTATGTTGTCATTTTTCATCATATTTTGATTTCTGCTACAGTCGCACTACCTACCAAGTCTGCGGGAAGACCTAAGGCAGGTCATGGTATATCGTTATGGCTCCATTTTGTGTCTTTTTCTAATTCCCCTATCATCCCTAGCGTTACATAGACAAAGTTCTCCTTAGTGTGTGGGCCATATTTAACAGGAGAATTTTTTTCCAGGAATTTTTTCAATGTGTTGTTTTGTTTCTTTTTTATCATTCCAATTGCATCACTGGCATGATTCTTGTTTTCAATTTCCACATTTTTTCTATTTCAATTTCCAGGTCTTTATATTTTGACAGTTTTTCGAATTCCTTGGTTGCTATGTCACAATCCGCTTGACAAGCAATATGAATTAATAGGCAAGTTTTTTCTTTCTGATTTTTAACAATAATGTCTGGCCTATTTGCTTCAATTTTACTGTCTGTGTAGATGGTGTAATCCTATAGAATGGTGACATCTTCTATTTCTGTAACCGGAGCTGGGTGATGCTCATACCAGTGTTTGTTCATACAGATTTTCCTTAGTGTCTGCACATTGTCCAATGTAAATATTGCCCCACTCTATCGTGACGAATTTTATATTTATTTGGGGCAAGTACAGAACAACCTGAGATTAGATGGTCTTTTGTTTCTTGGTGTTTATCACAGGACCTGCATTTTGGATCCACATTATTATGTATAATATTTGCCTGAAAGTTTCTAGTGAAAAGACTTTGGTCTTGCGCTGCAAGAATAAAATCTTCAGTCTCAGGCTTTAATCCATCGATGAGTATTAACTTTATCAACATTGGCTTTATTGGCACGTTCTGGATATTGGCCACGTAGAGGATTGTCTTGCCAGCGTTGTTTCATCTGTTCAAGAGCTTTTTTTTGTTATTGAATATTTTTCTTTCTTAAGTTTGCTTGACTAATTGTATCATTCAGTCCTTTGTTGTTTCTATGTATGACAATTCTAGCTGAATAAGACATCTTCCACCTTCTTTACGGGGTATGTATAGACGGTCTACATCAGCCTTTGGATGATGCATCTTATGCTTAGAAAGAAGCTTTCTTGTTTCAGAATCCATTCGCCTGATGTCGTTTAGAGTCCAGTTTAAGATATTGAAACTATATTAGACAACTGGGATTGCAAGGCTATTAATGGCCATAATTCTGTCCCGAGAATTCAATTCAGTTTTTAATATCAGTCGTAGCCTTCTGTAGTACTCTTTATGCACTATTTCTTTCATTTTATATGGTGAATGTTTTCACTCTCATTTACACCAAGGTATTTATAAGCTTCTTCTGGCTTTAATTCTTTTATTTTTACAGCAGGTTCTAAGCTAACTGAAAATGTTTCTGGTAGCAATCCATGTAAGCATTTTATAGTTTGCAGAAGACCTTCCAGCTAATTATCATTCTTAGCATACAACGTTAAGTCATCCATGGCTTATTTTCTTTTGGGTTATTTTATAACCACATTCTGTCTTGTTAAGTTGGCTGGTTAGTGCTATTAGTGATATGCAGAATAGTAAGGGAGACAAAGAGTCACCTTGAAATATACCTCTTTTGATGTTTATTTCACCTGACGTATAGGTTCCATTTATATGATTGAAGTAAAGAGTTGTTTTCCATATCGACATGCATTGTTTGATGAAATTGATGATAACGGGTGATATCTTGTATATATTTAAAGTCTTCAAGATCCAGGAATGTGGTACACTATCGAATGCCTTACGATAATCTATCCAGGCAGTACTAAGATTTTTCTTTGTAGTGTAGCTGTTTTCCAGGATCCTAAGCAATAGGTCTTTACATCCGTAACAGCCACGTTTGCACCCTTTTTGTTCAAGCGCTAATCTGTCATTTCTTTCCAAGCAGAAATATATCTGTTTTGTTAAAATAAATGTCAATAGTTTGTATGTTGTTGGAAGACATGTAATTTCTCTATACTTTTCTGGTTGCTTGTGTCACTATTCTTGGGTAGAAGAAGTGTAATTCCTTTGGACATCCATGCAGGAATTTTAGTGGGATCGTTAACCATTTCTTGAAGTTCTTTGGCTAGTTTTTTATGTGCTGTATTTAAATAATATAGCCAAAAGTTAGGAATTTTATCTATACCTGAAAATGTCCAATTGTGTGCTTTTTTCAGTGCACATTTAACATCCTCTTCTGTGATTCCAGCCCATGTCTATTCTGGTTTATTTTTTATTCGTTCTATCTCTTGTGTAATCCAATCTACTTCTTTGTTGTTCTTTAGGACAAGCCCATATTTTTTCCCAGAACTGTATAACTTCTTCAATTTGAGGGGGGGGGACTGTCACTTCAATTCTATTTTTACCTATTTCCCTGTAAAATTTCTTTGCATCGGTTTGAAAAATCTTGTTTTGTCTGTAGAACCTTGACCTTTTCTCATAGCGTCTTATTCTTTGAGCCTTTAGTTGTATTGTTTGCTTTACTTTTTCCTTAGTTGATTGGACTTCATTTTCATTTCTAATGTTGTATTTTCTTTCGTTTCTTCTGCCTTTTCTAGTTCTTACATTTATTCCTCTTATCAGTTCATCCAGTACTGATAATTCATTTCTAAGTTGTTCGATTTCTTTTTCTTTTTTTTTTCTTTTCCAAGGTGGATTTTCATGTCTGCGAGACTGCCTTGTTTTTAATTTAATGTTCAAATTTTTTGTTGCTGCTATTGCTGATGCATACATTGTTTCATTGAGATTTATATGAGTGTCTACTTCATCCAAAATTAATTTGAGTGCTGCATTATAAAGCTTAATAGTTTCGAGGTTATGCTTTGTCGGTTGTAATTTTGGGGGCTGTTCTCGTTTCTCCATTGCAATATTTTTTATTTGAATGGTTCTTGATTTCTTCCTTGGCTTCTTGTTTACTGTTCTTGTTTTCCATTAAATAATTTTGTTCAATGTGTTCTGAACTCGTTTTATTTTTGTCTTGTAACTAACTCAGATCACACCTTTCCTGAACTTTTAAACTTACAGCGCTATCTTCACAGTGATTTGTGTGTATCACGGTTTCTACATTATGACCTTTGGCTTGTTTGATGTTATTACTTTTTATTTCTGATTCCGGTTACTTTTCAGATTTTGTTGATTCGTCTATTCTGGTTACAATTCTTTTAATCTCATTAATTTCAGCCTCTGTCAATCGTTTATTACGAATGATGTATCTTCGTACATTGGCTAATTTATTTTCGTAAATATACTTTCTATTTGCTTGACCAACTTTTTCACGCCAAATGTCATATGTTTGGCGAGTTATGTTTTTTTTTAGATTTGAGTAACGCTTCATGAAATGAAGTCATAACGACTTTTTTTATTTTTTATTTCTTTAAATATACGGTTGTAGATCTAGCTGAAGAATTTTCAGAACCATCATTAAGATTATCCTGGTTGTGGGAACCTGAAGATTCATTCTTTGTGTCGGAGTTTTTTCCTATGGCAGATTTTTCGACCTCAGGTAGGTTCCCTCCTGAAGGACGGGCTCCCTGTTTATCCACTGAAAGAGCCATACTGGACTTTTTATTTCTATTTGTATTTCTCATATTTTTCCCACGAGTGACGCACAGGCCCAAAAGTCCACCCAAAGTTGCTCGGCACGTTGGGTAACGGTCTTCTACAAACAGGGTCCCGAAGCCTGTAGGGGATCGTTTGTGACCTCATAACGCAGTAGCCATTCACTCCTCGGCACGATTAACACCTTGAGTTGCGGGTTGTTGTTCGGAGTTTTCCTTCTCCTAAATGGCCTGTCAAACGACAGCTGACATAGACGCGATTGGAATTCAAAGAGAAAGACGCTGGTTTAGAAAAAAAAAATGAAAACTTGAACGTAGCAACTGCTCAACGAAACAAAACATCACTACACTAGAGTATTTTGTTAAAAAAATAAATAAATAAATAAATAAAAATTGTTACTACTATCACTAGTCCTTTAAAAAAATAAAAATAAAAGTAAAATAAAATTAATGGAAAAAAGTTGACATACGTTTAAGTTTATTAGTGCTGTGAGATTTAAAATAAAAATGTAATAATTTGTTCGTCTACTGTATATTCATTTATTTTTTCAATAAAGTCGTTGGTCGAAAATAGGGTTATCAGAATAAGATAAATTAAATAAGTAAATTAAATAAATAAATAAATAAAAATAAATATATAAATAAATACGTAGTCTTTCTATAAAATAATATCGTAGAAATTGTTTTTCATCGTATTTAATTTATTTTCCTGTTGTTTTGTTTTATTTTTGTTTTTAAGAAAATTATAATAGTTTAAAAGAATTTATTACGAAATATCGACAGCTGAAGGAAATTTAAAATGATGATTTTATTTATTAGGATTATTTAAAGAACAAACAGAATGATTAAAATAGCAAAACAGAATTTCATATTGAAAAACAAAATTCAATAAAATTAAATAATATATGAAGAAAAATTCATGTTTATGTTAAGAAAAAAAAGATTCATGTTTATGTTAAAAAAATTTATGTCTATGTTTAAAAAAAAATTCGATAATATCTAAAGAAAAATTCATGTTTATATTAAAACAGAATTTCATATAGAGAAAAAAAAATCCAAAGAGAGAGACGCTGGTTGAAAAAAAAAACTTGGACGTAACGGCCGTTCAACGAAAAAAAAAACATCACTACACTTAGAGAGTATTGTTAAAAGAAAAAAAATTGTTGCTACCATCACTAGTCCTTGCAATAAAAATAATTGATCAGATAAAATTTTTTAAAATTATTATTATCATTATTATTATTATTTGAAATTGCTGCTATAATTGGAGATTCTTCAATACCCCAACACTTTTCTTTATATTCGACATTCAGGAATACTCCCGTTTGGATGGTTCCGATTTTTATTTTAATACCCAGTTTTGCTTTCTTTTTCTGTATAGGATCTGTTCCAAACGATTAGTTGACAACTGACAGCTCCATGTTTCACAACCTTCTGAGCTTTTTGTAACAGTCAAAATCTTTATTTAGTATTCTCCATCTTCCATGCCTACTGTGTATTTTGTCGGAAGAACGAAATCCATTCTCAGGCAGGTTTTATCCTTTTTGTTTACGTATAGTAGATGTGCGTTGTGGTGCTGTGGATATCGGCTCGGAACGAGAAATCAGAGAGCTGATTTTGCATTCCAGTTAAATTCGTTGCATTCACTTACGCGCAAATACCCTTAGAAAACGTATTAATCCGTCTGTTCTTACTCCAGCTATGTGTTAAATAGTGGGACAGATTGAGTTCTACAATCTTCATTGCTAACTAGTCTACCACTGAAAGTGATAGCAATCTACTGTGGTAAAATCTTCTACCCGGTCAGTCCTGTCTCTCTCGAGACATGATCTCCCTAGCGTGTATAACGCATAGCACTCAACTTACTGACTGATATCCAGACTAGTTGGTACGCTAAAGTTTCAACGTCCTGAATAATTTTATATTTCATTCATTAGAACTGATTCTGATTTTTGTATTGGTCTGCATAATCAAAATGCGGTCGCTTGCACAGTTCTCAATAGACCATCTTCCTACACATTCTTGCATAGTTTTCCTACACTCAGTCAGTTAATGGTCGTATATAATACACGCTTGGGCTATCATGTCTCAAAAGAGGCATGACTGACTGGGATTTTACCGCAGTAGGTTGCCATTACATTCCGGTTGCAAACGAAGGTTATATATACTCTTCTATTTAACACATAGATGGAGGGAAAAGCGATGGATTAATACCTTCCCCAAGAGCATTTGCGCGTAGCTGAATGCAATGAATTTAACCGGAATTCAAACTCGGCTCTCCAATTTCTCATTCGGAGCCGATATTCAGTGCACCACAACACATATTCAGACTACTTTGGCAAATTAACTGCTTATGTGATTCACTGTTTCATTCCTCTCTCTCTCTCTCTCTCTCTTTCTCTCTCTGTCTCTCTCTCTCTTAAAATAGTTGATGCTTATGGTACGGTTTTCGACTTCTATTTTTTAAAGCAAGTCTGTTTCACTAATCTGTTTCTGCGTAGTCATCACTATGCGAATATCTGACAATGTCTTGTTTTGTCTTCGGAACTTCTATATAATTATATTTCATATCATTTTTTTTATTCTCGTTCTCTATTGGGGTATGTCTAGTTTTTTTCTTTGTTCTTCATCGCCTTTCCTTGCGATAATTGTTTTACCATGTTCCTTGTTTTTCTTCTATAAACTTCTTTTTCCCATGTAAATATTAAGACGTTAACATATATTGTTATAATGAAGTTTTGCGACAAATTTAGTAATTTTACAGTATTCCTTTTTTTTTTCGCCACTTTAATCTGTGCAAATACTAAAATAACATTAGGCTTAATTCAGTTACAATTACTCCAACAAAATTAGCAGTTTTCCTTGAAAAGATCAAATAGATATACTAATTATAAATTTTTTCTCTCGGCGTTAGACCTTGTGAGGTATAGGTGGAACCACTAAACGATCTGAAAAGTCTGTATAAATGGAATGATGCTTTTGAAAAGAGACACAAATTACTTCTCTTATATTTTCCTGCCTTTTCTACTTTGTTTATCTCACACCAGTCGCGTTTGCATTTTTTCTTTTCTCATCGTTCTCTTTCTAACATCAATTAATTTTTTTTTCACCGTTCATCAATATGATCTCATAGTATTAAGAGATTTTTTATATTCTCGACAATACGGGCTTTCGTTATATTATTACAATTATTATCTGTTGTAATCGCTACAAATTGTCTTCTTGGACATGCCTTTAACGATATGGATATACAAAATGCATATAGACTTGTGTGTGCTGTTTTTGTGTGAGCTACTTCAGCGGTGAGACGAGGATATTGGAGATTTCTTTCACGACAAGAGAGAACAATCGGCAATACACAGAAATACCGACGGACCAGAAATATAAAAAAACCGAAGAGAAAGCGGCGCTGGCCAAAATGAATAAAAACAAAACAGCAAGACCCGATGGTAGTGTAATAGAGATGCTAACAGACTTAGACAATTTAAGCGTAAAAAGGATCACAGAAACAATAAACGAAATCTACAACAGCGGCGATATACCAGAGGACCAAAACAAATAAATTTCCATGGCGCTACCTAAGAAGCAAAGGAATGTGAAATCCACTGAATAATCAGTCTAATGAGTCACATAACAAAACTCATCATGTAGATTTTGATGAACAGAGCGCGCAGCAGAATCAGGACAGAGATAGGACAAGAACAATGCGGGTTCGTCATAGACATCGAAACAACGCAAATTTATCTTCAGAATATTATAAGAAAGAGCAATACAAATGCAGAAGGACATGTACCAGTATTTAAAACACTACGCAAAGGCGTTCAATAAAGTACGCGACAAAGACTTGTTAGAGATGCTCGGCAACCTCGACATATTCGGGAAAGACATTAGAATAAACAAGAACCTATACTGACAAAACTCCGCCTGCCTGTGGAAATGAATTCAGCAGATATACAAAAAGTAGAAAGGGGTGAAAGGATGTACGGGTGTGAGGGGTGTAAAGCAAGGCTGTGTCGTCTTAGCGGATCTATTAAACATCAAAACAAATCTTAGACAGCTAGAAGATTTACCAGGATTCTTCATTAGCGGCCACACACTCAACAATATAAGATACACAGATGAGATGTGTTGATAGCAGACACGGAATGGAAAGGCAATAAAGGAAAGCTAAAAGAAGAAACTAAACATCAACTGTAAGACAAAAAATATGTATGTGAGCAAAAGAACAGGTCGAACATTCGAAGTACCAATTGGTGATAGTGAAATTTTAAAAAGGCCAGAAATATCTATGAAGTGTTTTAGCAGAGGATAGAAAGTGTGACACTGAAACTCAAAGACGCATTTAGATAACTAAAGTGGCCTTCTAAAAGCTAAGCAGGTTATTAAGAAACAAAAAAGAAATCGCTGGAAACAGAGTACTGTACGCTTGCGTATTATCGGTACACTTATATGGCCGTGAATGCTTGACAGTCTCAGAGAGAGAACCATCGAGGAATGTGGTTTTACAGAAGGGCTTTGAACTGAACACTTGAGAAACAACTAAGGTTTAGAGAAAATAGAAACAAAAAAGTCACTTATATGTCGCATCAGAAAGAGTTGAAATTACTGGTGCACATACCGAGGGAAAAATCTGTCACAGGACATTGAAGTTGACAGGATAACTGGGTGAAGTCTATGGAAAATACCTACGGAAATATTTGATATAGCAGAGATTAGGAAATATATCAAAGAAGTAAACTTTACTGGGGAACGTACAAAGAAAAGGAAGTTGTGGAGAGTCATGATCTCCCAAATCTTAAACCGTGTTTATCGAAGTAGAAATATCTTTTGATTTTAAATACACATTTCTTTTCATTTCGTTTGTATTCATTTTTAGAATGAAACCTTCAGATTTGTTCCTCATAGAAAATAATGTTTCGGAAAAATGACTAAAAAGAATTTTATTTTTGAAATTAAGGGCAGTAGTGATTTTCCAAATATCAGCTCAACAGAACTGTAATCGTTTGAGAAAAATTTAGTCTTATACTTTGTCCTCAGTCAGTCAGTTAAAGTGCCATACGTGATACACGCTTGGGCGATCATGTCTCGAAAGTGACATGACTGACTGGGCAGAAGATTATCCCACAGTAGATTGCCATTGCTTTCTGCGGTAGACTGGTTGCCGACCAAGGCTAGAGAACCCAATCTGTCCTGCTATTTAACCCATAACTGGAAGGAAGAGACGGATTAATACCTTTCACAAGGGTATTTGCGCGTAAGTGAATACAATGGATTCAACTGGAATTCGAACTCGGCTCCCCGGTTTCTCGTTCCGAGCCGATATCCACTGTACCACAACGCACATCCACTCTTTGTCCTCAGTTCCAGTAAAAAGTGGAGGTGCATGACATTTTCAAGCCTTCTTTATGGCGACGTGAATGTGACGTCATAAAAACAGAATTTTCATGAACGTGCCAATAGTGGCACCGGAAATGTGACAGCTTTTTTGGTGGGTTGGGGGACCAGAAACGATAACTAAAAGCCAAGTGAAAATAAAAATACAATCTAAGAAAAAATGTAACACATCTAAGCAATGATGCTAATTAAAATAAACAGAATACTTAGGACGAAGCAGGAGAATATAAGACACTTGCTAGCACCAGTTACGACAAAAAAATCAACATATAAGAGAAAAAATGCTTATTATTTGGACTTCTAGAGTGTTCTCATTTCAAATAAACGCAAGTTTTCTCATCTCTTCAGCATTTTTATTCGTAGCCTGCATTAGTTTTAGTAAGGCAATAATTTGGATAGTATCGACTCTTCTTCGACTTTTCTATTCTTCTGCTCTCTTTGCAAGACTTTATGGGACAGTTTAAATGCAACAATGATTACAATCCTCTCATTCGTTTTTCATTTTTTTTTTTTTTGTTAATATGTGGTCTGCTGTAAAAACGACATCAAACATTTGACAGGTCTACTTTTCGCCATTTATAATGATTTGTTTTTTTTGTTTTTTTTTGTTTTTTTTTTGCTTGAGGTTCAATCAGTGCGAAGAGATCTAGATATTGTTACAAACATATCAGGTCGGTGCAAAAGTTTTTACCGATTTAAAATTTCATCTTGAAAATAAAAAACTTTGTACTTTTGAAAATTTTTATTAATAACAAAAACGATCTTTACTCTCTATAACTTGATTCCATCTGTCAACGAGCTTATAAATGCCTCGGTTGTAAAAGTTTTTAAGTTTTGATGTGAAATATGAATCTAACTCATGTTAATCTCCTCTCGTGATGTTAACCTAAGGCCATCTAAATTGTTTTGTAATCCTCAAAATAAGTAATAATCCGAGGGATCTAGGTCAGCAGAATATGCAGGGAGGGACAAGATGGCACTTCTGATCACCTGTGACAAGCCTACTTAAAAATGATGTCAGAATGTGTCGTGAAAACAAAGAATCGCAACAAGAAACACGTTGTCGCAGGTTCTCTGTGGAACATGGGCGAGAATAATAAAAAAGTTATAAATTAATCATGGTCATATGTTTAAGTAAAAACAATATGCATACAATAAATTACAATGATTTAATATACCCCGTTTACAAACCAGCAAAAACCTTTTCACCGACCTGATATCATTCTGTATACTTAAGATTTAGGAAGTGCAACAAATGTTTTAACAGGTGCTCAGAGTATCTCTGGAATACGAGTGTACTGGTTTGTGTAGCCTTGACCTGCCAAGGCAATTAGGTTTCCCCCTTGATATGTCCAAATGTCGGGCTACAAGATGAGTGGAGAGCATAGGCAGTGAATTCTAATACACCAACATTATAAATAGCCAAAACAAAAACCAAAACGATATCTTTGAGATTCTGATTCTAATTAAGAAATAAATAATAATTTTCAAGATTTCTCATGCTCGTGTTCCTAGTGTGAAATATTCGTTGGTACAATATTTTGGGGCAGTGTAGATTTTTGAAAATAAAATGTATTTGCGCTTGTCAGTCAGTTAAGTGACATACGTGATACACGCTTTGGGCGATCATGTCTCGAAAGAGACATGACTGACTGGGCAGAAGATTATCCCGCAGTATGTTGCCATTGCTTTCTGCGGTAGACTGGTTGCCAGTCAAGGCTATAGAACCCAATCTGTCCTGCTATTTAACCCATAACTGGAGGGAAGAGACGGATTATTATCTTTCCCAATGGGTATTTGTGCGTAAGTGAATGCAAGGAACTCAACTGGAATTTGAACCCGGCTCCCCGATTTTCGTTCCGAGTCGATATCCACTGCAACACAACACACATCCATTTACACTTTAGTAGCGCAGATATTTTGAAATTTAAATAAAATGTGTTTTTTTGAAAATGTGCGAAAGGGAAAACTTATTGGATTTAGAATGTTTATTTTGACGGGCCAGTGTTAAAGGCTAGCGCCTGCCTTATTTGAATTTTGCACCGGAAAACAGCTGTCTAAAGAGCGCAAGTGACGTTAACCTGACAGAAATTTCTTAGTAGTAATTGAAGTTTGATTTTAGAGAGTCTGATTAGAACTGTCGATGCAAACAGTTGGCTAAATCTAGTCTCCCCGATATGGTGGTGGGGGAGCTGAAAACCTCTGACCAAAAGAATCTTTTCACTACACATCATGTCATTAAAAATAAAAAATGCAGTACTTATATTTTGTTTAAATTTGGGTCCAGAGTCAATTGTTTTTGACGAGGGCATTGGTTGCATATTGTTGTTGTTGCTCTACGGGGAAGACAAAAAGATGAATAAGATTATGAAATGTGACTGTGAAATTGATTTATGTGAAAGTCGGGTCAAGTGGTAAACTCCGACATAGGGAAAACTGTTCCAGTGAAAGGCGGGTTAAGTGATCCCCAACGAAGTGGAAATTGAGTTGAAAAGTTTTAATCGTAGCCGTAGAATTTTAAGAAGTATCGTCTTCGTAGCGATCTTGGGGAGATCCGCCAAAGTTGTGCAGAGTTAACTGACGTCGTTTTCGTGGTTGCAACATTCAGCATTCGTCCAGTCATCATTTATCCAACCATTATTGACGAAACTTTCACATTTCTTGGTTAAAAAAGTGTTATCCAGTATGATTAACCCCCAAACAATCAAGAAGTTGAGAGACGATAATTTTCTTTTTCTAACCATTTCACCCCAAGCAATGCAGAACTGCCACCGGTGTGCATTGGGTTACATAAGAAGTGAGTGATGAGAAAAAGGAACAATTTACAGGGAGTGTCAGAGAATGAATAAGAAACAGGAGAAAACTGGTGTGAGAAGAGCTGCTTGAGAGTAGAGTGGTAAGGGAGAAGAACCTTATGTAAAGGTTTTCAAGGAAAACATGCGAGTCAAGGAGAGGAATTAAAAGATGGCAATAGACATTGCATTTAAATTTTGGAGATTGTAGTTCTCAAGGAAGCAAGTATACGGAAAAGAATTCCACAGGCGAGAAGTGCGAGAAAATAAGCTGACAGAGGAGGCAACAGGAAGCTAAGATCATCGGAACAGAAACCGTGAAAGTATTTGTAGAAGTGACAGAAGAAAGCTCCATTAGGTCGATGAGAAAGTGACTGGAGATCGATTACATTGCAGATTCTCTGTTGTATTTTGCTAAGAACCCCGAGAGAAAAGAGCAAGGGTACCCGGCTAGATGTTTAATGAACAGGTGGATGGTCGATTTATATATGTACATAATGGATTCAGACGAGAAAAACTGCCTGGCCCTATTAAGTGAACCGACCTTCCTAGCAACTGATTTAGCTATGAATTCAATGTAGTCATTTCACTTGAGGTCGGCTAAGAGAGTTGGGCCGAGTAGGCGCAGTGCTTTGCTTTCAGAAAAATTAGTCTGATCCATGCTGATAGGGGTAGGAATGATCGTCTATGGTGGTTAAAAGATAGCAGCTTTGTTTTGGAAGCAGTAAAATTAACGAGCCATTTCTTACCCCAGTGCACCACAGATTGGAGGTCCATTTTAAGATCAGCAGCAGGGTTTGTTTGTCAACCTCGGCAGATTTCTGTCAAATGCTTTGGAAATATCTAGATTAACAGCTCGAGTTTCACTTTTCTTATCGAGAGCCTGTGATCAGTATTAGAACTGGTGAAGCGGAAGGCATACTACTGTGGTCTGTGAGATGTTGAACCATTTCAGCATTAATAATAGCCCCAAACACTTTGCTAAAAATCTGGAGGACGTTGATATGGCGATAATTAGAGTGGTACTAGGGTTCTACAGAATTCATAAATACAAGAACCACAGAGGAGGAATTCCAGCAGGCAGGAAAGCAAGAAGCAGAGAGGTAGTAGTTGTAGAGTTTGAAGACAGAGGAGAGATCAGGGGCACATTTCTTCATGCCAATGATTGGGATTCCGTAACCTCCACACGCATTATGAGGTTAAGCTTTGAAATTATGTTAGAGATCAGCGAGGGGGTAATTTGAACGTCACTCACATGAGCCTCAGTTGTAGGTGGTAAGTCAGGTGCAGATACCCCAGACGAATCAAATGTTGAGTTGGTAGAAAATCTGCGAGTAGAGCACTCGGCCTTGTTCGTGAGGACCTCAAATTTATTTATTAAAGCGGGGATTTATGGCTTGCTGTTATTTAATACATTTTACAGAGTCTCCAGTAGTCTTTGGAGTCGAACTTACGGGATGATATACGCTACTTTATTCTGTCAGCAAACAACAGCATAGTTTTATTTAGGATCGTCTTGCAATCATTATGAGGGCAAAAAGGTGTCTTTTATGGTCAGACGCGTGGCTCCGATAAAGCCGGAAGAAGTGATTCCTCTGAGGAAAGCGTGGGGAATTCCACCACTAAAGATGGGAAGGTAACCAGAGATATAGAAATCAGGGAAAGAAATAGAAGGGTCAAAGCTAATTTCACAGTGAGCGTAAATGACAGCTGAGTTTACTTGGAGGAAGAATTTAACGGATGTGAAAGAAGCAGATGTTAACAGGTTTAGGTGATTTTTGTTTAGCTGGTTTAGTTTTAATTCTTACTTCGTTTGATGTCATAATTAGAGATTTTTTGGTAAGGCAAAGCCTAGAGTAGTAGTATCAATCGGTCGACAAATGCAACATATGTAGGAAGGAAATTGGTGCAGACTGCAGTATAATGTAACCTCAGGGTTGCCCACCGGAGGCACTTGCAGAGACACTGATCCATGCGCGACATAGCACTACAAAAGAAAAACGATATTATTCAACTGTTGATCAGAGCAGCCTCTCAAGACGCTACGCAAGATTTCGGGCTCCTAACTTCCAGTCGGAAGCAGAAATCAGAAAACTACCAAACAGTTACCCTCAGAATGAAAATAAGTTACCACCATCCCCACACATTACAAATTATTAAGATCTGAGCAGAGGAAAGAAACCGGAAACCGCTTCCTAAACAGGAAACAAGAGATGAGTCTCTACTTCTCTTCAAAAGATGAGGGTGGAATATGACCGGTCTATCTACTCCAATTTTAAAAAATAAATAAATAGAGAAACACATTTACTAAATCTTAAATTTGTTAAAGTCAGAAGATACCTTAATAGTTACTACAAAAGAATTTTAAGATAACTTTGTTTAGAAAATCAAAGGTTATGTTACTACAAAATCATGACTTTTACACACAAAAGTATTTTTCTGTACTTAATTCAACGCTTTTAGTGTATCTTAAAGTTCAATTACCATAATAATCATTAATAAACTCGCGATATAAAAGCATCTTATACCAGAGAAAGATACACTAGAATAAACTTTTCGTTACATTTGAATGTTAGAGAAAACGTTCTCCATATTTGTAGAGGAACTATTATAAACAGATGGAAAGTGATATTGAAAGACAATGCTGACTGATGCTTACTAATCCATGATGACTGAACAAATTGGACAATAGCAATAAAACTGCATACAACAAAAGCACGGTACATTTAACTAGTGTTACTCTATCGCTATTTCCATGAGAAATATGTAGATGGACTTTAGTGACACTAGCTCAGATCTTTACAGCCAATATACGCCTTGCTGCCTTTTCAAAATTAAATCATCGTAATTTCCCCTGTACTTTTGGTAAGAAGGTATTTCACTTCAAAAGCTTTTTCCCTAAGAATCGGCAATGTGTGGTACACTCCAGCTAGATGTTTTTTACTTATTCATCTTATGTTCATATCACACACCTTATTCAGTAAGTCCCTACTTTGAATGGTTCTTAGGTCTTGTATTGAGTGAAATTCAGTAAAAAAATAAACTGAATTTATTCTTTGACGTTGATTTTTGTAAGACACAACGCTATAATCTATGTTTGCTCCCGCATTATCTCTCCAACCATAATCAACCCCTGGTTAAGATAATACACTGATTTGAAAATACAGATATCTGTTTTTCTTCATTCACATCTGAACTTTGTCGCAGGAAAAGAGTGTTCAGTGAGGATCGATCTCACTACACTAACAATAGTCAGCAACACCAACTTGCTGTTAACATTGATTGATGACATATACTTTTCGTGCTTGTCTGCATAAGCCTGTGATGTGTATGAGTGTATGTACACGTAGAACTGGAAATGTTGAGAATTTTTATCCGTGGAGAAATTACACGGGTCAGACGAAGTCAAGCGTTGAACTGAATGCTAAGAAAGACAAATGATACAAAAAAAACGGAATACGACATAGACATCACGTGACATTTGCTGCGCTTGCGGAAAGAGCAACATTTAAGTCTAGGTGGTAATATTGGTCATTAGTTGAGAGAAAAAGCAAATGAAAATAGAAAAAACGTGAGTCGGGAGACGGAAGCCGCAAAAGAAAGAAAGATTTAAAAAGTATTGAAACGGAAAAAAAGAGAAGGAAAATAAAGAAATCAAGAAGAGTTGACGGTAGGATATGAAGAAACAGAAAACGGAAGAAATATTTAAATTCATAATAAATAAATTACCATAAAATATAAGGAAATGTGACGCGAAAAGAAAGCAAATCTGCTTAGAAGGGAAGAAATCGATGACCGACATTTCTGCTTTCGCCTTTTCCCTCCCAATTTCCACTTTCTTTCATGAAACTTAGATTGGCCTCACTGACAGCAACCAAATCCATTTCAGCGAGCAACATAAACTAATGTGAGTAAAACAATATAATATTACTCAAAAAATGCATTGCGTGTTATGTTGTCCTCTACTTTAAACAGTAATAGAATCAGAAAAGATTACTTCCTGCTTATTTTATTTATAAATTTTTTTTATTTCTTTTAAAGGTTTAAAGAGGGAAGAATACCGTGATTTTCTCTAATCTCCAAAACCCACGATAGTCATTAGCATACCTAGTATACTATATAAAGTGTATCTCCTATTATATGAAGTAAACTAAAACCATAAAACGACAAACGAGCGAACTAGAAAAAATTAAATCACTACCTAGGTTATTTTTAGTTATATTTAGTTATTCCTTGCCAATTTCCATTGAGTCCAAGTACATACTCACAATTACTATGTCACCAAATTCGCAAACTAACGCTCCAGTCCACTAGGCTTCTGTCCTGTAGGACAATTTCAATTTAAATGGAAGCGTTTGCCTTTACCAATATGTTTTGATTGACAATTTATAATTATTAGTAAACTGATCATCAATTTGACCTGCAATACTTTATAGGACTTGCCTTAAGAAGTCAGAGATTATAATGGATAAAAAAGACATATCACTGTCATTGCTTGAGTACATGAACAAATTGTATTTTAGCTACTTTCTTATCGATATAATTCTGCATTTTCCATCATGGCTAAAGAGTGATAATATTGTGTTTAGGATGACTAGTAATGAGAAAATAGAATTCGTTGATTCCAATATTCTATGTGATAACCACCATTTCACATTTGAAGATAATCTGCACCAATGCAAATATGAAAATATAACTTCCTGTTATTCGAATTCTATAGATAAATCAGTTGCCTTGCCGTAGTTTAAATAGATTTCCCTTCGATTTATTGTTCATTTTTACCCAACTTTCTATTTACTTTATCCAGAAAAGTGTGATAAAAAAAAAACAAATATGTAGTAAGACTCGTCAGGACAACGTACTCATTGAACTGTGAACGAGTTTGACATTAGTGCTGTTTCGCAACGCTATCATTTAGAATCCTAACGCGGCTTTTAAACTAGTGCTCAAGTCGGAGGGTTGGCCATTTGTAGTTGTGTTCAGCTGCAGACAGCTGTTAATTATAAATAGAGAGACAACTTGGGAACTAAAATTGGGCACTATTTCGATAGGATTTGATGGAACAGCTAGATGGGTATCTCTCTTTTTTGTTTTTTCTTTATCCATTAGAAACCGCAGCCTTATTAATTATCGCCTGCAGAAAAATCTTACATTCTCAGAAGACCGCGTGTCGCATGAAAACGAAACAGCACACAAATGCCTTTCTAAACATGTGTATCTAACAAACCAAGAAGAGGTCCTGGGTGTGACGGTAAACTGCATCCGGCAGTTGGAAGGTTGTGAGGAGCATGGAACCACCTTTTAATTACTGTTGTTCCCAGGGTCCCAGCTATAGGCAAATAGTTAACCCTAAACTGGGGTCAAAACACTATGAAAGTATAAAAATAGACTTTTATAAAAAAAAATATATATACATAAAAATAGACTTTGATAGAAAAATATACATTTTTGAAGAAAAATATTACCAACAATACATTTTTAAGGAAAAAGTTATTACAACACATTTTTGAAGGAAAAAATATTATTGCTATAATATATTTTTAAAGAAAAAGAATACTTGCAGCAATATATTTTAATACAATACTAGAAGACATCTTCAGTTTTCTAAAATGAAAGAAATAAAGATAGATTTTCATCAAAACAAGACTAAATCAATTTTCTCACTATAACCGAACATTAAAAAAATAACTTAGAACCCCATTTTTTGGGATTAAATAACCTACAGAGGTAGATATGCCGTTAAGCAAAATTCAAAGTCAAGCTCAAACCAAGAAGAAACTCTTTTCCAGTGTAAGAGTTTCAATATCTTTAAAAGCACTTTACACACACCGTACATAAGAAATAGGATATCTTCTCATACGCACTCCATTTTATTTCTTTTTCTATCCTCTCTGTTTTGTTTTTATATTTGCTATATTTTTGTAATTCTCTCTCTCTCTCTCTCTCTCTCTCTCTCTCTCTCTCTCTCTCTCTCTCTCTCTCTCTTCTTATCACGCGTATACACACATCTACCACGAATGATCTATAAAGTTCCGGTAACCCTGGAAATATC
Organism: Ascarosepion bandense; assembly: GCA_037127315.1. Lineage (NCBI taxonomy): Eukaryota > Metazoa > Mollusca > Cephalopoda > Sepiida > Sepiidae > Ascarosepion > Ascarosepion bandense. The sequence continues at coordinate 2,133,924 of JBBBDQ010001533.1, read as the reverse complement.
CACGGAATCACCCCGATGAAATGAAAAATAAAGAACAACAAAATAACCATTAATCCGAGTCATAACTAATCGTATAATTAAAATTAAATTAATAAAGTACATCCTTCATACTTTTTTTCACGATATGCTTTTAATTTTTTTGAATGTTACTTTATTTCTATTTCTCAATGGTTCACCTCGATATTTCCTTTCTCACGACTTTGTATTACACTTCTTTCTCTCGCGTGTCCTGACTGGTTTCACGCACATAAAAGCGCCCGTTTATTCGTATTAATACAAACTTTATAAAATTCACAGACAGCATTTTGGTTCAAGGAACTTGAGCCTTAAAGTACCAAAATTGCTAGTCACCACCACCCACTTCACTAATCTCAAAATCTCTTCGTCATAATCGTCTTTCAGTACTCACTCTTTCTTGCTCTAAAATCTCTGCGCCCCAAATGAATTTCCACACGACACTTCTCTCACGGAACATAAAGCTATGAAAGACATTTTGCATTCTGTCATATTTTATAACGCAGGACAATTTTTCACGATAAACGGGATATTAAGATACCGGTGTTGATAAAGATCTCAGTATATTCTTCTTTTATACGAGTAATACATCATTTCAGTATATGTATCTTTTTCATAAAAATATATATTAAAATTTTATTATGCAAAGTGAAATATTATTTATTTGTCAATAAATCCAAAAGGTACTGGCCATAAACGATATATTTGATTAACATTATCTCGTATAAAACTGAGAGAAATGTTTTATTTTATATGCTAATATGGGCCTTTGGCATTGTAAAGGGCATTTAAAAGTGTAAATATACTCGTTACTTTAATGGAAACACCTTTTTGCAAGGCGGGAAATAATCAGCTTTGCAAAATATAAACTTTCTTTATATAAATATACTCGTTATCTTAAGGCTACTTGGTAGTGTTACTTACCACTCAAAAATATTTGAACTAAAACTCTTTATCATTTAACTTTAAAAGAGAACTATAATATTAGTGCATATAATACAAGACTCAAATCTCACTGTACTAACCACTGTTGTCGTGATGTCTTTTGAAAGACCCAAACGTCATCTCCTAATGCATCTTTCCATTCCTCAATAAAAGTTTTTTTTTTTCTGAACAAACTTAAAAGTTTATTTTTGTTATATTTAAAGATTTGTAGTTTGATTGTTTATATGGCTTTCACCAATGTTCTTGATGTCGTGCATTTATTCTGTCTATATTCGCAATAATGCCTTCTACAATCGCTTTCTTACAGTTTTCTCGTTTATTAAAACTTTTTCATCCGGCTTCTACTTTGTTTTGTTTATTTTCGTAGGGGGGTTCTAATCAATTTTTTTTATCCAGTTCTTGATATAACAATATTAGAAATTTAATTTTTAGTTGTTTTGGGATCTCTGTTCAATTTTTCGCGTTATAAAAATAGACTTTTAAAGTAAAAATGTCAGCAATACATTTTATGTAAAATTAAAAATTAGCAACAATGACTATTTATAGTAAAATTAGCAACAAAAAGTGCGACACAGAGATCCGAAGGTGAATTGGCATGGCGAAGGAAGCATTCCAGAAGTTGAGTAAAGTATTAAGAAACAGGACAATTTCGCTAGAAACAAGGAAGAGAGTACTGGATTGCTACGTGCTGCCCGTCCTTCAATATGGTAGTGAATGCTGGACAATATCATCCAAGATGAAGGAAAAATTTGAAGCAACTGAAATGTGGTTCTACAGTAGGATGCTGCAAATATCATGGATCGAGCAATTAAGCAATGGCTACGTCTTAGAAATGATGGAAACAAAAAGGAAATTAATAATTAATAATTAGAGACAGCTGAAGTTCCTGGGACATGGAATGATGAAAGAGGGCTTGGAGAACCTGTTACTAACAGGCCCGATAGAGGGGGAAAGAGACAGGGGAAAGCAACGGATAAAATATTTGAAGGGCCTAATCAGGTGGATGATGGAACGAGGGTTGCATGGAGTAACAGGAGAAGGCCTGCTAAGAGCGAACAGGGATAGGGAGACGTGGAAAGTCATGATCGCCTACGTCCTGAAGGGACAGCGCACATAGAAGAAGAGGAACCAGCAATAAATTTTATCTTTAGTTGAAGACAGACAACTGCTTTCAGAATATTTTTAGATGAAGCCATAAAATTGTTCAAATTATATTTCGACATTGAATGAACCGTAAAAGGTGATATGTCGTTACATAAAATCAAACACACAGTCAACCAACATGACATTATTCCATATAATATCCTACAATTTCTTAAAGAAATCAAACTGTATTCTAAAATATAACTTCAACAAAACTACAACATAAAAAAACATCTCCCACTTTAATAATCATGTTCACACAAACATGTATATGCACAAAAGCTGAATCTCATCTACCATGTATTCAAATGTGAAAATAGAATAACATATCATATCTTTTTTACTTTAAAGCTTCCAAGAAAATTAAATCTGATGATTAAATGGCTCATAAGGAGTTGATATGCCATTAAACAAATCAATCAATTAATCATTATTTTGTTTTCTCTTTAGGAACAAAAGTTGAGTATCATCTACTATGTATTCAGTTGTGAAATCAGAATAACATATCATATTTTTATTACTTTAAAGCTCCCTAGAAAATTAAATTTCGTCGTTAAATAATCCATAAGAATTTAATATGCCGTTAAATATACAAATCAATTAATCAATAGACTAACAAATACTATACATGTATAGTAATAGCAATTGAACTAATGAACTGTTACTGAATAGATTTTTAAGCAATGAAACTTTCTAAGATGAAATTTTAATATAACTCATTCTCACTTTTCGAGCGCTGTCAGCTTAGACTACAACAAGAAGATGCAAGTAGTCGAATTTTTTTATTTGTTTCAGAAATAGTCAACAGATTTTTTAAAGGTTTTCATATGCAACATTCAAAACAATAGCGTCGTTTGGTTGAGTCTAGGATTAAGAGTCATATTTGCTGAAAGAATTCTAAATTTTCCTTTCCCAGTTGGTGATTACTAAACTTGTAGCTTTGATGGCTTTGGCAGTATGAGTATCAGGAAAATGACCGGTGGCTATAACTTATCTGAGATTTCTGGGAATTCATGGAGATTTACTATTCTAGCGGCGAGAAGAAATGGTGAGGAACGATAGAGAACAGCAGGATCAGTCGGGATTCAGCTGGAAACTTGCAAGATTTGATGAGAGATTTTTATTAAAATACTGAAAAGAGAAAGGGATCGGTCATAGATTTCACGATGTGCCTGGATTTCAGAGGGCATATTTAGGCAAAGAATCAAAAAGAAAAGCTTTTTATCACTTGACTAGATTTAGTGGAATGCGGTTTACTGCTGCTGAGAACAAGAAAGTTGTTTATTTGGTCCCAAAATGGCAGAAGAAATATATTACTAAAAATAACTTTAGCGCAAACTGCTGCCTATACTTAAAGGAAAAAAACTATATATATATATATATATATATATATATATATATATATAACAGTAATAGTGATTGTGTCAACGAGAGAAATTGGTATAGATGAAAAAGTGTGAGAAGTCGGGAACGTTTTATTTAAAATGTAGATTTATTGTTGTTATTATTATTATTAACAGTATTTATCATTTTTATAATGAATTAAGCCTCCATAATTATATTTGTGTTGCTACATGTGTTTCGAGCCCAAAATTTACACTTTTCAGACTCGTGTGTCCTTTTTTTGAAAAACCGATCTTGATATGTAGTCAGAAATTTGTTCGCCTGAAGAGAGTCAACTTTAGACTCAAAACACGTGTGGCGTCAAAAATAATGTGTTTTACAAAAGATAAATAATATTATTAATAATAATAGCAATAAATCTACACTTTAAACAAAACGTTCCCTACTTCTTACACTTTTTTCACCTATATATGTTGTTAAATATAACAGACAATGAATGTTTATTATGTTTAATCATGAGCCGCTCTAAACATCGTATTTTGGCTTTAATTTCAGGTAAAAATAAAGACAAAATCATATATATATATATAGAGAGAGAGAGAGAGAGAGAGAGGAGGCGCGTGTGTGTGTGTGTGTGTGTGTGTGTGTGTGTGTGTGTGTGTGTGTGTGTGTGTTTAAGAAGCAATCACTTAAAAACGCTGACATTATACTTTTCTTTAGGTTTTGTTCGTGCCTTTCTTGTATGGATGCAAATGTCTTTGTTTCTAGATTCAATGAATATTAAACAATCAACCAAATTTTTGTTGGTTCCAATCGCCTTCAGCCAACGACGTTTTGTTATACTACTATAATAAATGCTATGGGCTTTCTTCTTCTTTTTCTTCTTCTTCTTCTTTGTGCCGTGCCCCCTCAGAACGTAAGCGATCATGTCCCTATATATCTCCCTACTTCTTGCCACTCTTAATAACTCCTGTTACCCTGCTCAACCCCCTCTCCGCCATCCATCTGCTCAAGTCAATCAAGTCTATCACGCGTTGCTTTCCCTTGTTTCTCCTTCACTCTATCCGTCCCCTCAACATCAGACTCTCCAAGCCCTCCTTCCTCACTACATGTCCTAAAAACTTCAGCTGTGTTATTATGTTAAGTCTCAGTTTCCTTTTCATTTCCGACCTTTCCAAAACCTCGTCGTTGCTAAAATGTTCTGTCCATCGTATCCTCAGCAAACTTCCGTAGAACTAAATCTTTGAGAGGATAGTCTAGCATTTACTGTCATATTGAAAAACGGACAACACATAACAGTCCAGTATTCTCTTCTCCCAAATAATCTATTCATCTTCTAGAATGCATTCTTTGTCATACCAATACGCCTTTGAATCTCAGTTTTGCACATTCCGTTTTCAGTTAGGATACTTTCCAAGTATTTAAATTTCTGTACTTGCTTTATTTTAGTATCCCCGACTTGTATTTGGCATTTTGGGCTCCTCTTTTTACTGATTAAAAAGCATTCAGTTTATATGCAGTCCTTTCTTTCCACTTTCTATAAATAGTTTCTCCACAAGGTCGTGCAGTTTACTTTCTGTATCTGCTACCAGCACTGTCTCATCTAGGTATCTTATATTGTTCAAACTGCGGCCAACAATGACAAATCATGGCAGGACTTCTAGCGCTCTCAGAATTGAAGAGAAGATACATCCTTGTCTTACACCCCTTTCTATCCTTGTATGTCTACTGAACTCGTTTCCTGTCCGTATGCAGACAGTGTTCTGCCAATATTGCTGAGCGTCTCCATCAGGTCTTTGTGGCTATGCGTTTTAAGAACACTAAAATAAATACGCACGACGGATCGAGTGGTCAGAAATTTCGCTTTCTGACCATAAGGCCTGAGTTCGAATCACACTATGGTCGATTTGTCAGAAAAGTGACTTCTTGTCTGGATTGGGTGATCGCAGCCTACGACACCTTTGGCCTGAAAATCATACCACGCTTTGACCTAAGCCTTGAGAGTGTAATTGGGTAAACGGCTCCTTTGGCTGATTAATATGGCATTTAAGTTTTTACAGACCAAAGTTGACTGGAAACAAAAATGCTGTAAGAGAGTTCTCGGATTGAGAAGTACGAGAAACTGATGGTTACATGTACCAATTTCAACTGGAAACTGCTAAAACTTTGCTAACTGCCTAGTAAGTTCATAAAAAGGAACTACCAAAGACTACCTCATTGGAACAATTACCACGATGTTGTTTTTTTTTCAGAAAAGCACAGGGAAATTATATTACGTCGGTCGAACAGCAACTGAAGTCGCGTTGCCAGTTCTGAACCAATAGCATTGCATATTCTTCTTTGGATTTTATCAAGTATCTCTAAATCATGATTTCTGCTCCGAAGAACCTAAGTCACTGGTGCTCCCGCCACTAGAAATTAATCGTGCAACCAGACTGGCAACAAGGTCCCAGCCACTTACAGTTTGATCAACCAAATATAGCCGTCAATTCTACTCCATCAGATTCTTTTCTAGCATTTCTAGCATTCCGTATTCTTCCTTTCCTGACGGCTACAACCTGCAGGAATTTAAATGCAATGTCAATACCCATCTTATCCACTTGACTCTAGTTATTTCTACATCACCCTATATATCTTGTTATTTTCCTTTCTCTCTGCCTTCGCAAATGTCTTCACACCTGTGTTTCCATCCTTCTCATGCCCTTTCTCTGACACCCCTTGTAACTGGTCCGGCTTTCTCTTCACTCTTCTCTTGTCTAAACCTTTACTCTTATGTAGCCCCCTGCACATCGGTGGCGGCACCGCCTTGCTTGGGGGGGAAACGATTAAAAAAAAGAAGTATTACAGCAATATTCAATGAATAAATGAATCCATAAAAGACATAAGATAAATTATGTCAAGAATTTTTTAAAAAGAACAGGAAGGTGGGATACAAGCTGAAAATCTGTGTATCACTCAGTATTTCCAAAGAAATGCCTCGATACCGGCTTTTAACTAAGAAGAAACCTCAATAGCGAAAATTCTGAAAAGGACGGTTAAAATTTTCACTCCAATGGGAGTCAGGAAGAAAATCACGAAATGAAACCCAATCGGTACATTTGTAAGAGAATGAAGTTTTGTAAATAGAAAGTTCGTGATTAATAGACAAGTCAAAAGAAATATCAACACATATTACAGTGTGATTGGAATCGCCAAGAGCTGCATGCTCGACATTTTTAGCAACTACAGAGTGTGCGTGTGCGTGTTAGTATGTGTGTGTCTGTGTGTGTGCACGCGTGCGTGCGTGCGTGCGTGTGTGTGTGTGTGTGTGTGTGTGCGTGTTGGTAGGGTTCTAGAACTGGCATGACACCCATCGACTCCTTATGACGTCAGACTCGAAAACTAAACAAAGAAAACGCAATGTATATATATTGCCACAACCTCCATAAAAAAAAGAAACATCACACAGACACGCGTTCAGAACCACTGCGGAAATCATTATCCTTAGATATAGAAACGGCTGAAATATGGTCAATATTTCACGAGAAATAAACATTTATATGGTTGCACTTATTAAAGGTTTTCAACAGTTTATATTGGTCAAATGCTTTATATATATACTTACAGACATGCACTCATGGATATATATATTTGACAGCCATAGTAATTATATATATATATATATATATATATATATATATAAACAGACACAGTTAATGCATTTTCCAAAGTATATATTTGGTGTAGAGCGACTTACCTTCTATTAAAAACAGAAGACCTCCAATATTTTTAAAATAATACTTACATCCTTGATTTATATTTTATCTGTTGTAAAATAAAATAAAATAAATAATGCGAATCAAGAATAAAGAGGAAATACGTTAATTGAATTCCTCCTTTTATCATTTTCTTTTTTGTTCTAAAGCAATTCAGGTCGAAATAGGATTAAAAAAGATGTGCGAACAAGAACGATAATAATCGATTTTTTATGTATCATTTCTCTTCAAGAATTAAGATCGCCCTCCACAACCTCTTCTACTTTATACTTCTTAATAAGTTTTTTCTTTTTCCTATCCCTTCCACTCCATTTTCTGACATCTATTTACACAAACTTGTTAGGTAAGTTATTAGATTTTTGCCTCTGTCTCTCTTCCCTACCATTTGCCTTCTGAGTATTCAAGCTCTCTTTAGGCATCATTTGTCCAAGATATTTCAACTGTTTTTTCTTATTCCAAGTTTCATTTTTGTTTCCAGCTTCTTGGTTACTTACATCAGCTATATTCTCAGTATCCTGATGTAGAACCACATTTCTGTTGCTTCAAGTATCTCTTTCATCTCTTCATCTACAAGAAAATTTTTCAACATTTACTCTTCTATCTAGAAGGACCGATGTTGCATAATAATTCACGACTCTTTAGTTGTTTCTAACGATATCTTTCTGCTTCTTAATTCTTAATTTAGCTTTTGAAAGACATCTTTCGCTATTCCAATGTGCCTTCGAATTTCGGTGTGATTTTTTTCCTATCTTAAAACACTTTCTAAAAATTATATTTTCTTACTTGCTTAACAATGTAGTTCGAATTCTGAGCTTTTTTTTTTTTGACAACCATCAATAATAATAATAGATAGCCATAAGGCGCTATCATGAAGCAACGACTTGACTACTAGTCTCGCAAAGAATTATTACTTTAGTAAATGTGGTTCTCACTATTTGCTCACATGGCCTTGTATGATACTTAGCATTGTTTCCGGATTTTCGGTTTTCACTTTTTATGCCAGTTGTCCTTTCATAACAGTTCAAGGTTCACCATAATGCCCATTCTTTTGTGACTGTAAGAAAAATTTATCCCCTTCCTATATTTTCCAATCCTTGTTTTGCTATGCATTTACAAAAGCTCAGGTATGTTAAACGATGTTTACCTCTACTCTTTTTTTTTACCTTCAATATGCCCTGTGAATATGAAAATCTTTTTCATGTGCTTTACTTATGTACCCCAGAAATTCCAATTCTATCATCTCTCTCTTTCTCTCTTTTTGATTCTTTAGTTCTTTTTTCCTTAAAGTTTTCTCGTTGCACGTATTGTATTCTCAGCATCCTTCTGTAAAACTAAATCTAACTTGTCTCAAGTTTCCTCTTTATCTGTAAATAAATTGTCCATCATTTACTACCGTAAAAGGTCTGATATAGCATCACAGTTTAGAACTCTTTTCTTTCTTTCTAACGATTTTCTATTGTGGATTATTGGATAGCGTCTCGGATAACAAAATCGAAGAATAGAGTTCATTACATTCACTTACAAATAACCTTGGAATTGTATGAATCCATCTTTTCTCTCCACAACTATGAATAAACTAACAGGATAAAATGGGTCCTATAAGCTTGAGCGGTAAATAGTCTAAGTGAAGGAAAACTCTGAATTCAAAGAAGCTTTCGTCTGGCTGACTTGCTAATGAAATACCACTATTGCAACGGCAATAGCACACATGGTGCGACTATGACCCTAATGGATTACGTCATTCTTAATCAAATATTTTGTTTAGCTTCTGGAAGTCCTCTTACGCTATTCCAACATGCTTTTGGATTTCTGTGTCATATTTTTCGTCTAATTTTCAAACAATTGCCAGAGTTGTAAATTTCTAGACTTTTTTCATGTTGACGTCCCCTTTTGGAGTATTTATCTTGTACTGACCCTTACATTTTTTTACAAATGTTGTTTAGTCTTTGCTACAAATTCTACTTTCACTTTTTAAAAACATTAATAAGAATACTACAGTAACTCCTATATTGATGAATCTTCCAAGAATTAGAACGGCTATTTGATTCATTTAGAGCCACATATAAGAAATCAAATAATTATACAAAACAGGACATATAACTGCAAAGAAACGCTAAAATAGAACATAGCTTTTTGCAGATGTCGTGTTTCTCTATCTTTAGAAATAATTCGTTTGCAAGCCCTCCATACGTGGAAGTCTGCTGTAACACATCTTTCGCTTGCACCCAGCCTCTTAACTAAATTATCTTCAGCTTTGCATTTATCAATAATGTAACATGCCAAAAGATAATCAGAAAATAACATCTAACATAGAATATCTCTGTTTTCACACACACTGCATTGGTGATTTGAACACAAGGGTATAATGGAAAGGGACACTCCTTGGTGAGTTTTGTTATATGCAATTCTACACAGAAGATTGAACGTTGGGCTTCAGGGCACTCCTTTTTCATTTGTGTCTTTCCATTATCGAAAAGAGTTAATTTTGGATGGAAAGGCAAATAATCCTTATATTTCTTGGTGTCGATCTGGAATCAAAAAGTGAATTGTTTCCGAAATGTTCTTCGTTTTTCTACAAATCAAAGCGTGTCGACAATAAAAGATTTGAAAAAATTCAAATAAATTCAGTGAATGTTCGCTTTAAACTTTCCTTCATTTTTATAAGCATTAATTTTTTCTCTTCTCTTTGATTTCAATGTAAAAAAATTAAAATATGTTTTTTTTTTTACGCCAGTCTCTCTTTATTTGTAGCTCTTTCTTTACTTATGAAAGATTATTTATTTCATTCCTTTTACTCCTTTCTACATTTCTACATTCTTTCCATCTTCCTACTCTTTTTATTTTTTCTCTTTTCCCTTTCTTTTTTTTTTTTTTGCTTTATCTCATCCCCCCTTTTCTCTTTTATTCTTTAATAATAACTACATGGCTACAAGAAGTGGCATCGTACATCAAATGAGAATTATATACCCCAGTGCTCGAAATAAAGAGTTTGGCTCGAAATTCCTAGCGACTGAAGAAGGCCAGAGCGTACAACGGCTAAAACATCGTAAACATGGCAATAAATAGGACAACAGTCCGAACAATGTAAATAATATTTTTCTTCCAATCATTCTGTTTTTCTTTCTTCCTTCTCTATCCTATTTTTTCATTCTATTATTTTTTATTTTTCCTTCTTATTTCCTTACATTTTTCATTATTCCTTTCTTCTTTTTTTGCTTCACATGCCTTGTTTTACTTAATCTTTTGATTGTTTGAACATATATATATATATATATATATATATATATATATATATATATATATATATATATATATATATAATTTATCATAGTGGATTGAATTGAAGGGAAATAAACATCCTGAAAACTCAGAAATCCTAATCCAAGAACGTGCAAAAGTGAATAAAAGATACATGAATAAAAGTAGGTTCCTAGAAACAAGAAAGCAAAAACAAGACGTCATTTTTAAAAAAAATATGCATTCAGTACAAAACTCTCAGATAGGTATTACTTAAAAAAAACACCAAATATAACATTTAAAATATAAACAACACCTGAACCTTTTTTCACACAAGGAGAAAGTAGCGATTACTACTCTTCGAGTATGGAATAAATTTTTAAGAAAAGATCAGAACTGATTTCAAGATGCAGACACGGAAAATTTCTACTACTCTACCCAAAATTATATCATGAATAAAAATAAAAAAATATTCCTTTTAGCCTAAATCAAGTCAAATTATTTACAAATACCAAAACTTAAAATAAAAGAAAATATATAATAGAAAATATACATATAAACATATAAATGAATAAGTAAATAAATAAGTAATTAAATAAATAAATATATGAATAAAATATATGTCTAGGTCATTTACAAAAATAATTGAAACTATTAACCCAAAATCTTAATCTCCTATTAATCTATAGAAATGGAACGGTAAAAGTAGTAGTGACATATGGACTTCGCTGTCTTTCTCTCTGCATTTTTTCTCCTGCGATATATATATATATATATATATATATATATGAAATGATTTGTTTGAATATGATTTTTGATCGAAACTCTTATTTAAGTCGGCATTCTGTTTATAATCAAACATTATTATCTATTTTTTCTACCGGCCTGATTACTTACGATAAATTTTTGTTACGAAAATGTGTGTCATTCGGCAGGATTCGATCCTGCTACCCCTATCCATATAAGGGCAACCACCAAGACATCTCGACCACGAATGACCAACAGTCCAAACGACGTCAAATTAAGCCTATATAACACAATGTCAACAAATACAAACATGTTACGGAAATTAACGAAGATTAACGAAATGGTCTTTAAACAACCGACAATTTGAAATTATTTGATTGAAAATTATTTTTGATAGATACTCGTACTTAAGTAGATATTCTGTTTATAATCAAATATTATTATATATTTATCTATACCGGCCTGATTATTTACGATACATTTTTGTTACGAAAATGCGTGTCATTCGGCAGGATTCGAATCTGCGAATATATATACTTGGAATTATAAAAGAATAGAACACAACAACACACTGAAAAATACCTGAAAATCCTAGTTTAAAAGAAATACAAAAAATTGTCTGGGTAAGTACAGCCCACATACTAAGAAGAATTTTGTCTCTGCAACGCTAGTGATGTTATGGGAAATAGAAAAATAAATCATTGAATGTAGTCATAACAGCAAATCACTACCTGCACTAGGTCTTCCCATAAAAGTAGTGTGACTGATGATGATGATGATGCTGATGATGATGATGGTGATGGTGATGGTGATGGTACTTTTTGTTTTGTTTTTTCGTGTGTGTGTGTGTGTTTTTTTTTTTCTTGTTTTGACAAAATTGCTCAACAGAAAATAACATAACATTCGTGAATGTGGTTAGTATTTGCAAGGAAATTAGTATACAGCAGAAATCTCAAGAAAGAAAATGATAATAATATCAGGTCGGTGCAAAAGTTTTTGCTGGTTTGTAAACGGAGCATTTTTTGTAAACGGAGCATTTTAAATCATTGTAATTTATTTTATGCATATTGTTATTACTTAAACATATCACCATGATTAATTTATAACTTTTCTTTCAGATTATTAAGGCATCATTCATATTTTTTCTGCAATATTCTCACCCATTTTCTTTCCATCTAAAGAACACATTAGTCACTCTGTGAGTTTCACAACATCTTCAGACACCATTTTTGGGTAGGGTTAAACGTCGGCGATCGTGGATAAATTGAGGAGAAAGACCAGTTCAACAACCGAGAGCAGGACTCCATCTCAAAAGATTATGTTGAGCATATGGTGGGGTATTGAAGGGATCATCCATTATGAACTTTTAGACAACAGTCAAACCATTATGATAAACTTCGTCGTTTAAAAACTGCTTTGACCCAAAAACGAACTTCTTTAGTCAACAGAAAGAGAGTCATCTTCCATCATAATAATGTTCGTCCTCACACAGCACTACTGACCAAAGATCTCCTAGGAGAATTTGGTTGGGAAATCTTCCCTCATCCTGCGTATTCTCTTGACCTAGTTCCCACGGATTATCACTTATTTCGAAGACTACAAAACCATTTAGATGGCCTTAAGTTAACATCACATGAGGAGACTGAACATGAATTTGATTCATATCTCACATCAAAACCTAAAGAATTTTACAAACGTGGCATTTATAAGCTCGTTGACAGATGGGATCAAGTCATACAGAACAAAGGTCGTTATTGTTATGAATAAAGATGTTCAGAAAAACACAGCTTTTCATTTTCAAGATGAAATTTTAAATTAGCAAAAACTTTTGTACAGACTTAAAAATAATAATAATAATCATAAGAAGAAGAAAAATGATATAATATATAATAGGCGTTAATTTCATAAGTGGGAGTTATTTCAGTTTATAGAATATTCTCAGCAAAAATTAATTGTACTTGTTCAAAATATAGACGACTGAAAACCTCCTAAACCTCTTTTTTGCCTCACAGAACCATCGGTTTAATGAGCCATATAACAGAACTGATCATCCGAATCCTGATAAATAGAGCGAGAAACAGAATCAGGCCAGAGATAGGACAAGAACAGTGTGGTTTCGACATTGGAACAAGAAATGCCATATTTATTATTATAATGCGCTCTGAAAGGGCAATACAAATGAAAAAGGACTTGTGCTTTATTGATTATGCGAAGGCATTTGACAAAATACATCACAAAGAATTGATGGAGATGCTCGGCAGCCTTGACATATTTGGAAAAGACTTAAGAGTAATCAAGAATATTTACTGACAGCAAACCGCTTGTAAATGGACAGGTAACAAATTCAGCAAATATACAAAGACAGAAAGAGGTGTAAGACAAGGATGTGTCTTTTCACCGGATCTGTTCAGCTTGTACAGCGAGAATATTTTGAGGAACCTAAAAGTTATGCATGGATTTGTCATCGGAAGCCACAATTTAAACAACCTAAGGTACGCAGATGATACAGTGCTGATAGCAGACACAGAAAGGAAAGTACAAGACCTCCTACAGAAGGTAGCTGAAAGGAGTAATAAGGAAGGACTACAAATAAACTGCAAGAAAATCGAATGCATAGTCATCAGTAAAAAGGGCAGTCCAATATGCCAAGTACAGGTCAGGGATACTAGAATCAAGCAGATACAACAATTTAAATACCCGGGAATAGTTATAACAGAAGAGGGAAAGTGTAACACAGAGATCCAAAGGCGAATTGGCATGGTGAATGAAGCATTCCAGAAGTTGAGTAAAGTATTAAGAAACAGGACAATTTTGCTAGAAACAAAGAAGAGAGTACTGGATTGCTATATGTTGTCAGTTCTTCAATATGGCAGTGAATGCTGGACAATTTCATCAAAGATGAAGGAAACACTTGAAGCAACTGAAATGTGGTTCTACAGAAGAATGCTGTGAATATCCTGGATCGAGCATGTGAGCAATGATGACGTCTTAGAAATGATGGAAACGAAAAGGAAATTAATGCTGCTCATCAGGAACAGAAAGCTAAAGTTCCTGGGACATGCAATGAGGAAGGAGAGCTTGAAGAACCTGATACTAACAGGGGAAAGCAATGGATAACATATTTGAAGGGCCTAATCAGGTGAACGAGGGTTGCGTGGTGAAACAGGAAAATGCGTGCTTAGAGCAACCAGGGATAGGGAAACGTGGAAAGCCATGAACATGAAGGGACAGGACACATAGAAGAAGATGAAGAACTATCTTATTTATGGAACTTTTCATGCAAAGAACTGCCATCATTAAAATAAAACAACTTGTGAGGTTTTTGTTTCCTATGCTGGCGGAAGGGGCTCTATGGTTTTTTATAAGATAAAATGCTGAAAACCCTTACATCTGGGCGCAGTGTGTTGTCGAAAATACAACACACTGACATGAATGACAATCTTCTTCGATATAGCAATGACTGTTGGACAATATCATCAACGATGATGGAAAAGCTTAAAACAGCTGAAATGTGGATCTACAGAAGGATGCTGCGGATATCATAGGCTGAGCATGAGAGCAATGAAGAGGTGTTAGAAAGAATGGAAACGAAAAAGAAATTAATATTGAGCATCAGGAAGAGACAACTGAAGTTCCTGGGGCATGCAATGAGCCAGGAGTGCTTAGAGAACATGACACTAACAGGCCAGACTGAGGGGAAAAGAGACAGAGGAAAGCAACGGATAACATATTTGAAGGGCCTGAGCAGGTGGATGACAGAACGGGGGTTGCGAGATGTTACAGGAGAAAACCACCAGAGATAGGGAGACGTGGAAGGCCATGATCGCCTAGGTGCTGAAAAGACAAGGCATATAGAAGAAGAAAACATGACAGTCATACCCAGCCAGGCATTCTGCAAACATTCTTATAGTTAAACACGAACTGAATTTAAACCGCGATGGTTAACGTCTATAAAACCACAACAACATAAATTTCAGCGATCATTTCTCAGATCTTTCTACTATTCAGTCAGTCAGTTAAGTGCCATACGTGATACACGCTAGGGTGATTATGTCTCCAAGAGACATGACTGACTGTGCAGAAAATTTTCCCACAATAGGTTGCCATTATTCTCTGTGGTACACTGGTTGTCAGTCAATGCTATGGAACCCAATCTGTCCTGCTATGTAACCCATAACTGGAGGGAGAATTGAAGGATTCATACCTTTCCCAAAGGTACTTGCGCGTATGTGAATGCAGCGTATTCAACTGGAATTCGAACTCGGCTTTTTGATTGCTCGTTTCGAGTCGATATCCACTGCACCACAACGCACATTCATTCTACTATTTCTACTATTAATTCGTTTAATTGGCACCATGTATGTAACAATGTCATATGCAGTTATCAACTTTATATTGGTATACTTAGTCCAATGCACAAAAATAAATGACATTATTCAGTTAATTTTTCTGACTAGTTGAAATCTTCTTGTTTTATTTAGTATAATTGGCCCAGTATTTCTACTCTTGTTAAATCGCCTAATGGGAGTTGTGTAGCCTTCGAAAGAGATAACCAATAATTTATAACTAGATTGGTTGATTTTTAGAGTTTATCAATCTTTTGCAAGTTAGATAAAAGAAAGAAATATTTTTAGATTTTCAGTCTTTTTTTTTAATACTAATGATTTACTGATACAAATCCTACTATTTAACCCATAGCTGAGAGAATAGATGGATTCATAACCTTCTCCAGAGTATTTGCACGGAAAAATATGACAAACCCAACAGGAATTTGAAGTTGGCTCTCCTATTTGCAATTCCGAACCGTCATCCATTATCCCAGCTGCACACTCAAGCTGCAATTCCCAATCGGTCACCCCTCCAGGTACTGACTAAGGTCAACGTTGCTTAATTTCGGTGATTGTACGAGAACTGCTGTTTCAATGTGATATGGCTATATGCCTTACTTATAAAAAGAAAATAAAAATAAAAATGACTTGATGAAAGTGAATTTTTATTCTGTAAAAACAAAAACTCAGCAACAAAATATAAAAACCTGTTACAATATTTCTCCCGAACCCTGATAATGAAACTGGTGGGTGTTGCAAATGCCTATCTCTATTCATTGTCTGGATCACATCTTTCTTCATCGGTTTTAATAAAAACTCGGACCCTTTGCAAATAAAAATCTCCATTGATTTGCCGTAAAGAGATGCATGACCAGCTAAATATGCGGAGTCCTAATTAGGGAAGAGGAAGCTAAATTCTCTCTGCAGTCACTTGCACGACCGATATTTTCAAAACTTTTAAGATATTGTCCTCATGCTATGGAGTTGTAAACCTAGTATATTTCACGGTCATAATTTTAATGTTTCTAATGATTTGCTCTCCAATCTTCCCTCAGTGTATATTGCATTCAAAACAATTCAACAAATTTTAAGAATTTTATACTGAAAATGAATCGCTGATATCTGCACCTGTGTATCGTTTAGATTGTAATCTTGAAAGCCATTGATAGTAAACTGGACACCCTTCCAATTGTTATTTAAACACTTAAATGTGTTTTTGATTCAAGACCCACAGATCACAAAAACGCCGTATTCAAAGATAGACGATGGCGAATTGGGCCAGTTCTCAATGGACGATCTCAAAGCTTTCTTTTTCTACCAAATATATAAACGGATATATTTATGTATTAATTGTTTTTCTTGCTCTGATTGTCTTATGGAGAGAGAAGGTTGTTGACATTCTGCCATCTATATCAACGTCAATGTTCACCAAACCTCAATGAAAACTTCAAACATGAATATTCGACTCAAAATTTACAAGATTGCCTAAATCAAAGCACATAAAATTATATGGCCGTGTTTATATTTTATATTTTTTAAAATATAAAATATCTGATTATAATTTAAATTTACTATCTTTAGTCGCTTCTTCACTCGCTTCTTTTCGTCGACTTTACTATCTTAGCTGCTTATTCTTTTTCGTTTTTTTTTTTGTCCTTCTTTTCTCGCTCCTCCCCACCACTATGTATATGCGTGAGTGGCGTAATGGAAAAGTATTAATCCATTTATTCTCCCTCAAGTATAGGCTGAATAGCAGGACAGCCTTGGTTGAAAGCCAGTCTACCTCAAAAATTAATGGTAATCTATTAAGTGAAAATCTTCTGCATAGTCAGCCATGTCTCGAGAGAGACATGATCGCCCAAGCGTGAATCATGTATGGCAGTTAATTATCTCCATATTTCCACTCAGTTTTTTGTTCTTTTCTTACTCCTCGCCATCACCATATTTTGATATTCTTACGTTTCTTCCTTCTCTCTCTCTCTCTCTCTCATCCAATTATATATAGTTTAGTCATCCCTTTTTTATTTTCCTCTTTTTCCCCAACATTTGCCTCTTTTTTCTCTTTATGATTTTCCTTTCTTTCATTTTTTTTTCTTTTTTCGCTTTTCGGATTTCTTATTTAATATTTTATTTTATCTCATTTATTTATTTATTTGTAAACGTTATTTTTGTCTTTGTTATGCCTGTTTATCTTGTAATTGTTTTCATTATTTTTTCATTTTTCTTTCTTTTCTTTTTTTCTTAACCAAAACTTTTTCTACTTTCAATTTTTCCATCTTATTCTGTGTCATTCTTTTACAAGAAGTTTTTTTTTCATTCTTTCTCTTCAACATAAATCTCCTCTCGATTCTAAGTATAGATTTCTTTTCAGTTCATAATAAACCTGTCCACATTGTATAAATCTTTGAAACGAACTTATTTTTGCCACGCATGCAGTTACAAGCTTTCTTTTAACGTGCCTTTCCGCGTTAAGTTGTATTCAACAAAGAATGATTTCTATTTTGAAAAATAAATAAATCATTCAAATCACTCCGGATCAACAGCCAAACTTGTATTTCTACCTTTGGCTTAGATGTCTTTCTTTATCTGCCGTGTCCGTTGAGTTAAGTCTTCTGATCTTCCAACTTTATATTTACAAATAACCGGATCAGTGCCTCAGCAAAATTAGAATATTTGTCTCTCCTATGACCTCAACAAATAAATAACTTTAAATCTACTTCCCTTGGCGAGTTGGGTTCAGTGATTAGGCAGAAAGGTCCGTTGGTTTTTCAGGTACGATAAAAAATGACATTAAGATGTTTTTTTTAAATAAAGTGCATAGTAAGAAAAATAAATAATTTTCCAGAAATTAAGATACGAGGGGATCGAAGAATAACATTAATAAAATGATAAGAAAATGATAAAGATTACCAAAGTATCATATGCAAATGAAAAAACAAGTATATATAGAGATTACTTGGAGAAGTAAATACAGAAAATAGCCTGTCGTTACAAAGGACACGCAGAGCTGTACTATTACTACTGCTACTCACACTGATGTGCAAAACATAATTATTATTGTGATGTCTACTCTCTTGAAAAATGGCAAAAAACATGACAAGTACATCAGAAACAAAAATCAAAAAATCTTAAAGTAAATAAAATAGGATTCAACTGGTGAATATTAGATAAGTTTTGGCGCAAATAAAAAACACAAGGAAATTGTTGCTAACAATCAGAAAGAGCTGAAATGTGTAGTTTGGATATATAATCACGAAAGAAAATTAGATAATTTCATACTTACAAAACACAGAATGCAAGAGAAACGGAGGAAATCAAAGAGTAGACTATTTGACAAAGAACTAGATGTAGGAATAAGCAGCACAACGATAAAAAACATCATAAAGTATTGCCAGATTCTGTGAAGTATAACTTCCCACTCGAAGAAGGAATATGACGATTAAAATAAAAAACAGATAATTACATCAAAAGTAAATTTCCTGTATTCTTAGCATAATCTTCTATCAATTCAATAAGTTTCTTTACTTTGTAGTGGAAGTGCCTGTTTTACGATATGGTTAGCAACTCAGAAAGTACAAAAAGTGTCACTAAAAAAATACAAATAAACTCAAATTGAAGGGAGTGTAAAAAGAAAGGTCAAAGTCACCCTGCTTTTTCTTGTTTTGTTTAGGAGCAGATAGTAGCGGCCGTGACAATTTCAACTTATACATGCACTATGCAGTTTCCACTATGTTCATTGAAAATGGCCCCTTAGCCGAAATTTACAAACTGGCTCAATATGTATACTGCTTGAAAACGGTGGCGACAAAAGTCCATACTAAATTCCTCTCACGGATGATCTTCACGAGTTTAATTAGTTTTATCATTGTTTTCTTTTATTTATTATTTTCCCAAAGTTAATTAATTTGATTGGTCTAATTAGATAATGTTCTTTTCAAAATCGAAAAAAATCTAGAAATTGAAATTAATTCATTAATTCTTCAGACTAGTATCTTCATCCTTATTATTATTGCCATAATTTTAACCAGTTCTTTCTCCAGCTTTCCTCGAGTCTATGACGACTTCATTAATCTCCAGTTTTGTTCATTATCCCTCATGTTATGGAATCAAGAGTTAAAGAATCAGCAGATGTTGTAAATGTAATATTTTTTAATTTTGTAAATTGAAATTGACTCTATCTGTGCCTAAAAAAATATTTTTCTACTCGTTTTCTTATAATACTGGAATTGATTTTATATAGTTAAAGTTACTTTCACTGTTATTCACTATCTTCTCGTGGCATTTTGAGTACAAATGTTGTTCATTACGTGATGTCCCATTTTAAAAATCGAACTATCGCCTTTATTTTGTCTTTCGCTGTAACTATTTCCCGATCTGCAACAATACAATTTAGTCTGTAAGTAATGACCATTGTTCTGTTCTTAGAATAATCACATCAGTGAAAAAACTTGCCGTTATATCTGTTCAATTAAAAGAATAGTATGATTTATTTTTTCGATATGAAGTTTTTTAAACCCAAAAGAATAAAATAACCGAAGCGACATCCGATTTTTCATATCACACACACACACACACACAGAGAGAGAGAGAGAGAGATAGATAGATAGATAGATAGATAGATAGATAGATAGATAGATAGATAGATAGATAATGATGCCAAGTACGCAAACGGAGAGGATAATGAAAAAGATCTATTTAATATAAAATATTAAGATATAGATCTATATCAAGAGCTCAATGGATATTATTCAGAGCAATATGATAGGAAACCTCAACAAATCATCTAAAATGGTTATGAACTATAACTTATAAAATATAACCGAAAATATACAAATATACCCGTCTCTGAATTTGGTTTAAATCGTTGTTTGAAGAAATGTGTTTATTCGCCTGACCAAATAAATTATAATTTATAACCACTTTAGAAGATGTGTTGAGTTATATATATATATATAATCCTTTATAAATCCACCCAAAATATAAGCATCCTTTATCCATTATATAGCATGTATCCTCATCTGTAGAATATAAAATTATAAGAAATTTTGCAAATTAACATGTATTTTATAAACACAATCATTATTATAATAATGCTTTAAAAAAGTGGATATAAAGATCTTAATATTTAATATGTAAAAGAGAATAACTACCCCCGAAGAAAAAATAGAATTAGGCAAATTATTTGGTACACATCCCCTTTCGCCAATTGGTTAGCAGTAAATTAGGACAAAAGTTTCTCGCTTTGATTCCATACAATAATCCAAGATTCTAAATAAAAATGGACTAAAATTAAGTTATAGTTGTACTGATAATCTAAAAAAGATGACAAAAAAAACATAATAATAACATTTTCAATAAAAATTTAAACCTAAAATAAAAGAAGAATTATTCTAAAACTGAAATCAATAAGTTAGACAATGAAATATGTAATTGTAGAGACACTATAGAGTGTCTAGTGGAAAATAAATGTCTTACGGAATCTATTGTTTATCAATCTACTATTTCTTCTACTGAAAACACTGATAATAAAAGGATTTATGCGGGAAGTGCTAAGAACTTGTTTAAGCAAAGATTTTATTAGCATATTTCTTTCTTTAATAATAATAAGTACTGTAATCAAACATCCCTAACCAAATCGTTTGGCACTTAAAGAAAACCAATAAAACTCCCACAATAAAGTGAAACATTAAACAAAAGAAAACAAGAGTATATACGTCTTTTAATGATTCATTCTTCTTGTGTCTATATAAAAACCTATACACTTATAAACTTGTTTAAAATAAGAATCTATTAAATAAACATAATGAAAATTATTGTCATATGTAAACATTGCAAAGTTTTCTTAGAATATTGTTAATAATTTTTCATATAAGCATATTGATTAAGTTACATATATACTTTAATTTATTTTGTATTATGATATAAATAATATTAATTTAATAAATTTTAGGATTGATTGATATAACTTAAGAATATATGATGAATTGATAATGAAATGTACTCTGAACAAAAAAATTTTAAAATATTTTAATCATATCAAAAGTTCATTTAAGGCAGGTATAAAATAAAGTTTTTTTGTTATTTAATAAAAACAAGTAACAGAGTTTTTTTGTTTTTTTTAAAAAAAAAAGAACAGAGATACTTATAACTCTAAGAGTATTTCTTCATATCTAAAATGTATACATCCTACCGGAAGTAAGCAGTCGAGCCGTAAAGATGACATTTTCTTAGACATGTATGAAACCGCCATACCCCACAATATCTAACCTCTATTTTAATTTTTTAAAGTTAACGTTCATTCCAATTAGATAAACTAAACGCACACATATAAGCAAAATTCTCTGTCTTCCCCACTCTATATTTTCTTTTTAATGACTTGAGGTAGTTTTCTATTTTCAAATGTAAATAATTTTCACCAAAGTTATTGAACATCGTCTGATGACGAGATTAAAGCATTTAATCTAGAAGTATAGACATTTCCGTGTCGCAATGTAAATGAAATTAATTTAAAATAAAAAACAATTTTTAATTATATTATGCTCTACGACCTACTATATTGTGTATTGAGCATTTTTTAAAAAGTAAATAAGGGAGAACTCTAAACCTGTTGGTTCTCTTCATATATATATATATATATATATATATATATATAAAGAGAGAGAGAGAGAGAAATAGAGAGAGAGGAGGGGTGAGATAAGGAATCGAAACAACAAATATGTGTATTAGTTAAAAATAATACATGATTAGTAATGTCATTTTTACCGAATAAAGATTAAGGTGTAATGCATAAATATTATACAAAGTTACAAAAATTTACATAATGTTTTTTTTTTAAATAAATATTAAATGGAACAAAGGAAATAAGCTACTGGACAAAAGTTAAGGAGTGATGTTAATAATTTGCATAAACTTTTAATTTACATTGTTAAAAATCTCGATGGAGCTTTTCAACAATAAATAAAAGTTTATTTATTATTAGGACTTTATTTTTAAGCAATAAGGCAAATTCTACACGCAAAACGTTCTCTTTTGAAGAAAAGAACTCATTATCGCTATCAAGAAAAAAGGTCAATTTCAGAAATTTCTGATGTTGTTCATAGGTCTAAAAGTGTCGTTCATTGTGTAATTAGAAGGTATAAAACCAATAAAACGTTAGATGCAAAACCAAAAACCGGCAGACCTCTAAAAACATCGCAAAGAGAAAATCGAAGAATTGTTAGAATATCTATAAAAACCCTTTTTGAAACTGCTCAATCAATTACCTGTAAATCTAATGAAGAGACAGATAAAATCTCAAGGAAAACGGTTGATCGCAGGTTAAATAATGCAGGTTTGCATGCCCGTATTCCAGGTTTAAAGCCTCTCATTTGAAAGCGAAACCAAAGGGAGTATGCAAGAAAACATTTTGTTTGGACTGACGCACAATAGGATACGGTTCGTATTATATTTGGTTCTGAGGGCAAAACTTACGTACGCCGTATAACAGGTGAAAGACTGTCTTCTCAATGTATCAAGTAAACCGTTAAGTTTGGTGGCAGCAGTGTGATGGTGTGTATAATGATTTCATCTGCAGGAGTTCGCCCTATAATCCACGTACATGGCAATATCAATGCTGAGATTTACAAAAGGCATCTTCAGTAACATGTGGTACCAAGATTACATGTTTTTTTTTCAAGAAATTAAATAGATCATGTGGTCGACGATGTAGAGAAGTCACTGAGGATGTTTAACAAATATTAAATTTTGTTGATATTTTGTTCACAATTAAGTATTAAGAAGATCATTCCTTAACGTTTGTCCAGTAGCTTATTTCCTTTGTTCCATTTAATCTTTACTTAAAAAAACTATTTTGTAAATTTTTGTAACATTGTATAATATTTATGCATTACACCCTAATCTTTATTCGGTAAAAATTTAATTGGTGATTATGCATTACTGTTTAAGTAATACACATATTTATGTCTTTGTTGTTTCCGTTCCTTATATTATGGCCTCTAATATATATATATATATATATATATATATACAAATGAACAAGGAAGTAGTCACTAAGGACTTCAAACAGAGTCGGCGATTTGGTTTTTTTGTTTGTTTGTTTGTTTGTTTTGTTTTGTTTTTTCTAAAAATGAAAAGTGGGTTATTTTTCATTTAAATTTATATTTTACTCGTATGTGTTTGAATAAAGAAACTGTGAAATTAACTAAAAGCTCTAAAAAAAAAAAGTAAAAGCATTCGCCAAATTAAAGTTTCAACAATGATAAACGAGAAATATGATCATAAATAAAGTTTTAATTACTGGTGAAAGTAATAAAAATGAAAAGAAAAAAAAGAGAAAACCTTTGAGTCAGTATATTTCTTTCTCCTTTATTTTGATTAATCATTTGATGCTTACTAATAAAAAGACGTATAATTAAGTTCATCTTTGACAAGCAGAAGAAGAAGAATTTCATAGTCTTTTTCAGATAATAGAGGAGAAATCGATGTCAAAAACAAAAAAAAATGTTAAAGCCTCTCTCACTATCACTTTACTATGTCGATTTATATAAGAGAGACAATGGTGAATCATATTTAAAGAAATGAAGACGGTTAAAACATTTTTGTAAATGGTCTGTTTAAACTATAGAAATTCGCATTAGTGTAGTTGCTTTAAGAATTTTAAAGCCTCCTGTACTCAGATTACTAAGAGACGCTACATCCCGCACGTAGTGAAATGCTAAGTCAAGGAGACAGCAAGCGTTCCTCCAAAAATCATCCTTCCGCTACTACCTAGCATGGATCCCACCACGGTTATCCTTCTAGGATAATAAAGCGGATATGAAAAAGAAATCGCCGTTTGTCGATGTATATGTTGTGGCGTTGGCGTCTGAAGAAATGAAGTCTGTGGCGACACAAAATGCAACACCATTCCAGTCACTAAAAACAGGTAAAAATCACAAATATTTTTTGTCCAAGAATAATTGGTGTTAAATAACATTTTTCCGAAAAATTTTCAGGGTTTAAATACGGATAAAAAGCTAAGCCCATTGTTGTAACAATCGTTTCTGAAATACTGTAATGATAAGAATCGTCTCTCCCATTAATCACAGATTTCTCAACAGATTTCACAATATCAATTGAAATATTCAGTAACCATGTATCAGCTTTCTTATGTTTTTTCTTGTTTTTTTTTTTTTTGGTTTTTGCATAATTCAACACTAACGTCGCTACAAACTGTTCACGAACTATTTAAATCGATTCTAGTTAGTGAGATCTCATCTGAACAATATTGAAATTAATCGCTATCGAAATCTGTTCCATTCAATACACTGCATTATAAATAATAATGAATGTTTTTTAATCATATCACCCCAAGCAAGACTGGGCCGCCAGTAGTGCGCGAGATGTTGCAGAGAGAGAGAGAGAGAGAGAGAAAGAGAGAGAGGGCGGAGAGAAAAAATGGCACTGAGGGTGTTGAAAAAAGGATAAAAGAGTTATGGAATTCAGGGAGATAGTAGATGGCAATTGACGTTGCATTTAATTTTTTGGAGATTGTAGCAAATAAAGGATAGGAAGCTCTAAAGGCAAGAAGTTCGAGGAAAAAACTGAAGGAGTAGAAGTACGTAGTTACATTTAAGAGTAAGAGGATGGGGCCTAGATGCCAATCTAGTAGAATGAGTAAATCATGTGGTCGAAACAACAGGGAAAACGCTCATCAAACAATAGCGATGGAAATATAAAAAAAAACTGAGAGAAGCCACATCACGTCAGTGAGAAAGTGGCTCAAGTCGAGATGCCAAGTCAGGATGGGTTACATTGCAGATACTTTCTTGGAGTTTGTTGAAAACCTCAAAATGAATAGTAGGAATACCAGACCAAATATGGTAGAAGTATTCAATGCACAAACAAATGGTAAATTGAAAACTGTGCAAGATAGATTCTAGCGAGTAAAACTTTTTAGCCTGACACAGTGACCTAACCTTCCTAGCAGAGATGTAGCTATAAATCGTTATACTTAAGGTCAGATTAGAGAGTGAGGCCAAAGAGGCGCAGTGTGTCACTCTCCAGAGACTAGCATCATCCATTTTAATGGCTAGTAGGAAATTTTCTATGGTTAAAGAAGAGCAGTTTCATTTTAGAGACATTAAAATTAAATTTAAAATTCTTTGGTAGATTTCAATGTGAGTAACTTTTGTTCTCAGCCTGCTCCTGGCATTCACTTTTGTTATGATGCAAGTGAAGATTCTCAATCTCTCTCTTTTTGTTTCCACCCACTTTTTATCTTGACTGGATCAGCCTTTAATAATTCTCCACTCCATAGTTTATTTTGTCTCTTCCTGTTACAAAAAATTTAGAACTGTCAAAAATAATTCACCTGCAAGATCCAATTTACAGAGAAATAACATTATTTATGAATTTACATGTCTTTTAAAGAACTGTGTTCCAGACCAATCTAAATATGTAGATTATAATATTGGATATACTACATGTTTAATAAGAAAACTCACATTACATCCCACTGAAAATAGCTCAATTATTTCCCATTTAAATACACATGGAGACCTACCATTCTCGATCCGCAACATCAGTCCGTGAAGTGCCATACATGATACATGCTTACAACCAAGGCTGTAGAACTCGTCGATAATACAAATATAATTGCATCATCCACATGTAAAAAAGGTTAAAAATAATCGAAGTATTGTTAATAAAAAGAAATAACCAACATTTAGTATTATCAACTATGAACACGGCCATGATGTGTTGACCATGTTTGGAAAATAAAGCATTCCTATAGCTCACGTTGAATGCTCTCTCAAGATATTTTCAACTAAACTCGCAATCATATTAGACATTCCTAACACTAGGATCGTTACCACCAACTCCAAGAATATTGGTGATAATCAAGAATTTCAAATGTCGGAATTTATCAGATAAAATATCTACAATAAAAAACCGTTGGAGAGAGATCACATAATCTAACAGCCCGCATCTACGAAGACAAGATATTTGTGATTGAGATAGATGTTCTAATTCACTCATTTTATATCGAAACGACGTGGGACATAAGTTTGATTTCACTAATGCTAGCCTAATATCTTTTTGAAAACATAATAATAGTATTACTACGAACGATAGGCACTCGGTTAAAGCATTCCATGACTTATCTATTTTTCTACAGATCCATTCTTCATAAAGCTAAGGTTGGTTCACTGTTTCGGGCCAGGAGGTTTTTTCCGCCTGAATCCATCTTGCATCTGAATCAACCATCCGTCCGTGCATAGAATACTGCTGCCATATATAGTCAGGCGCCCCCGCTGTTCATCTCAATGTTCTCAATAGGCTCCAAAGAAGAATCTGTAATGCGATAGGTACCGACTTAGTGGCTCGACTCCAGCCATATTATCACTGGCGGGATGTGGCTTGCCTTTGTCTATTCAATAAATATTTTCATGGCTTGTGCTTCAAAGAACTTAAGTCACTGGTGCCCCTGCCACAGGAGTTTACTCGTGGAACAAGACTGGCAACGGGGTCCCACCCATTCCCAGTTAGATCAATCAAATTCAGCTGGCAATTCTTCTCCCTTTTTCTTTTCTCGCACTTCCCGCCTGTGGAATTCCCTTCCATATTCCTGCTTTCCTGACAGCTACAACCTCCAAGAATTTAAATGCAATATCAATAGCAATCTCTTATCCACTTGACTCCAGTTCTTTCTACATCACCCTGTATATCTCTTTTTCTCTCTCTCTACTTTCGCAACTGTCTTCAGACCTGTATACCCATCCTTCTCTTGCTTCTTTCTCTGACACCCCCTGTAACTGGTCATGTTTCTCTTTACTCTCTACCTATCTAATCCTTTACTCTTATGTAGCCCCCTTGCGCATCAGTAGCATTACTGCCTTGCTTGGATTGAAACGATTAAAAAATGTCTTCCTAATACATAAGATTACTTAAAATAGTGCAAATTCCATCTTCCAAAAAATCGTAAGAAAAATTCTAACCAAAATAAATTTATCACATCTAGCCGCGTTTCACTGATCCAAACAGAAGTGACAACAACATTAAACACGCACATGCATATATATAAAATATGCAACCAAAATATCAATGCGACATCTTGCTACATTTCATCGCTACATTTCATCAACCAGTACGGAAATTATGTCTACAGACGTTCCCCCCCCACACACACACATATATATATATATATATATATATATATAATTATGAATTAAAAGTACACTGCGACACGGAAATTTCTGTTTCGAGACTTCTAGGCAATGTTAGATGCTGGTTGTGAAAACGATTTACATTTAAATACAACAAACAATCGGTTTGTTTTTTATGTATGTTGGAAGGTATAAAATTTATGCGTGTTCCTTTTAAGTAATCATAATAAAGATTCACTTTGAAATTTGGCCAGTAGTTTCTATTTTTAGAGAATACATACTTTCTTCTTTCTTTTTTACTTTTTCCTTTCTTCCTAACGGTCAAAGTTTCAACCTACTTATAACCTGATTTTCTTTTTTCTTTTTTCTTTTTCTTTTATTACTTTTCACTAGATCCTTTGATATATCCAATCTTGTACAAAAAATGTCTCTTTCACATATATATATATATATATATATATATATATATATATATTAACTGTCTCTATATATGTCCCTATATATATACATATATATATATGTATATATGTGTGTGTGTGTGTGTGTGTGTGTGTATTAACTAACATTACCATACACTTAAACAGACAATAGGTCCTTCACAAACACACACATACATTATTACATATTTTACTGTCCAAGTTATTCCTCACACTTATATTTGAAAATTATCTATTGCTTTAATACACGGGACATGCATATTAAAACGCACTCATATTCATATATATTAACTAACTTTAGCGCCCAACATACACCTAAACAGTCAAGCGTTTCTTCGCCCCCCCATTTATATGTGTTCGCATGCGTGTGTAGTCATACACACATACACGCACACACATGCAAATACATACACATGGTGTGTGTGTGTGTGTGTGTGTGTGTGTGTGTGTGTGTGTGTGTGTGTGTGTGTGTGTGACCCCACATGCATGCGAACCCATATACGTGAGTGAACAATTAACAGTTCTCACGATATTTTTTATTGTATTTAGACATTATCAAGGACAAAGTCTATTATTTTCACCCAGACTATTGTCCATGCCTTCAAATAGAAGAGCAGTTTGTTTCCTTGCCATTCGCCCCATAACATTTTATATGAGCTTCAGGTCAGGCAAACATGCTGGATGGTCTAAAACAATCACGTTATTCGCAATGAAAAAGTCTTTTGTCTTGTTCGCATTATGGATTGCAGCGTTGTCTTGTATTTCTACCCAAGTGAAGACCTTCATTTAATAAGGATGCTCTCTCTATCATGCCAATGTAACCAGACACGGTTTTATGCTCTTTTGTGTAGAAGAAAATAGCTCCCTCTATCATGATGGAACCTTCTCTGCTGTGTTGTGCAGAAAATTTCTCCAGTGGTATATCGTTATTGTTCTAGTAAAGTTGGAAGTCCTCTAAACCAACCTGGTTAAATTTCTTCTTATCAGAGATTATCTTCTCCCTCTTTTTTATGATATACATTTGTCACTTCAAAGTTTAATCAAGCAGTTTGGTGATATAGTAATGGCTTGATCTTTAAAGTCGTTTACGGTTTTTAAAGCCTTTCTCTCAGAGATGCTGTCTTAATTTGCATTCCGCTTCTGTAACAGCCTTAATCTAGTTCGATGATTGGCTTGTTTCTTACTTGACAACCCGTCGAATTCTCCAGCTGAACGCCGACGAAATTTTGTATGACATTTGCAACAGCAGTTATAATGCTTCTAATCCAACAAGTGATGGCAGGAAAGCGATCTTACTTTTGTAGCTCGACAATTTGGCCACATACAAACTATCAACCTTTTAGCCTTTGCCATCTAATGCATCGCAAGAGATAACAGTGAGAAATGTTAACTGCTCTCATGC
Organism: Ascarosepion bandense; assembly: GCA_037127315.1. Classification (NCBI taxonomy): domain Eukaryota; kingdom Metazoa; phylum Mollusca; class Cephalopoda; order Sepiida; family Sepiidae; genus Ascarosepion; species Ascarosepion bandense. The sequence goes on along the minus strand of JBBBDQ010001533.1, from coordinate 2,104,425 downwards.
TTGAATTACAAATAGCTAAATTTATTTCGTGTTTATTAAATTAAATTAAAACCATTTAAATATGGTCTTAAATTTTGAATTGCTCGTATTTGAACTAATTTCACACTATTTAAGATTTCTCTATCAAATGCAAAACATTGTTATTTTGTTTTCTTATTTTCCTTCTTTTGGTTGAGTTTAAGAACGCAAAATGGATATGTTTATTTTCATTTTGGCAAGAAATGTACTTAGCCATAGACTAAAAAAAATAAATAATTGGCGTAGATAGACTAAGCTATTGCCCGGTTCACACTCCACCCACGTCTATTGAACAGGTGAAGAGACTCATCCCTTTTTCCCTGTTTAGGATGTGGTTCCCGGCTTTCTCTTTTCCAATCTTTTCACTCCCTTTCTTTTTTTTTTCTTTTTCTCTCAATTGGAGTAGATAGACTTAACTATCGCCCGGTTCACACTCCACCCACGTCTATTGAAAAGGTGAAGAGGCTCATCACTTGTTCCCTGTTTAGGATGTGGTTTCCGGTTTTCTCTTTCCAATCTTTTCACTCTTACCTAGCCCCCTGCACATCAGTGGCGTTATCGCCTTGCTCGGGGTGATATGATTAAAAAAAAAACTACTAAATATTTTTCACCACCCTAATAATGAAAACAAAGGTTCAGCTACTTAACGATTTCATGAAAATACATCGCAGGACAACTATATAATGGAATATTTAAGTGGTAAAGAGATGCTTAGAGCAACAAAAGACAGGAAATGGTAAAGAGCTATAATCGTTCACGTCCTGAAAAGTCATCGTACATTAAAGATGATGATATAGTCTCTAGCTCTCAAAAGTACACTGAACAATTACACACACACGCATATATATATATATATATATATATATATATATATATATATATATATATATATATATAACGGATGTAAGACATGGTCAGGAATGCATGCATGTGAATAAAGAAATATCTATACTTCTACGCAGGTATCTACATACAACAATGTAGCTCAGACTAGTTTTGCTTTTAATTTATACAGAAAATATTCCAAATACACCCTGCCTGTTTCTTCTCCTTTCATCCGTTTCACCTCCAATCCACAAAGAACTGTGGGTGGCAATTTGCGTTTAACTAATATGAATCCATCTGTCTCGGCATGGCTGGTATTGAATTTTGCAGCGAGTTACTCATGCAGGCGTTGAAGTCTATGGCAACAGCCCTGTCTACAATCGAATTCTTTCCCTCTGTATTTCTTCTTTAACTTTTCTTTTAAAAAAATAACTGTTAATATCTCCAACACATAATCACTTACCTTTTCAGATTCAAAACCGGGTCTGTCATTTCAGACTGCGTGAGCAATGAATCATTAGAAACATTTTGCGTCTTTGTTACTTGTTCCTTCTCTTTATTTTTGGTCCCTTTACCCCTAAATCGATAAAAATTACATTCTGTCATCAAAGTCATGGCTGAGGCTACCTTCCACCCCAGCCAAGGAGCCAACTACTCCAACGTTCGACTTCCAGCCACCCTGTTCGACCTCACAAAACAACACCCTAAATAGAGATTACTACTCTCCATCTCTTCCCTGTTATCCACCATGTCATTCTTCTCCTCTAACCTCGTCAATTGTTGTCTGCATGGATGTTGACAAAACGCCATCATTCTTCAGAAATGGAATAATGATAAGGCTGCGTACATCGCAACGGAACAACGGGACAGAAGCCTCACCAATTTACACCCTGTACACTCGGAAGCTCCGCACATTATCTCAAACCAATGCATATTTTCAGCAGAACTAATACCGTGTGAAGAATTTTGTTGTAAGTGTTGCAGTCGCTTACAGATCAGAAAGTATAGTTAAAGATTTTTTGCACACACCTCCATAAATCTTCCTCTTGGCAATTTTTCTAATACTACGATTACCATTACTACTACAAATACACGTCTCTGTAAAAATACATCTTTTCATCATTCTGCTATTACTACAACTGCTATTTCTCTTCTCTGTCAATCTATTACTACTAATAATAATAAAGATTTCAATGTTATCGAACTGGAGAAACTATCGCAATGTGTGGTATTTGTTAAAAGTGCATAGAAACCATACTACAGGTGGGCCCAAGCCTTGTGAGTAAAACTGGGCTGACGAAAATATTTGGGAGTCGTCGAGGGTTAAGCGGGAAAATCTTCTGCTTAGTCATGTCTCTTTCGAGAGATGATCGTCCAAGCGTGCATCACCTATGGCACTTAACTAACTAGATTGGCATCTAGGTCTCATCATTTCACAGTTTAAATTGCTGCATGTAATCTCAAGTTCTATACAAACAGGTTTTCATTTTCTCGTTTGTGGAAATTTCTTCGGCTTCTTGCTTTCCAGTTAACTTTGATATTCGAAAATGTAAATGCAATATCAGTCGTTATCTTATTTCTTCTTAATTCCTGTATCTTTATTGTTCTCAATATTTACTTTGTTCGGACTATTGTTCTCATCTTTATTTGCAATTTCAGCCTTCCTCAGATGCTAGGAATTTCGAACCGGACCCTTTATTACGAAATTCCTAGCACATGAAGAACGCCGGGGCGTACAACGGCCGAAACGTCGTAATAATGACAATAAAAATGGGGACAATGTAAACAGTGTAAATAATACCTCATCTCAGAAGTATAGACAAACAATTTTATTGTTTTGTCTTTTTAATAATGTCTTCTTTTAACAATGTCTTCTTTTTCTCATATTCTTCAACACTCAGTACCTCTTTGTGGCAGAGTAGCTTTATCAAACTTCTCGGCCTGATGCACTTTAAAAAATCGATAGAATAACCAAGTATAAGAATATTTGGGAAATATATTCTGCTCATACATTAGATAAATATTCTCCTCTCTCTCTCTCTCTCTCTCTCTCTCTCTCTCTCTCTCTTGTCTCTCCCTTCCTCCCACCCTCCCTTCCTCCTCACCACATTTCAAAATCAAACTTAACATTATATGAAAACGTCTGCAAGCATACCCCACACAATCTTTTACTATGTTAATCACAGAAACATATAGGTACAAACTGATGGTGCAACTATGGGATCTCTTGTATGACCTAGTATTGTATGGTACACCTTGTAACTATAACTTTTAATAAAACAGATAAACAATCTATGTATGTTCTATACATCAATGTTGTATTTCTTTTTGCGAAAGATATTGAACAAAAAAGCATTTCTTTGTAAAATATTTTCTCCCACATTCATCTGCCATAGTCTTCACTATAATAACTTCTTTCGCTACTTATTCTACTACAGCATTTCCCATAAAAGCATTATCGCTCAATTTTACTACTAAATTTCATTGCTCACATATTTCTACGACGGCATTTCATTATAAAATCCCAGCTCATTAAACTTCTATTACTGTTTTTCTCTATAACATTTCCCCTCCCTCTCTCTCTATATATATATATTAGTCATCCACATACAAGCCTGTTTCGCTGTATCACAGCTCATCAGTGTGGCTAGACACATCCACTTGCTTCTGGCCGGGATCGAAACTCGACCGATTTAGTGTCAGTCGGAGTCGCTACTACCTAAGCCATCGACACATGGAATCAGAGCAGGGAAATTTTAACGTGTTGTATATAAGCAGTGTATACACACGCCATTCTCCGAAAGAATTCAATTCATTTCTGAAGAGTCACGCATATAGCAGAAGTGGAAACGGTTTTTAAAATTTTCTTCTCCAGAGAGCTCAATCGTGATGACAGCATAATATATATATATATTATATATGTATATATTCGGTCATTTTATAGTAAAAATATATCTCGATCATTTATTTGCTACAGCATTTCTTTTAAAAGATGCTCGTGCTCATATTTCGAAAGCAACATTTCACTGCAATATCTACACTTGGTCATTTCTCTACACTTCAATTCAGTTAAGTGCCATACATGATACACGCTTTGGGCGATCATGTCTCGAAAGAGACATGACTGACTGGGCAGAAGATTATCCCGCAGTAGGTTGCCATTGCCTTCTGAGGTAGACTGGTTGCCAGTCAAGGTTATAGAACCCAATCAGTCCTATTATTTAACCCATAACTAGAGGGAAGAGACGGATTAATACCATTCCCAGTGTTATCTGTGCATAAGTGAATGCACCACAACGCACATCTGCACTCTCTACTCTTACAATGGGAGATTTTACAGGGCAATGCAATTAAAGAAGAATGAGCTAAAGCAGGTTTTAGGTAGAAGAGTCTCTACTCTTACACTTCTATATAAAACCTGATCTAGCTCATTCTTATTTAATTGCAATTCCCTGTAAATCCTCCCATCGCTCATTCTTCTGCTATTGCATTTCCCTGTAAAACATCATCTCGCTCATTCTTCTACTATGGTTAGTGTTCTCGGGTTAAAACATTCAGGCTTTCTTTTATCTGCTCTTACATTTTCTTGTAAAACTTTCTATCGCTGATTTTTCTACTATTGAATTTCCCTAAAAGACCTCCTCTCTCACATTCTTCTGCTCCTGCATTTCCCTTTCTCGCTTATTCATATATATATTGTATTTCCCTGAATAACATTCTATCGCTATTTTTCTTCTATTGCATATCCCTGCAAAGCTTGCTATTGCTCGTTCTTGTACTATTGGATTTTATTGTAAAAGATCCAATCGATCATTCTTCCACTATGGCATTTTCTTGTAAAAACTTCCCTCACTTATTCTTCTACTATAGAAATTTCCTGTATAACATACTCTCGCTCATTCTTCGCCTATTGCATTTCCCTGTAATACAGATTCTCGCTAATTTTTCTACTAATGTATTTCCCTGTAAACTCCCCTTTCGCTCAGTTTTTTAATACTGCATTTCCTTGTAAAATCTCTCCTCACTCATTATTCCATCATTGCATTTCCTAGTAAAACATCTTCTCCGGCGACATTTTATTATTGTATTTCCCTGTAAAACCTTCCCTCGTTCATTCTTCTATTGTGGAATCTCCCTGTAAAACCACCTATCGTTCATTTTCATTTTGCATATATCTTCGAATGCATTCATTACACATTGCATTTCCCAGTAAAACGTCCTCTCGCTCAATAGATATTTTACTATTGTATTTTCTTGTAAAACTACGTCTCGCTCATTCTTCTGCTATAGCATTTCCGTTTAAAACCTTTTCTCGCTCATTCTTCTACTTCTACGTTTCACTGTCACTCATGTCCCTCGTTTTTCTACTACTGTCCTTTTCAGTTAATCCGCCTGTCGCTCATTCTTCTACTATCTAAACTTATTTATAAATGGAACTTTGTCTGTGTGTGTGTGTCCGTTACCTATAAAATCCGAAATGGCTGAACCGATTTTCTTGAAAATTTACACAGTTGTACTATAAGCGTCTGCGAGTGTTCTTAGCTAGGTTTTGTGTCGAGGTACCCCCGATAAATATCGAAACTCGATAATCGAAAAAATCGGGTTATAGAAGGAGTGGTCCGATTTTAATCAAATTCGATACACTCATAGACAAAGACATAAGAAACGATATTCAGAAGTGTCAAGGTTGCAGTTCTTACAATAGTGCAGAAAATCGATAATATGTATAGAAAAAAGGCAAGATGTTTGTCTGTGTGTGTCTGTTTATCTGCCTGTATGTCTGTATTTTTTCAGTCCTTTTATTTTAGTTTTTGCTTCGGGTTTGGCTTTAAGTAGGTATAATTGTAGTTCTTAGTCTCAGCTATGATACCATTTACTCAGAGCGCCTAGTTAGCCTTCAAAATTCAGTTTACGAAAAATTTGACTACGGTTTCGCTTTAACTGGAAACAACTATTGCTTTTTAGTCTTTCGTACCAACGTCCAAGGAGTCTGAGCTCCAGGACCATGGATTAGTTTAAAGCTTTCATTACACCCGAGCAATGACGGGCTATATTGTTAGTTATTACTAATCCTTTTCTCTATGTTTCTCTATGCCGCTTTTATCATTATCTATTTAATTACTCACTTTTATCTTTCATCCACAGTCTGATATGTTTGCACTCCCGAACATGTGTTTCTCTGAACTATTAGATTTTAAACTTTTTTAAATATTTAGCCAAACTTTATCTTTGCTACTTTGCTATATATTATTTTTTTAATATATGCTTCTTCCGTTAACGTATCCCCAGCTATCACATTCATTAATGCTATCACATTCATTAATGCTATCACATTCATTAATGCTGAAACTTGAGAGGTTTTTGGAACATAAAGAGGGTATGTGTTGTGGTGCAGTGGATATCGGCTCGGAATTCGAAATCGGAAAGCTGAGTTCAAATTCCAGTTGAATTTCTTGCATTAAACATACGTCCAAATACCCTTGTGAAAGGTATTAATCCATTTACTCTCCCTCCAGCTTTGGGCTAAATGGCAGGACAGATCGAGTTCTATAGTCTTGGTTGGCAACCAGTCTACCGCTGAAAATAATGGTAATCTAGTGCTGGAAAATCTTCTGCCGAGTCAGAAGTACTATACGTGATACATGCTTGGGCATTTATCACGTATAGTAATTCACTGACTGATATGTTGAACATTAATTTTTAAAAAATCTTGTAATGCATCTATTTATTTTCTCTCATCTCTCCTTGTTCCCGTTCTTTATCTATCTATCTATCTATCTATCTATCTATCTATCTATCTATCTATCTATCATCTCCTGTGTGTGTGTGTGTGTGTGTGTGTGTGTGTGTGTGTGTGTGTGTGTGTGTGTGTGTGTGTGTGTGTGGCTCTAGCTATCTCTGTCTATCTATCTGTTTTAATATTATCATTTCGTTACGAAGAAAATATTTGGACAGGGCTCTGCAGTTCTAACGGTGTGTTCTGCTTGGAATCTAAGTATCTAGCTGCCCGGATATAATTACAGTGTCGTATCTGTTCGCTCTTCATCTTCTAAATTTGCACTAGTGACTACTTCATTACGCTAAAGAAATGGATACCGACGCCAATGTGACAGTAACCTACTCGGCTACATCACGTTAAAACAACGTTTCTCGTCCGATGACTGAATTTAAGTTACGTCTAGTGGGCATTCAGATGGGTAACCGCTTGGGAATATTATGTTCATTAAGCTCCACAATAGACGCAGCATTTCGACCATTGGTACAATTTCGCTCCTTGTACGAACAGAAGATCTCAATATGTGGGTGTTCATATGGTCAGCAGGTCACAAGATCTACCGGGAGCTGGGTGAGTGAGAGAGTGAATGAATTTCATGTTTGTTAATTCTTTGTTGTTATCAGTTTGTTTTTTGTTTTTTTACTTTGCTTTAATCACAACAATTTTTAATCGAATCAGTCTTTGGCTTTGGAATTCAATTCAAGCCCAATAATTTATTCTATGGAGCGACCCTTTAAACTATTAATAAATATTCTTTCTTCTCCATTCTTATATACTGCAAATGTCTTTTTTTATTTCTTCGACTACATTATTTTCTCTAGGCAGAATGTTTTTTGCAATAATAAATTGCACAACGCAATGGTGTCTATTCGCTACTTTTACTGTCCCTAACAGAGAAATAGTACCGACTACTTTTCCGCAACGAAGTACAATTTCTGTGAGCGAAAATAATTTATCTCAGCTTCTTGTCTGTACCATTTGCTTTTTATCAAGTCACAAACCTCGCTAAAAACTTTGAAGGAAGAAAGGCTTTTTTCTTAAACAGGAAATATAGTTTTATGGCTAGTTGCTGATTCGTGAATTCACGGGTCAATGAAAAGTCATCGATTAATCCTGTTTTACGCTTTTATTTTACTTTTATTGTGTGATTTACAGCATGCACTATCAAATATAACCCTTGCTTCAAGAATAAAATACATTAAAACAACCCGTATACTTCTTTTTTCTATTGTCTGTTTTGCAGTTAGAAGATACTTTGTTTATCGCCGAATTATTCTCCTCAATTTCCACTCATTGTTACAAACATAAATTACACCACTGCTCATCTCAAAGCTGGATGACCTTTTTATTTCATGGAACAATGCTTTAAGCAGAACTGTCATAATGAAGCTTTTTTTCACTATTCTTCTGCTTTCTTTTCTTCCATCATTATGACACCCTCTCTTATTGACTAGGTCCTGGGCATGACGGTAAACTGCATCCGGCAGCAAGGCCTCTGACTGGGAGGTTCTATGGAGCAGGAAACCACCTCCTAATTGCTGCTGTTCTCAGGTTTACCCTGACCCGGAGTAGTAGCACCTTTTAGGGTCCCAGCTATGGGTAAATAGCTAACCTCCAAACTGGGATCAAAACACTATGAAAGTATTAAGATACACTTTTATAGAAAATATACATAAATATTACCAACAATTCATTTTTGAAAAAAATGTTTAACATTACACATTTTTTAAGGAAAAAATTCTCAGCAAAACATTTTTGAATACAAAACTATAAAACATTTTCAGTTTTCTAAAATACAAAAGAACAAATACAAAAAAATTTCATTAAAATCTGACTAAATCAAACTTCTCACTATAACCGAACAATTTTAAAAAATACCTTAAAAACCCAAATTTTTTGGCATTAAATAACACACTGAGATTGATATGCCGTTAAACAAAACTCAAACTCAAACTCTTATTGACTATATATGAATTAAAGTTATATGTGTATCTATGGAGGAGGTATCTATACCACACAATATGTATTCAACTAGATTCAATAAAATGAAAGCAAAATACAAGTCATGATGGTATTTTATGAAATAGTTATTCCATAAAATAGAAATGTAATGATAAATAAATTGGCAGTAGAAATAGTAAATGTCTTTTGTTAACAGCATGATGCGAATTCTGACGAGAAATGTACCACTTACTTGCCTGGCATTCTTTTCTTTAGAATCTGTGACCAGATGAATTAAGAGAAGAAAAGTGAAAGAGAAAGTTTTTTTTAAACCTGAGATTTAAAGGTGCCAGTCAGCTGCAAAACGGTTCTTCGATAAATATTTTTGCCATATTTTATCATTCACTGCCCTTACTTTATTAAGTTCCCTATTTTTGGTTTGCGTTATATATTTACTTTTCTTAAAATAAAAGTCATTTATTCAACATTTTGCTTATTTCTGGTTATCGAAAAATAAAATGTACGCTGGTATGGTAGTTGTCACAATGCAATGAAAACCGATATTTTGAACAAATCTAATGAAACCTAAAGAAATCTAACAAAAAAAAAACTAACGAATTTTTCACCAATCCAATATTTCTTTATTACGTATATCTAGTTTAGCTTAGAGGCTAAGATTGCGGCTTGTATTAAGGAATCGGAGAGCCGAGTTCGAATTCAAGTTAAGTTCATTACGTTCATTTACGTACTAATATCATTTGGAAATATATGAAATAATCTCTTCTCTCTCCAGCTACGTGTTGATGAGCAGAACATATTGAGTTCTATAGCCTTGATTAGCAACGAGTCTATCGCAGAAAGTTCCCATATATGGATAAATAGTAGGACAGACTGGGTTCTTTATGCTTGGGTGGCAGCAAGTCTAAGAGAAGGAAAACTCTAAATTCAAACTAACCTAGAGTGTTGGGATCCGTCAGTCTCTCTCACACAACACTTCTGCCGTACGTGTTGTACCCCTACGATCATAATGGGTAACGAAACTTGTGATCATAATCGTGAGTTTAGTCTATTTACTTGACCTTTTTTCTATTACATGTTAATCTATTCTTGCCAAGGGTGTAACATACAGGTTTATGTGTCGTTCAGAGACTTTGTTTCTAAATCATGCACTTCGAAACATAGGTAAATGTATATTTTTACCGCATTGTAATCTGTTTCGGTCGACATCTTTCTTAAATCTTCGAATCCTTCATTGTATTTTTTTCTCATACTTTTCTTTTTGGTCTGTCTGTCTCTCTGTCTGTCTGCCAGTCTCTCTCTCTCTCTCTCTATCCCTCTCTCCCTCTCTCTCTCTCTCTCTCTCTCTCTCTCTCTCAATGTTCCTGAATTATTTCTTTTTCTTTTATTCATTTAGCACTCTTTTTTGTCTCATTTGCCTTTTCCCTCGTTTCTTTTTCTTACACTTCTTCTTTTTTTTTTATTTGTTTTCTAACCAAACTTTCTTTTTGGCCAGTGAATTTCGAGAAACCATTTTTATGCTATAATTAGTTCTTGAGATTGATAGAAAAAAAAGCAGAACAAGCTATATATTTTCAGGTTTACTCTTCTGGGTGGCACTTAAAAACTATGTACACTAAGTCACCTGAACTCATTAAATATCTACATCATCGATGCCAGATAAAAGTGTCTCACGCAAGCCATTTAAAAGAAATCAAAAAGTTGTCTCGTACGAAGCCATTTATCGAAAGTAGAAAAGTTTGCTCATCTAATCATGTTTAATCTGTCTGGAAGTCTCGCCTTTGAGCAAAGATTAGCATGTAAATCTGGTAGAACCACTAATACTGTCGGGATTACAAACCACATTCTTCTTTTTTGCGCCGTGTCCTTTCAGGATGTAGGCGATCATGGCCCTCTGTCTCTTGTAGCTTTTAATACTTTTTGTCTGGATATTTTTGCCATACATTTGCTTAAGTGCATCATGTATGTCACGTGCTGTTTTCTCCTGCATTTCCCTCTATTCGTCATGTCAGTATCAGATTATCCAAGCCCTCTTTCCTCATTCTTTCTGTTGTTACGTATAAATTTCCGTTTCGTATCCATTCTCTGGAAAACCTCTTCGTTGCTAACATGTTCAAACCATCGTATCCTCAGCAGAACCGCATTTCTTTTGTTTCGAGTTTTTCTTTCATCTGTGATTGCAATAGTGTGTGTCATTAAAGTTTAGAAAATACTTGTTCAATATTTGTAACTTTCTGCCATTTTGAAGGGAAAAAGAGAAGAATTTGACTGTTTTTCTTGTCTCACAGGCTAATTTGCTAGTGTGGTCTGTTTGATTCCACAATTGTAAACAGCATAGCACCGAACAATGACTAACAAGCATTTCTCTTGTAAATTAAATTGTAAATTTAATGGGTGTCCCACCCTTTCATTTATGACAGACGTAGATGAATTTATTAACTTCCTGTCTATCTGAATGAACCAAATAAGTGATTATACGGATTCTGTTTTAACGATAACATTATTTCAGAGTTCTTATGGTGAATTTTTAAAAACATTTAAAATACTTTAATTCATACCATCTTTTATTGTATTATTTTCTTCATTTCTGTTGTTTTAACATAGTTTTTTTCTGTTTGGCTGTTCCTCAAATGCATTTTGTGATTTCTAAAGACCAAAATATGCGCTAGATGTATAATGTCGACCGCTGAACAGATTGACGTCTTTTCTGAAAACAACAATGATAAGAATGGACTTACAAAACATTATTGCAATAGGAACAATATATCAGTTTAAAAGTTCAAACAGATGTTATTTAACCTTTCTTCTTGCTTCAAGAACTGATGTAAAATTGACGATACAAGATGTTTTCATGGTACCCCGACCCCGTGCAAAAGTGGCTAACGGTTCAATATTTTGTTTACAAGGAATATTTTCAGTTCTTAAAGCAGATCATTTATAGAATTATTAAAATTTGCTATTAAAACAACAGAAATTAAATTAAAAGTTCAATAATATCGAACAAATTAATTTATTTTTAATCGTTCCGACTAAAATTGAAATGATATTTTTAAATCGAAAATAACTTTGGAAAAACAATGTCGTTAATTGTTAAGTAAATTAAATTACATTTTTAAAAAAATCTATTTTAGGCGAAGGTATTGATATTTTGACAAAACGTTATTTTGTAATGAGCAAAAATAAAGCTCAAATTTCGAAGATTTATGATGCTGAAATACCCACCTAAATGTTTAAGAAACACTATCATTCACCTTTTCTTTCTATTCTCACGTCTCCTCCTCCTCTCTGTTCTGCTTTGTGCCTATCCTTCTTAGTTTGTGCTCTTCTTTTCTTTTTGTTAATAATTTCAAAACAAGTAAGGTGATAAAGTTACTAAGACGCAAGAATGTGAAAGAATATGAGTAAACATTAATAAGAGGAGGTTACAATAAAATAACAGAAATTTAAGAAAAGATGACGATTAGTGTTAAATTTGAAAGTTGATTGGAAAGAAAAAAGTTTGGAAGAGAATTCGGCAAGAGATAGAAAAAATGTTAGCATAGAACTTAGAGTTATTTTTTGCAACTTTAACTATAAAATGATGAGACCTATTTTCCAATTTAGTACTGCATTTAAATCAATAAAGTCAGGGTACCAAAGAGAAAAGTTCATCAGAACAATGACTATAAAAATATTTCTAGAAAATTCACAGAGAAGTTGCGTTATGGTCTTGGAAAATTAACTTGCCAGGTCAAGACGGATGACATTACATATTCTTCTTTGGATTTTGTCAAGACTTTCTAAGTACATAGCAGAAGCACCAGACTAGATTTGGCAGTACTATTCAATCCATGAAAGACTGTTAGACTTATAAAGGTATAAGATTCTGTTAAAGGAAATCATCTAGCCCACTACTTTGAATCAACTGACCGATCAGCAGATTTGGGAATTGATTTATGTCATCGAATATCTTGTGCTCAAGAAAGAACAATGTGTCGCTCAACCCGTGGTTTAGCTTCAGCTTTTCTGACAGAAAGAGAAAAAGGTTTTCTTTAGCGATTAAAAGAGAGTAATTTTATTTTGAGGAGTTCAAATTAACAAATCCTTTCTTGTTCCAGTTAAGAACAAATTGAAATTTATTATTGTTCAGACTATTTTTTCTTTTATGATGAGCGTTTTTTTTTCTGTGCTTCATCGAAATCAGAGATTTTTTTTTGATATTTTGTTGTAGCGTATATCCTATTTTATCTTGATCCAGTGAATTAAATTTAAATACTGTTTGCAACAAAATTCTCGCGAAATTATTGATCCAGAAATACAAATATTCACGTTACTTAGCCTGTCAATTGAGCTCATTGACAAAAGTAACATTCTATATTTAAATGGTCAGCTTTTGGGTTTCTTCTTCTTCTTCTTCTTCTTCTTCTTCTTCTTCTTCTTCTATGACGTCTCATCTTTTTTAAGCTCTTAGCCATGTTTGTATTTTTTATTTCTCCCATTCTCCGTTCTATCCCAATATAAGCTAGTCTGCTTGGCAGATTGTTGACTCCCCACCTCTTTTATGACTATTGGTATTTTTAAGAAAGCTTAGTTTAATTCTAGATCAAGTAGCTGTGTAAACTGTATTCACTACTCAGAAATAACGGTTCACTGTCATTCCTTTTCTGTTCTCATCAGTTATTGTATCTTAAAGAGAAAATAGAAACAAAAAGAGACACTTATAAAGAAACAGAGGGAAACAGTTACAATTTCTAGGAAAATCTTCTCACAGGTGAAACAACTTAAAACAGCAGAAATTTGGTTTTATAGAAAGATGCTGTGAATACCATGGACCAAACATGTGAGCAAAGACGAAGTTTTTGAAAAAATGGAAGCAAAAAGAAAACTTATACTTAACAGAAAAGAAAGAAAGAGACAGTGGAAATTTCTGGTATACTTAATGAGGAAATGGGGCATGGAAAACCTGATACTCATAGAATAGATTGAAGGCAAGAATGACAAAAGAACACTACTCAATCTACTGAAACAGCTTGAGTAAATGGGTGGAAGAACGTGGTTTAGGAGAGATGACAAAAAGACAAAATTTATTAAGAGCTTCAAAGGATCGGAAAGTGTGAAGAGTACATTAAAGAAAAAGTCAATATATCCAAACAAAGTCTTTTTCACACCGGAATTGTAGCTCCCGAGATAATTTCTAGAAAGCCTGATAGGAAACATTCTCTTACCAGTTAACGATTATTGAATATTTACAATATTTTAAATTAACCACTGACTTTTGTTCTGTATTGCATCTTGATATTGGACATTCGCATTAAGTGCAAGCATATTCAGAAACGCATGCAGAATTTCATCAAAATGCACGCACTTTTCTCGTTTCCATGTTGGCATCATTTGCAAAATTTTAATTCATATTTTTTATGAGAGAGAAATTTGCATGGCTTTTTGCCTTGTGTTGTGGCGATTTAACATTGAGTCATATGTCTTTCTATCTTTGCCGAATAGAATCAAGAAATTTTAATACGTATACCGGCAATAAATAAGAAGAAAAATCGATGACAATTTTGCAAATGTCGAATGGTAAAAATAAGTCTACTCGTAAACATATAAACACTCATCCAGACTATATATATATATATATATATATATATATATATAATTATATTATATTATATTATATTATATTATATATATGCACACACACACACACACACACACATATATATATATATATATATATATATATATATATATATATTAGCAAACATGGAATAGAGCTATAAGTGTATAAATGTGTCTTTCTTACCAGTTGAAACGTGTTTGATTAGACAATGAGTCTTAATAAGAAAGACGTTTCCCTTCATGCTGAGTTTGAATATACGCTCCCACCCCGAAAAAAATCACTCCTAATCCCTGCATGCTTTTCAGCTGTTAAGCCAAGAAAGACTTACACTGTCGAGCAATATTCAGTCGCCCTACTTAAGAAATTCAAATCTCTTTTTCAGATCTCAGGAAATCTGCTGAAAGGCGCAGTCTCTGTATTGAGACTATCGAAGTTTGGTATACGTAAATTTACACTGATTGAAAAAGATGGAAGTATCGACTAAATAAACTGTTTTTAAAGTAATAAGCTTATTGCCAGATTATAAATAAAACCTCCAGGACCGTGATGCTGTTTATAGACATCCAATAAGCAGTATTGATGACCCAGATAGGATCGAATTCACTACTCAGTGCCATACGTGATACATGCTTAGGCGATAATGACTCACTCGACTCATGACTGACTAAACTGAAGATTTCCCCTCAGTAGGTTGCCATTTCTTGGCATGTAGACTGGTTGCCAACTATGGCTACAGAACACAGTCTGTTTTGCTATTCATCCCATATTTGGAGGGAGAAGAAACGTATTCGCGAGTATTTGTAAAAGGTATCAATCTTTCGAACTACCTACTCAATGCTACTTGATCTTGCTAGATAGGCTTGCTAACCATTACATCACGTTGAAGCTGTTATTGTTGTATTTTTCAAATTACTCTACAAGATATTGAATAGGAAAAATTGTGGTCCCGACTTCAGTTATTTGTAGTTATTTTAAAATGTTCTTTTGGACATTTTTACTCATTATTGATTATTTAATTATTTGCTGTGGTTTATTTTTATTAAATCCACTTGTGTTTATGCGTGCCTTTTGTTAGTTTGTTTATTATTTACTTAATTTGTTTATTTATAAAAAATTTTTCATTATATTTTCCGTGTTTGGATATCTTATTTTTTTAGACAAAACTATTGACTTTGTCTAAAATAACTTACAGTGTTGTGTATAGTGCATACATTTCCATTTTCCATGGTAGTATTTTACAAGGTATTCGATTTTAGTTTTCGATTTTTAAGTAACGGAATAGTTATTTGTTTTCGTTTCTGCATTGTGAGATATAGTCTTATCGTTTGTTTAGTATTTTGTGTTTGTCATGGAAAGATTAGGAGATTATTCTTATTTTCTGTCTTGGAAGATTAGAAGATTATACCTATTTTCTCTCTGGGGAAAATTAGGGGATTATACCTATTTTCTGTATGGAAAGATTAGGGGATTATACCTATTTTCTATCTGGTATTTTTTGTCTGAAAAGATTAGGAGATTTTACCTATTTTCTCTCTGGGAAAATTAAAAGATTATACCTATTTTCTGTCTGGGAAGATTAGGAAAGTATATCTATTTTTTCTCTGGGAAGATTAGGGAATGATACCTATTTTCTCTTTAGGAAGATTAGGAGATTATACTTATTTTCTCTATGGGAAGACTAGGGAATGATGCCTATTTTTCTCTAGGAAGATTAGGAGATTATATTTTTTCTCTGGAAAGGTTAGGGGATTATACTTATTTTCTGTCTGGGAAGATTAGGAGATTATACTTATCTTCTGTTTAGGAAAATTAGGGAATTATACTTATGTTCTCCTACAATGGGAGATGAATGAGAAAGTTGAGATTATCCCTATTTTTTGTCTGAAAAGATAAGATTTTACCTATTTTCTCTCTGGGAAGATTAAGAGATTATACCTATTTTCTGTCTAGGAAGATTAGGAGATTATACCTATTTTCTCTCTGGGAAGATTAGAGGATTATACTTATTTTCTGTCTGAGAAGATTAGGAGATTATACTTATCTTCTGTTTAGGAAAATTAGGGAATTATACTTATGTTCTCCTACAATGGGAGCTGAATGAAAAAGTTGAAGAATTATTTTTTGCGTGAAGCATTTGATCCTTTAGGAATACATCGGACTGAAATAGTGTTCATATTTATGCGACTATACATATTATTTTAATATTAATTTAAGAATATATATTTGGCATTTAAAATAAACAGTAAACGGTATTTGTATATATATATATATATATATATATATGTGTGTGTGTGTGTGTGTATATATATATATATATATATATATATATATATATGCAGAAAAATATATTTCAGTTGTAAATTTAAATCATTCATATTAAAAATCAAAGAAGTTAAGTTGTACTTCTAAAAAAATTTAAAATTTACATCATAAGATCAAAATAAATATTAATTATGAATTACCAAATATTAGTTTCTAATTAATCATTATTAACCAATTTTAATTAATCTGGATCAACATATTTAAGTCTATATTCATTTTTTTGTCTAAGTGTAGCTCTCAATTCATTTCTTTTAATTTATAAACTATTATTTAAATTTTTTAAGATAATTAATTTCCCTGTAAAACACATCTATTTCATTTAACTCTACATCTGATATTACATTTGATGACCGGTGAAATATTTAGAGACCAATGATGCCTAAATTTATTCGATGATGGTAGAAACGAAATTTCCAAAGATTTTCAGTGGAACCAAAATATAACTTAACATCTTTACCGGAATGTATGGTAGCTCCGTATATATTGTTAATGGTTACGGTTAATGGACAGATAGTTTTTTCGTCAGTTGCATTCGTTTTTTTAAACAGTTAATGTTGCCTTTGTTGGAAATATCTTTTGCTATAATGTTATGTTGGGATATAGATTTATCGCTGCTATTAATTATTTAACATTCTTTTGTTAAAAATTACTTGTAATGTTGGTGAATGGTTAAAGTGCTTTCGAATCAAACTTAGAAAAAGTTTTTCTTGTAAATTAAGTCCTTCTGACACGTTTTAAATTTTTGTTAAAAATCTTCTGTTTTTCTTCAGTGGATGACCAATTTTTTACCAGAGTTTACTATGATGAATGTAATCATAGTAAAACTCTTTTGTTTCTTGTGAAAAACACATTAATTTGGAAACTCTTGCAAAAGCTATATAATTATCTAATTTTCAGATTTTTAAATTTTTTAAATCATCATTTTTAGAAAATCTTCTTAAAAATATATTTTTAAATCTCTTACCCGCTCCCTTATATAATTTCATAAAATTTCGAGAAATTCAGTACCGATGCACAAGTTTGTTTTTCCTTGGGGAATGTAAATCATCTTTTCTTTTCTTTTTTTCAATCAGTAACAACTTTCAAGAAAAATTTTTCCTAATAGTAAAATAAAAATGCAATAAAACTATAGCATTATTAAATTATATAGATTTTTAAAATCTTTGATAAATTATATATATTAAGGAGATTATTGTCTGAATATGTTTTTATGAATAATGAATTTTTACAAGATTTGTTAATTTTTTCTTTTCTAATGATAATAATTTATAAATTTTCAAAAATCTTTGAAAAATTTTTCAAAGGCGTCATTAGGTTAGTTTATTAAGTTATTAAGTGATGACTATATTTATAATCGAAAATTAAAAAGCTTAATTCAAATCTTCACGCACCAATATTTTGAAATATTTTAATGTATCTTGTGTAAAAATGTTCTTTTTTGAAGTATCGTATTTCATGCGTTTCAAAATCAACATTTACTGCCAACCATCTCTTCAAGATACCTTTATTAATAAATGCATTTATGAATTTTAAATAAATATTATGACACATAGATATCTACAATTACGTCTGTCATCGTTATATGTGCACACGTGCCTATATTATCCGAATTGTTTTATATATATATATATATATATATATATATATATATATATATATATATATATATATATACTTTAGAACATGTACAAACTACACTCAACTACAAAATTGTACATTTCGTTTCGACATTGGAAGAACAATCTCGTACGAGGTAGTTAGGTAGTTAATAATGATAATAATAATGATATTAACTACCTTATGAGACATTGTTTTCCAATGTCGAAACAAAATGTACAATTTTGTAGTAGATTGTAGTTTGTACATGTTCTAAAGTATAATCTATAATCTTTTATATTGAGCATTGTTTTAAATTAATGTTTTGAACGTTGCAAATATTTTCTTCGTTTCTTATTCATTTGTATATATATCAAAGACAGCAACAATTTACCAGTCAAGCAACCGTTTCATAGCGTTTATGACGTCAAATGCATGCTTTTAACGTCTTCAATCAACATTCGACAAGAATGACGCAGATCGAAGCTGAAAAATATTTTCAAAATATAATTACACATTGAGGATTAAATAGGAATTTGGATTTACTGAGTGGATAGAATTCCCAGAGGGGGCGCTCTAATATGAAGCAACAGCATTCATGGGAAGAGAGAGTCACACTTCTTTGTTTATTCCTCGATTCTTTGAAAAAGTTAACAGACGTGTCCGAAAATTTCTACTTTAAAATCGTTCTCTTCGTGCTTCAATTTAGTCAATTTAAATGATAATAAATATCATCAATCTTATGGCCAATATTGTTATCATTTTGTTCACTTTTTATTCCTCATATTTTATTAACGGGCCTATAAAATCTAAGTATATTATGACTAAAGCAATTACGTTTACGTAATGTGTTCAATCCTCACTGGGTACCCCATTCTTTCGGCTTTCTGTCAAATCTAAGATAAGCTTACTAAATTACTATATATATATATATATGTGTGTGTGTGTGTGTGTGTGTGTGTGTGTGTGTGTGTGTGTGTGTGTATAATAATTTAGTAAGATTAGCTTAGATTTTATATATATATATATATATATAAATTCAGATAATATTTAATCAAAGAATGAAGAAAAGCTCATAGGCACGCACGTACTTCTAATAGCTTATGTGATAGATGTAATCTGTGTTTAACAGAAAAAATTAAGATTTCGAAATTTCAAGATGAGAATGTACTTCTGAATAAACGTAAAGAATTCATTAGTATGTGTGCTCACCGGAATAAATTTAAATTTCAATAATTAACTCCTTCTTCCATTTATTCACAATAGACTTTGTCCCTCACATAAACTAGGTTTTAAAATTTGGTGAATCCGTAACCTTTTCCCTCCTACCTATATCACAACTAACCTAATGGTCAAGCCACATGCCTCCCACTATCAAAAAGGAATTTACGAAGATTCGCTTGACTTAAGCCTATAATAACCAACATGCCCCACCCCTTCCTTTACTATCCCTTGATTTCAGCTTAAAAATCTTTCCCCATTCTTTGATTAAACGCGTTGACAATGCATGTTTTGAAATGACATGTTAAAATATCTATCCCCACTCTCAATATTATCTGAGTTTACAGATAAATAAATAAATATCTGCTCTGTAAATTAAAGTAATTTACATTCAGCTCTCTGATGGATCAGTTTTAATATTTAAACGATATTACTACGATCCTCCCGGATTATTTACCAGTCTTATCCTGGATTTTTACCGTCGTGTATATGTGGTTAGATGCCCCAGCTGTTCGTCTCAGTGTTCCCGACAGGCTCCAAAGGAGAATCTGTAATGTGATTGGTCCCGACCTGGCAGCTCGACTCCAGCCACTTTCCCATTGGCGAGATGTGGCTTCCTTTTTTCTCTTCTAGAAATATTTTCATGGTTTCTGCTCCGAAGAATTTAGGTCACTGGTGCTTCCTCTACAATAATTTACTCTGGCAACCAGACTGGCATCAAGGTCCCACTCTTTTACAGTTAGATCAACCAATGCAGGCGACAATTCTACTCCATCAGCTTCTTTTCTCACGCTTCCTGCCTGTAGAACTCCCTTCCACATTCTTGATTTCCTAACGGCTATAACCTCCAAGAAATTAAATGCAAAGTCAATTCCCATCTATTATCCACTTAACTCCAGCCCTTTCCACATCAACCCGTGTATCTTGTTCTCTTCCTTTCTCTCTACCTTCATAACTGTCTTTACTTCTGTGCTCATATTCTTCTCTTACCGTTTCACTTTCTCCCCCTGTAGCTGGTTCGACTTTGTCTTCAACGCATGATGGCGACAGTCTATTTCATTCTGAAACGCAATTCTATTTACGTGAGCTCTGTTTTAATGTGCTCTTTTCTCCTATAAATGTAACATAGCTATCAACAATTTTTTTAAATGGTAAACTAAGCTTTTAACAATATTAATGGCGGTTTCATTTCTTAAATACGTTCTTTAAGACTTACAAATCCAATTTCTGCCACAGAGTTTTTATGTGTGCGGGTGTGTATGTCCTTGTGCATATGTGCTTGTAAAACGTTTAACCATTTTATAATTTTTAATGATGTAGGAAAGTTGTAGACAATATTTCTCGCCAGAATCTATTTTACTTATTTATAAATCTACCATTCGTCTGTGCCTTGAATACTGTTGCCATATCATTTTCTTTCAAATTGCACAATTAAGTTAGTATTGAACGGACATGACTGCCAATACTATCACACGAACATGGTACCCCTCAAAGCTATATTATTTTCCAGATCTTCATTAACGAACTCTCCGATGTAATAAGACCCCAAGTAGGCAATATACGCTGACGACACTACGGTTTACTCTCGCCTCGATCAAAAATCTGCTGAGGCTGACAAAGCAAACATCGCGACCGAGCTTGAAAAGGACCTCCAATCCGTAATGGACTGGGGTAAGAACTGGCTCGTGAATTTTAATGCTTCTAAAACGAAGTTGCTATTTATTAACCATCACAGCCAGTCGTATGGATTAGCATGGATCAGGCTAGTCTCCTTGAAAGTAAAACACTGCGCCTCCTCGGGTTAACTCTCACAACAGACCTCAAGTGGAATTTCTACATAGAATCCATAGCTAAATCCGCTGCTAAGAAGGTCGGTTCCCTGTGCTGGGCCAGGAAATTTTTCCCGGCTGAAACAATCCTGCACATATACAAACCTACTATCCGCCCGTGCATTGAATACTGCTGCCATATCTGGTCGGGTGCTCCTGCCATCTACCTGGAGGTCCTTGACAGTATCCAACGGAGAATCTGTAATGTAATAGATCTCGACTTGGCAGCTCGGATACAATCACTTTCTCACCGGCGCAGTGTGGCTTCCCTGTGTCTCTTCTACAAGTACTTTCACGGTTTCTGCTCTGATGAACTTAGCTCACCTGTGCCGCCTATATACGAATATGAATTTACTGGAGCAACAAGATTAGCAACTAGGTCCCACACTTCTACTGTGAAACCAATAGGATGTAAACGTAAATTTTACTTCATTAGCTTCTATTCTCGCACTTCCCGCCTGTGGAATTCCCTTCCATTAACTTGCTTCCGCGACAGCTACAATCTCCATGAATTTAAATGTAAAGTCAATTGTCACCTCTTTTCTCACTAACTTGCATCCTCCCTCTCATTTCAGCATTCTCATCCCTCTCCTACCTGCTTCCTGATACCCCCTGTATTCTGTCACTCTTTCTCATAACTTTCTTCCTGTATAACCCCCTGCACAACAGTGGAAGTATAATGCCTTGCTTGGGGCGATACGATTATTTAAAGAAAAGCTGGTTTAGTGCTCCTGCTATTCATCTCGAGATTCTCGGCAAAATCCAAAGAAAGGTTAGCCGTGTTATCGACCCTGACCAGGCATTTCTATTTCCATGGTGATTCTTCTAATGAGTTCTCCTCCTTGGTACCACTATTGTATTTATTCAAGCGTACTACTAGACTGGCAACTAGATCTCACCGTTTTACTGTTGAACTATCTAGATGCAACCGTAAGTTCTATTTTAATAGTTTCTTTTCTCGCATTTATCTCCTGTGAAACTCTCATCCGGTTTCTTTTATCCCTGCCATCTACGATCTTCAAAAATTTAAACGCAACTTCAATCTTCTGTCTTCTTTAAACTGTTCTTTTATTTTCCTTTCTCCTCACTAAATTCTTCTCAATCTTTTTCATTCACAGTAAGCCCTGACCTTCTCGTAGCATTATCACCTTGCTCGAGGCAAACTTTTTTTTTAATGACAGTGATGGAAATGGCAAGAAATAAATATCCGAGAAACAAAGCTTGCATTCCCTCCTCATTTCCAAATCACCTCAAATAAATCAAATATGGCTATTATATTATAGTGACTAAATACGTGAACGTTAGTTAATTTTAATGAATTATCCATTTTTTAAATACATACGGTCTATGTGTTTGTAAAAAATTGCATGTCTCTAAGAAATATAAAGCGTGGTATTTGTGAAAATTGTCATAGTTTTGTCAATCTCTAAATATTGCGTCACTTAAAATAAAAGAATATATACACATACATATTTCATTTTTTCATGTATCCGAATTCCATAGCGTCGTACATAAATGCGGTGGGCTTTCTTTTTCAATATGGATTCGTGAACGAGTCGGGTGCGTTCGTCATCTTCAATGACGTAACTCTTCCACGTCTTAGCTGCATGTGCAGTCTGCTCTTTCAATTGAGAGTGTTATTGATAACGTCGCCGTGTTTATCCCTGATTCGTCAACCGCAAATGACGACGCAAAATACCGTATCTGATAAGAACTGTAACTTTTGATAAAAGACAAAATGGAGATCAGAAGAAAACAGACAGAAGACAAAAAACAAAGGAAGATGAATCGCTAAAAAGAAAAATTGAAACAAAAACAAATAAAGTATCCATAAACAAACAATCCGGACCTCTTGTCGCTAAGTTAATTAGATAAGAAGCGGTTAACGAAAACCAAAAGAAAACACAACAGGGCAAAAAGCAGAAACAAAAAATCGACATTGAATTAGTGAGATCTAAATCAAATAAAACAAGAAACGCTTCTCCGGGCAATGTTGTGTGGTTGACGTCGTCGACAGGAAAAGATAAACGGCGTGTGCATGCGCACTGTAAAAGGGATCTTGTACACAATCACATAATGGTGGCCAATAAAGACACATGATTTAATAGCGAATACATGTATCATGTCGAAAAAGATGATGTGGCGACGATAGTTACAATGAGGAAGATAAGTCGATAAAAGAAAAAAGAAAATATTAAAGACGATAGGAGAGAACTGATTTTGTTGTAACTCTTCAAAGTCAAGTTAAATTCATTAAATAGCTGTTTTTGCTTGCAGCTTCGATATTTATTAAAAGAATCATATCATTCAACTGATTTTCCCGGTTAACTATTTTGTGTTTGTCTCTGTGTATGCTTTATATACAACTACATTTCACGTTATTGTGTGATAGATAATCGTTTCCAATTATTATATTTATATGTGATAAGTTTAGAGAGACATGTTCATTACTTAATAACAATATTTCCAGTAAAATCTTATGATTCGCGTTTACTAATATCGTAAAAATCATTGAGCAGATTGACAAAAACGCTGGTTTATGAATTAAGTGATATCGTGATTGTAAGTTCAATATCTAGATTGGGCAGTGAATACTTGAAGTCAGTGTAAACGGGCGGAAAATAACTATACAATAAATAAAAACTCGACTATATCCCTAGACATGGGTAGTAAAACAAGAACTGCCTACCACCATTGATTAAATATAGAGTACAGTTCAGAATTCCCTATAAGATAACGAGATAGATATGTACTTGAGGGAGGCTGGAAGATTAGGACAATACTTCGGATGTAATTAGAGTAAATAATTGCTAAAATGTTTTTATGTGTGAGCATTGGAATACATTCTGTTATGTGCCGTGGCTCGCAACACTTTTCTGATTTTTTTCTTTTTCTTATGACTCCATCCATTTACCCAATATCATTATTTTTCCGTCTATGCGTCTCGTCAGGGCGATGACGATCATAGCTCTGAACACTTTTCTAAATTTTGTCATTTTGTTATCTATACTTAATCCTGTTCGTCTATCTATTTACTCAAGATTAATGTTCTTCTTCTATGTACCGTTTCTCGTGAGGACAATAGCGATCATGGCTCTCCACACTTTTCTAATCATTGTCTTTTCGGTATCTCTCCTAATACCTGTTCTTCTATTCATTCACTTGAGTAAATTTTTCTGTTTCTATGTGCTATGTCTCCCCATGGCGATGGCGATCATGGCTCTCCCCACTTTTCACAATTTTGTCGTTTTATTATCTCACATGGATCTCCACACTTTTCTAAACTTTGTCTTTTTGTTATCTCTCCTAGTACCTGTTCTTCTATCAATTTTTGGGAGTCATTTTTCTTTTTCTATGTGCCGCGTTTCGTCAGGGCTATGGCGATCATGGATCTCCACACTTTTCATAATTTTGTCCTATTGTTATCTCTCCTAAAATCTGTTCTTATATCCATTTACTTGAGTTCATTTATCTCTTTCTATGTGCTGTGTCTCCGCAGGGCGATGGCGACATTTTTCTAAACCTAATCATATTGTTATCACTCCTAAAACCTGTTCTTCTATCCATTTTCTTCAGGTCATTTTTCTTCCTCTATGTGCCACGAGATAACACATCCTTGTCTTACGCCCTTTCTATTTTTGTAGATTTACTGAATTTCTTTTATGTCTATACGCAGTACGAAGGTGGTTTGTTGACAGCAAATATAAATCACCAGTAAATGCAAAATTGCACGATGCAGCAAATACACGTTAGAAAAAAGAACATTTGCCTTGTTGCAAAATAGAAGCATATATATAGATATAAAGAGAAGTTATAAATTATCAAAAGTTTGATACGAGTTAGTTTAATGCGACAAGGGATCACATGAGTCGGGACAGAAAGAAGATTGTGTTGCTAAAAGAATTAAAGTGGAGAAATCCCATTGAACTTGAAAATCGGGAAACAAAACATTGGATAAAATGCACAAAATAAATCACAGACACTGCTGAAAAATTGAAAAAATGTATAATTCTAAACGAACTACAGACACAAAACAGACGTTCCTTTAATAATTAATAACAACGTTGTTCTGTTAGTCTGGTCTCCGTAATCGAACAGGTAAACGCACAGTTTGCGCTGAAAAGTGCTTTCCTTGACGAAAAAAACGATGCTGGTTCGATTTTTGTCGGGGTACGAATTTCCTTTAGTACAACTTTTGAATTTAGGCAGGTAGGTATTAATTACACTATTGTGTATTTGACCAACAAACTCTCTTTTATGCAGGTTTTATTAAAATTACAGACAAGGTATTATCATTATGTTTTTATATAATATTTCATGTGTTCTGATGGTTTTTTAAACATTTTGTAAGAGTTCTTGCAAATTATGGGCTAATAAATGTTTTTATTGCACTACTATTATTAGATAGGTATCATGTAAGGCGGTTATTCAGAGAAATGGTAGTATGGCCAATATAATAATTGATTTATGACAAGAAACACAATCATACATACACAACCGCACACGGCATATATATATATATATATATATATATATATATATATATATAGGTTTCATTGAAATGACTGACAAGGTATTGTCATTAAGTTTTTTATATAATGTTTCATATGTTTTTATGATTTTTTCTTTTCAGAACTCAAATTATATAAGAATTAACCAAAAGTTTTGTATTTTCAAGTTCTTTCGGCTATACCTTTAGCCATTATCAAGAACAAATTTTGTTTTACTTGTAAATAAATATGTGTAAAGTTTATGCATATAGAGTCATGTGTCTGTTAAGTTCTGAACACGGTAATCACATTGTTAACATGTTCATAATTGATGCCATTACGTGTAGAATTTCTCTTTTTTATCAGTAGTGCTTCAGTTATTTTAAATCTTCTTTTGCATGTGAATAATGCTATTATGCATGTATTGTTAACAAGTATAGGTCCTGGTAAATCTCGATGTGTGCTTAAATGAAATTGGATTGGGGCAATCTTAGGAAAGGTGCAATGTCAATCTTCCCGTCAAATTTGTGGTGGTGTGGCTAATGAGGAACACAGTTCTTCAAAGGACACATGTCTTAGTTTTAAGGCGTAATAAAATTAATATTTACTGTCACCATCAGATAATTCATACTCTGAAATATATATATATGCTTACTTTCACTACCAATTATCGCTAAAATCAAGTAATTCTGCTTTTAACTATTAATCTTGGCCTTACGTCTATTTACTTACATTAGCATTGTTTTTATATTAACAAAACCCTTTAATACATGTATTTTATTGTTTTAATTTCAATCTTGTCACATCTAGAATATTATATTGGCTACATTTTTGTTTCATTCTTATTTAAACAATTTACCCTTCCTCCTCTCTGTACATATATCGCTACACTAATGTCTCAATATTCATGGCTGTACACCCACAATTCTTTTAAGCTATAATAACCTCTTACTCCAATACATTCAAGTAATATGGTGACATTTTTATTTTATTTTTATTTTTTATTATTTTATTTTTATTTTAAATTTCCTTATCATTATATATGACCCAGTACCTGAACCACATTTCACTGCTTAATGTTGGTGCGTTAAGCACTGAAACACAACAGCTTTTGAGTTGCAGTGTATATATATATGGTTGTGTGTGTGTGTGTGTGTGTGTGTGTGTGTGTGTGTGTGTGTGTGTGTGTGTGTGTGTGTGTGTAAACTGTTTATTCCAGACATTGTCATGAAAATAATCAGTTTATCATTGTTCTGGTTTTATGCGCTCAACAAGCAGTAAGTTATGTTTCTTTTGCCGGCTATTTTGAGCCCATTCCGACGAACCTTAAACGACTAATGCTAATTGGTGGCTCAAATAATATCTTTGATTGAAAGTTACACATTAGACTAGAAAATGTATCTTGACAGATCTGTACTTTCGATCACTGATATCGGATCGATCATTCGAAATTGGTATAATTCACGTGACTCAATAAATGACTACTTAACCAACACCATCTGCTATTTGGAAAAAATCTATAACTCTAAGTTTGCCCAATTTCTCTCTAGTTAGGTTCTATTCGGACTATTAAAAGTTTCAGAGGCCGAATGTGAAGTAGAGTTATAAAAGACGAAAGTTAAACGCGTTTTTCAAAGAAAAATATTGGAGTGAAATTATGGAAATTCAATGAGAACCATCCCCTGAAGATAGGATTAACTTGCTCTCTGTGTAATATCCCGAAACATGTTGCTTCAGATAGGACATTGACGGGAGCAACACTAAAAGAAATGCCCAGGTATTGAGTGAGTGACAATCCTTAACCATACAGATAAGATGTCAGAGTTATCAGCTAAAGAATGTAGATAAGCACTAGTTATCGTAAGTTGAGAATACTGCGAATATAGTTGAAGAAAGTGTTCTACGTCTGGCACCTAATTGTTATAATAGAGATGAACACGCCGGACAAACAAGCTCTACAAACAACAGCTAGTATCAGCAATCAGTCGGTTAAGTGCCATACGTAATACACGTTTTGGGCGATCATGTCTCGAAAGAGATATGACTGAATGGGCAGAAGATTATCCTGCAGTAGGTTGCCCTTGTTTTCTGCGGTAGGCTAGTTGCCGACCAAGGCTACACAATCCAATCTGTCCTGTTATTTAGCCCATAAATGGAGGGAAGAAACGGATTAATACTTTTCCCAAGGGTATTTGTGCTCAAGTGAATGCAAAAGAATTCAATTGGAATTCGAACTCGGCTCACTGATTTGTCATTCCGAGTCGATATCCACTGCACCACAACGCACATTCCCAGTAATAGATTTCTTATAATGAGACTGCTCTGTGGGAATATAAATTTGTTAGTTATTTAGCCGAGAATTTGAAAGATTACCTTTAAATTGTACTTGAGCCCCTAGCCTATTTGTATTCCTTGTTGACAAGCGTCATTACTTTAATAAAGAAGTATGGGTGGAAGAAAGTTAAGGGTTCCTTAGTTGTATAAACCATTCATGTATTGACTCGAGTCTTGACAAACTGGATTCAGATCAAGTTGCTCGGATTCGAACAAACTTTTGTGAATGGAATGACCACCCATGTACCTGAAAAACGAAATTCTAAAATTGAAGAAGACATAAAAGCTGTACAAATCAATTGAGATAAGTTCAAGCCATTCGATATGTTTTCTAATGGAAACTTCCACACTCCTTATCGCCTATGTGGACTGACTTTATTAGTAGCCATACATAATGAGCACAGAAGATACTTGTGACTTGCTTCGGCAATTACTAGCCTGCCACCAGATTCCCTGGCTTGTCGAAGTGTATTCTCTTTACAATAAACTTCTCTTCTTTCATCTTCGCACGTGTTACTTTTCTTTTACAGGAGTACTACTTTGTTTGTAACCTCTTTAAAAGATACAACAATATGGTAGATTAAAGCTTCCTAGCGATTGTCCTGAAAGGCAAAGGATTTGGAATGAAATCCTGTACATGGACTTGTCTTCAATTCCAGTTGTTCAGCGTAGATGAACGAAAAAGGGCTTGGAGCTTCTGAGATCACGCAGTCGATGTGTTGGTGTTGCCCTCTGTCACCTGTGATGGGTGGGAGTTGAAAAGGGATAGAAATGGAATTGTCATGTGCTGAATAAAATTCACTCGTAGTATGATATCTGCGTATGTTATTGATCTAATAAAAAAAAATTGATTGTCAGCACAAAGATCGAAGCGTCAATCCAAACTTGTCACCGAAGACCATAAATGGCATGGCATATGTCTGTTTAACACAAATCTTCTTGACAGTTTACTTATTGTGTCTTGTGATTCTTTGTGATTATTTAGTTTCAGTCCACGAGATTCGAAGAAGGATGGTCTACGATGAGACTTACAGTCTTCCTTTGCTCAAAGTCATTTTTAGAATTTAACGCAGGCTAATCTATGTTTCATTTTTTTCTTTTAATAATTTTCAATTTTGTTAATGCTATGAAGAAATCAAGTGTTTTAGAGTGGCACATATCGTTCCAGGAAGGTCAAGAACATTTACACGACGTCACAACAAGTGAAGTGGTAAATGTTCAAAGATCATGAGAATGTTTATTTGGAAATTTTGAAATGTTGATGAGATTCAGTTTGCGAGAAAAGATCAAGAATCTGTCGTGATAAGTGAATTCTCTGCTTGGACAATTTTTTATGAGCAGGGTGCATTAAATGTAAGCAATTTTCTATCTAAGAAAAAATGTACCATCCACATTATTCTGAGATTTGTGATTATATCCTAAATTTAAAAATCCCGTAAAGGACTAAAATTTACCAACATTTCTAGCGACATAACTTTAACAGATTACTATATTATTGAAAAGTGTTGCAGAGTTCCAGTAATGTTTTCCGCAATGGTACCACCATCATATTACCAACTGCATAGCTTAACAAAGAGACTATTTTGAAAGCAATTGCATCCAATAGTAAGTAGGTGAGAAAAGTTTTTTTAGAAGCCCATTGCGGGAATTACATCATCAAACCTTGTATGTGCAATCAATGCGGAAAAAAGTCACAACAGTAAGAATACATTATGAGATTATCTTATACTAATCTTTGTTACAAGAAAAAAAAACAACCAAATTCAAAATATCTGTCCAGATTGACTTAATCTACCACAAGCGAGGACTGAAATCTCGACTCGTTGCTTCACGGCGAGGAAACCTAACTATTGCTTTATTAAATTGAATTCAGTACATGTCTACGTTTTGAATAACTCAAACTTACTATATAAACTTGGTCTAGCAAACCATTACAAGTGTCTGGCACCAAGTGAAGACAAGACTGAATACAGTCGTAGTTGTCTAGTAAAAATAGCTTTGCTGAAAACCACTTCAAAATAAGATGTCCACTGGGATTCGAGGACTGATTTGATGACATAAGTAAATAAAAGAAAGATTTAGTTTTACTATTTATTTCTTGTTATTCTTCATATCCATTGCTAAGCTATGCGAACATCCTAGGAGTGTACAAAGATATATAACCGGGATTTTATGGACGTAAGAATTTAATTCTTCTTACCGTTTCAATTCTTGATAATGCTCTTGGGAAAGAACGGAATTCAAAACTAATTACACTTTGTCTCAGTTACGGTAAGTTTGATTTACTGTTGTTACTAAATCAAACTTAGGAAACGAAAAACAAAACTGTATTTGTCTTTAATTCTATAAATGTAAAATTTCACCCCGAAAACGGATTAATGTCTTTTATAAAAAAAAAGGAAGAAAACAAAAAATATTATGGTAAACGTCTGGAAGAAATTTCTTAAATAAAAATTTTTAGCCCAATGACAGCAGGAAATATCATGGTTAATAATTATAAGAAATTTCTTTAGATCGTAACTTCCGATTTTGTATTCAGTCAGTCAGTTAAGTATCATACTTGGGCGATCATGTCTCGAAAGATATATGACTGACTGGGCAGAAGCTTATCTCGCAGTAGATTGCTATTACTTTCTGCGGTAGACTGGCTACCAGCCAAGGATATAGAACCCAATCTGTCCTGTTATTTAACCCATAACTGGAAAGAAGAGACTGATTAATACTTTCCCTAAGGGTATCTGCGCGTAAGTGAATGCAAGGAATTCAACTGGAATTCAAACTCGGCTCCCCGATTTGACGTTCCGAGTCGATATCTACGGCACAACAACACACATCCACTTTTTTTGTATTAGTTTTGCCTAACAGTAAAAATTAGAAAAACATTTATGCAGAAATATTTTGAATGTGTATTTTCGCGTTTCAGTTCCAAAGAATGAAGTGGAATCTGGTACAAGCAAATATTTTCAATTCTTGGAATACAATAAATATACCGATGACATCAAAATATTTATTGAAAAAACTCACTAATAGCAAAAACCACGATATGTGACAGCTGAGGTTTTAAAATACCATGAAATAACAGTTGTTATTTATAATTGCTTTCATGTTGCAAAAAGACAAAAGATCGATTTTTTGGTGCTAATAACTTTATTATACAAAATATTTTTAAGTACTTTCAATGTTTACACAAGTAATATTTATTCGGTACAGGCTCAGGAAATCCAAAATCAAAAGTGACGGTTGTTGCAATACTACTAACATATTTGCGAAGAAAGGGTGTCAAATACAAAACATATTTTATATGCTAACTAAAATAATTTTTAGAATGACTCATCCCTATTATACAGACACTTCTGTATATATACATATACTGCCAAAACATTCGAAACCATTTTAGTGACCTCACCCATATACGACAAAGATTTTATAGCATGACAAGTCTAGAAATATCTTTTTCAAGAAGATAAAAGTAGAAACTTCTTCTATATGCCTTGTTCTTTCGGGACGTGGGCGATCATGGAATTTTACGTCTCTCTATCCCTAGTTGCTCTTAGCACGTTTTCTCTTGTTACACCACGCAATCCCCGTTCTGGCATCCACCGGCTCAGGCCAGTCAAGTACGTTACACGCTGTTTTTCTCTGTCTCTCCTTCCCTCTATCTGGCCTGTGAGTATCAGGTTCTCTCAGCCCTCCTCTCTCATTGTATGTCTCAGGATCTTTAGCTGTCTCTTCCTATTAATTTCCTTTTTGTTTCCATCCTTTCCAAAACCTCATCATTACTCACATGCTCAAACCATGATATTCGCAGCATCCTTTTGTAGAACCACATTTCAATTGCTTCAAATATTTACTTCATTTTTGATTATATTGTCCAGCATTCACTGCCATATTAAAAAACTGACATCACATAGCAATCCAGAACTCTCTTCTTTGTTTCTAGTGAAATTTTCCTGTCTTTCCATACTCTATTCAGCTTCTGGAATGCGTCCTTTGCCGTGCCAATCGCCTTCGGATCTCTGTGTCGCACTTTCTGTCTTCTGTTAGAACACTTCCCAGGTATTTAAATATTTGCACCGGCTTGATTTTAGTATCCCCACCTGTATCTGGCATTTTGGGATGCTCTTTTTGCTGATGGCCATGAATTCGGTTTTCATGTAGTTTGTTTCTTGTCACTCTCTTCAGCTACCTTCTGTAGTTTCTTTTCTGTATCTGCTATCAGCACTATATCATCTGCATACCTTATGTTGTTCAGATTGTCGCCTCTGATAACAAATCCTGGCATAACATGTAGGGTCCTCAGAAAAGTCTCGCTGTATAAGTTGAATAAATCCGATGAAAAGACACATCCTTGTCTTAGGCCCCTTTCTGCCTTTGTATATCTGATAATTTCGTTACCTGCTCGTATGCAGGGGGTTTGCTGCCAGAAGAGATTCTTGATTACTCTTATTTCTTTCCCAAATATATCGAGGCTGCTGAGCATCTCCATTAATTCTTTGTGGCGTATTTTGTCGAATGCCTTTGTATAATCGATAAAACATTGGTACATGCCCTTCTTCATTTGTATTGTCCCTTTGGAGAGCATCCCCATCATAAATATGACGTTCCTTGTTCCAGTGTTTTTGACTAACCCTGTTCTTGTCAGATATCTGGCCTGATTCTGTTTTTCGTTATATTCATCAGGATTCGGACTATCAGTTTTGTAATGTGGTTCATTAAACTAATTGTTTGGTGGAGTTTACCCTCGTTCGCCATCTTGTTTCTTAGGCAGTGCTATAAAAATCGACTTGCTTAAGTCGTCTGGTATTACACCACTGTTATAAATTTCATTTATTATTTCTTTAATTTTTCTACGCCGAATTCTCATCGGTTATTCTCTCTTGTCGTGGAAAAGATATTTCATGCATTGTTCCCATCCCATTTATGGCATAACTCGTCTAGAGAAACCTTTTTCAGGAAAATAAAAGTCTAGATTATTCTAGCTTAATTGAAAGAGGTTGGTTTATACTACAAACTCTTGCACTATGTAACTCCGTTCTAAAGGCATAACTAAAGACTTATGGAACCAACGATCCAAAGAATACAAACCATATTTAAATAAAAGATCTTTTCAACCAACAGAATTGATATGTCGTTAAAACAGAAAAATCAATCAAATAGTGAAGATATTTTTTCGTCTCGTATATTCTTACTTGACAATCCTTGATATTTAAGCATTTTCTTAATGAGGATAAAATGTGACATAGAATAGAAAACAAAAACAGTTTTAGAACATTTGATCAACGTCAAGCAAGCATCAGAATACTTTTCGCTTGAACAATAGGCTACGGAGTTTGAATCACTAGGACAAGGCTTGCCTCATATTAGCGGCGTCATGTTCGAAGATCAGAAGACTTGCCAAGTTTCATTCAAAAATAAGAACATAGCTGAAGATTAAGAACGGATACTACATCCTGTTTCCTGTCTGATGTCTAGTGCGCTGACTGTCCAGTTGAATGTATATGGCTCTAATAGTAACTCCAGTTTTTCAAAATAACAACCCTGAATACCGATTCGAATGTGATATCTTTTAATTTCATACGATAGATTTAAAGGATAAATCTATCACATTTCTACATTTTTTCTTCCGGAAAATCAACGATGAAATTTTAGCTTATATTTCAGTATCTCCATGGTTAGCAATTAATAATTTTTAAGGTTGAGAAATTTACGCTGATAATTTAGGTTTAGACTGATTATTTATTTTTCTAAGTAACTGATGACGTAATGTAATGTTAATAGTAATATTAACCGTTTCCTTATAAGAAAACATTCAGCACTTATTAATCGGGCAGACAATATTACGCCCGGTTGAAATTCATAAAATGTTTCTCTTAATACAATGTTTTGGAAAAAAAGTTTCTAAACTCCAGTAACCAGTATTGATAGGGGTTGACTTCTTAACTTTTACTTGAAGTAGTGTGGAACGTTGACACCTATACCATTATTCTCTCTTCGTGTTAAATGTGTTGTCTATTTTACCTGTTGATGTTGTTGAAAGCCCTGAAAAAACTAAAACAAATTAGGTAACCGATAAAATATACTAAAACAAATTAGGTAACCCCGATAAATGTTACTAAAACAAATTAGGCAACCACGATAAATGATACCAAAACCAATTAGGCAACCGATAAATAATACTAAAACTAATTAAGTAACAGAACAATGATACTAAAAGAAATTAGTTAACCCCGATAAATGATACTAAAAAGCAGATAGCAGATGCGAAACAATGCTGTATGCATCTGAAAACTTTAACTGGCGAAATTTGGTGATAGAATCCACAAAAGTAACTATACCAATACAAATAAATGGATAATGACAACGAAACTCTTGAGATTTTAAGATAATATTGAAGAGGAACGAAGAAGCCATACGAAACTGGTGCGATTATGTATGGTCAGCAGTAAACTAGCTTGTCTTGACGATTTTCAAATAAATACGAGATATATGAGTAGGTGATAAAGGTGTGTCCTATTCGGATTCTTCATAGGACGACTTCTTCCTTCCGAGAATGTCTGAGACCATGATGTCATTCTCCTAAAATGGATTAAAATTTATAAAGTTTATTATTTCTGTGGTAGTTAGGTAATTCATGCCATACCTAGAATAGATTTTGAGAAATCAATTAAATCCGACATATTTATAATTTATTCACTTATACGTTATTTTGAATTGATAGTCATATTTGAGTAGATGATCCGTATTTATTTATTTATTAAACAATATTTCTATTTATTTCCATCTACTAGAAATTCGATAAATCGTGTTTAAAAAATGTGCGCCTAGTATCAGGTTTCGAACCTGCATTTCTTAGTAGAAAACGTCATAAATATAATGTGCGTTGCCCTCTCGTCCACGCAGAACAACCTGATCAACCAAAGCCTGAATAGTGCTTTTTAACACATATCTTTCTAAATTCTCGAAATATACATACCTGCTCTGATCTGACAGAGGATCAAATATCCATTAAAAATAACGTTTAAACAAAAAGTAACTATACATACAACAGATAACGTGTAGATGTGAAGAATCTGACATAGATAGATAGATAGATAGATAGATAGATAGATAGATAGATAGATAGATAGATATGAAGAAAGGGAAAATGACAGAGAGCTTTATATATATATATATATATATATATATATATATATATATATATATATATGAGCACAAAGAGCAAGTACGACGGCGTCAGAACAAAGCCATAACATTTACTTTCTGTGTCGGTGGTGTCTGTATTCATCAATTTTTGCTTTGATAAGAGAATCAAAAAATGATATACATGTGTTGGTTTATTTATTTATTTATTCAATTCTCTCCTTATGAATGCCGAGGTGAGTAGGCAGGCTGTCAAAATTCACTTGCGTCAAAAGTACTTTCGGATAAGTTGCGAAAATATATTTTTGTTGTGCTATGTCTTACTAATTCTATTGAATTTCATCTTGTTTCATTTTCTGATTATTTTCCCTGTTTATGCATTTCCTGAGGTCATTATATATTTCTTCTTTTATCTATTTCATTATAAATTTTCATAATTGAATCTTGGCATCCAGTCACAATAACCAATTTTAATATGTATACTTTCTAGATAACCACACGCATATATACACATTCAAAGATTAGATAGATAGATAGATAGATAGATAGATAGATAGATAGATAGATAGATAGATAGATAGATAGATAGATAGATAGATAGATTATGATTATTACAGTGGCATGTTTGGGCGGCAATTATCGGCACAAAATGTTTAATGTGTTCCATGTTCGAATGAAAGCCGATTTCGTTGCTTTTTCTTTTGCTCAAATATGCTTCGTAAAGACATAAATATATATTTTATGGCCTACCTCACCCCACGATGAGCGAGATAGTTTGCAATCAATCTAGGAGAAGGACAATTCAATTCCTAACTGGTTTGATGTGGAATTGGCAACTCTGTCAGATAAAAAGAAATGTAGTATGGCTTTTGGCTTACAATGCATAGGCTTGTTCTAATAACACTAAAGAGAAAATAATTCAGTGATATATACGTGTTTTCAGTTAATAGTCAAAACATGTTTATCGGTGTGTGGAAGAAACTGAATCTTGTGAAAATGCTACTTGTTCAGCGACTGACATTATTGCATACTTGTGGCGTGGCATTCTAAATGATGAAGTAAATGTAAACAAACAAACTGACGTAGACATCTGATAACCTTTACGCCACATCGTACTTCTGTAAAGGGATGGTTAACAATTTAGTCCCTCAGAAAAATCTATCGATGTAATGAGTTCAATGGTAGCTGAACACCTCACGGTTCCCTGAAATGACCAATAATTTTCATTCATAAGATAATGCTAGCAGAACCTTGTCTCATGCAATCAAAATAATATATTCACTAGAACCTATCCTATACACATTTCCCTCAAATATATATATATATATATATATATATATATATATATATTTTCCTCTCTCTCTCTCTCTCTCTCTCTCCCATATATATATATATATATATAGGGGAGAGGGAGAGAGGAGAAAGATAGAGCTAGTTGGAATAAATAGCTAAATAGATATCAAATACTATAATTGCCTGTTTGCACACTTTACCCTTGATAACATCAAACGTTTGTCCTTGGGTGATCTCCCCTGTCCAAAGACCAGGAAAACTTAGTATTGTTTTAGATTAAACATTGTCATTATTAATCACTGTTCAACTAGTATTTCTTTCATGTTAATTTCTCTTATTTTTATCGCAACTTCCTAGCTGTTATTCTCAATATCATAAGAAACATACTGTATTGGGTTATGTTGCTACGGGCCTAAATGCACTCTTCTTTGTCAAGCCTCATGGAATATGAATGACGTGACTTTTCTTATCTCTTTTGGTCTTTGGCTGTATAAAAGAAGAAAGAAAATATAGCGACCTTTTGGCACATTAGATTTATTTATTTCCGAAAGTTGTGATGTTTGTTCCTTACAGAGAGAGACATTACTGCAAATAGTCAGCGTGGCTGCTAAACAATTCTTTCAGAATGATGCTTCACGTTCTGACAGGCCTACGTTGATAATGATAAAATAAAATGGAATAAAGTAATAATCAGCATCAAACAACACTGGCGAAAGATGACATCGTCAGAAGATCTAAATCATTTAAACCAGGTGGAGGCAAACAACCACCGACGAGCCGTGAGCCGCGTGCGGCCCACTAAAGGAATTCATGCGGCCCGCCAAAAGTTAGTAAATTTGAAAAAGAAATTATATTTTCTTCTTTAAATTGAGTCATTTTGTTTTTTTAAAGTGTTTCTCATGTGAAGTTTCTATTTCAAAATATGAATAAGTTTTTTTCTTTAAATTGAGTTACTTGAAGTGTCCTTTTTAATTCAAGTTTCCTTTTTAAAATATTAATTAATAAAAATTGTTTTATTTCTTTAAACGGAGTTACTTTGTTTTTCAAAATCTTTTTTCTGTTTTTTAATGTTAATTAATAAAAATAATTGTTTTTTCTCAAACAAGGTTATTTTGTCTTTCAAATATGTCCTACATGAAGCACCTACTTAAAAATACTTGTCAATAAAATATTTTTTATAAGATTAATCTGATTTACTTTGTCTTTCAAATAGATGCGTTTCATATGAATCTCCTACAGTTTTTAAAAATATTAAAAAGAATTAATAGCATGTTTTCTTCAAAAGCCTTTTATTTTGTCTATTTTAAATATGAATTATTTTGGTTAATATACTATGCGGTCCGATAAAATTGTGGATTTTGAATGTGGTTCTTGAACTGAAGAGTTTGCTCACCCCTAATTGAAAGCAATGTCAAGTAGTGATTTCAAATTAAATTACACGAAATGCTGTTACACAGTATTTACATGTGCGATTTGCTACTTAAACATAATGAAAATATTACTGAAAAAATCAAATTCTAATAAGATGTATATACCTTATAATAATGTTTGATGTAAGTGGTAGAATACCACCATGTCAAGTACCAAAGGCTGGTATTCGTCTAATTCTGGAATCGTCAAACAGGGTGCGAGTGACTTCCTAGGAGTCAGTGAGGAGTTCCAGGAGGTAGATGATAGTGAAGTGGTTGAATAGGTAAAGGTATATTGTATTTTTCGGTGCAGATGAAAGAAAGACACTGATCTTGACGAACATCAGAATCAAAAGCCTTGGTTCCATGTACTTGATTAGCTTTTCACTTATTTTGATGAAACTTATTTTATGCTACATGCTTGCAAAATTCTCGCTCGTTTCTAATTGTTCCAAGTAGATTATTAGATAACAGTCCCCTTTTTTCAATCCTTTACTGTAAAGTAGAGTTTATAATCATGAAGGTCATTGGGCCCGATTGGTATGATTGCATCTAGTATGATGTAATATTAGTTTATTTAATTTAATTAGTTGTACAGTTGTGCAGTTGGATATTAGTAGTGGTTGCGCATTTCTGTTCAATAGCATTAGCTATATTTAGGCTTAGTGTACTTCATAAATTGTTTGCTTGATTCATTGGGGTTATTTCATATGGTTTCTTAAATATATTTTTATTTTGGGGAAAATTTTGAAACGTTTTGTACATTTTAGTTAACAATTTAATTTCCAACGTCAGTGCGAGTCTTAAAATTCAAAAATATTTTACATGGTGGTCGTTGGAGAAGGAAGAAAAAGAAAATGAGGTCTCTGGTCAAAAAAGTCTGACAATCCCTGGTTGAAATGAATGTGAGTGAGTCTTCCTGCGGAATCAAATGATTAATTCAAACAATACTGTTACAAAATTGAAAACTAAAATCGACGAAAACTGCTTCACATTTGCTTAAAAAACGTAATAATATTCTATCAGGCTAAAAGCTAACTGCCTGTTTATTTGGAACCAAATGACAGATTGTCTTTTTTTCTAGCCCTTACTCCATTTCCTACACACAGTTTTTAAAGTAATGAAAAAGGCACCTTGGGAAGTTTCTACTTAGAAAGAGAAATGTTCTAGATTAATTGATTTATGTAATTAACCTAAAAACATCATAATAAAAAGGAAGAAAAATGTGTTTTAAATAAAATTTATGTTGAACACTTAAAGAAAATGTTATGTCATTTCTAATTAATGAATAACTTAACATTTTCAATATTTCTAATTATGACATTCACAAATTTTCAACCGGCGAAAATTTAAATGATGACAATGAAAGGGTTAAAAACCCGTGTAAAACTTTGAATAAATTTTGTAAGCTTTCCAGCCTCGTTTTTATTGTCCGTCGGGTGTGTTACTAGCGAGACTGTCTTTGTCTTTCTCCATAATTCCAAATGTGGCACGCAAAGAATACAAACAACTTTAGGATAAGTATGAAAATTAAATCTAATTATAGGTGATAGTAAATTCACATTTGTTTGCTTACTGTTTAATCCTTATTAGTTCAGGAAGACGGGCGATCGATTTTTTGACTTTATTGAAGCAAAACACTCATCGTTGAGGTTATTTTCGGAAACACAGATCTAAGCTTCACATAAGATTCGATTTTACCAACAGAAAGAAAATGCTTAACAGAAACAAAACCGACCAAAGTTACAGAATTTAAGCAAACATAAAAACGTAAGTTCATTCGAAATACAGTCAAATCTTAAAGATAATGTATTTCTTATTTTGCAATTGTTAAATAAAATGAAAATAATGTCCTGGTGTAAATGAGGCTAGGCTAAGATTTCAGTAACGTTTAATAGTGTCAAGTGGATCCTTGTTTCTAGGGACAAGGGAAAAATGTCAGGGATTATTCATTTTTTTGCAAATGCAATTAAGTACTTCATAATTAAATGTTTAACATTTCATACAGATTATGCGTCAGCTGCGCCATGAAAGTTAGTTCAGACTTCAAGGATTTTATGATTGCAAGACACATAGTTGATTTTATAAGCGCCACTTAGATGTGACACAAGGCCGAAAGTATGGGGCACCCACTGAGTATTGAACTCACTATTAAGTTGTAACAGATTCTAGCGAGACAAGCTTGCTAACCATTACACCATATATAGGTGCACAAGATAGATACATATGACTAGGCTGACAAATACGTGAAAATACATGAAAAGAATTTGAGATACATCAAAAGAAAAATTTTTACAATCATATTCACTTTCTACAAGACCGATGAGCACTCTGATGTAGAGAGTTACTGGGTAAGAGTCTCAGTTTATGCGAATATGTGTGGAAGATAACGGTTCACCCTAGATGTGAACGGGTTAAAATTGTAGTGATAAGGGAAGCATCCTCTTGGAATTCAGTTCAAAACTGCTCATGTAGAATACAAAGGGAATTAGTGTGTTGCGTTAAAAATGACCGTGGCATGGCAAGTTTTAGTCGCGAACGTTAGATCTTGGGAAACTAAGGCATATAGTTTGTCTGAAAAATTTCCATAGAAAGATAGAGTAGCGAGAGACTTGAAACATTTCGTCTGTTGGAAAGGGGTGGTAGAGTGAAAAATAACTCATCACAAACAAGGACGCGGAGACGCTTTTAGAATCTATCGAAACTGGAAAGGGAAGACAAGACAGCTCCTACTCCTATGTGGCATAAGTACTACATTTTAGACCTGATCTGGTAATGCGAGAGAATGGCACGAGGAATCATGCTGTGGTAGAGGGAACCGACCACTTATTATGTAAATAGAATTAGATAGATAGATAGATAGATAGATAGATAGATAGATAGATAGAATATAAATAATGGTGTGCGCATCACTCCATTTCGACCGCTTTATATGTAAATTTTATATTCATAAGACAGGTGTTGTTGTTGTTGTTGTTGTTTTTGTTGTTGTTGTTGTTATTATTATTATTATCGATATGTCTATGTCGGTAATCTGACAAGCAAAGAAATATGATTGTTCTTATGCTGCATGATGGATAGACAGCGGGAGGGTATTGGGTAGAAGGGAGTAGCGCGAGAAGCCTTATTTTAAATAAGACGCTACCCAAAAAGTGAAATGGAAGAGACGTACTAGGGAGGGTGATGATAAATCCTGCCTACAGAGGATTTCAAATTTCACAAGAAAGAACTGCAGCCAAATGAATCGGTTTTAGAGATAAGTTGGAATGGCAGCAGTCGTCAATATTTGAAGCTAAGAAAAGGTTATTGTTGTTTCATAGATACACAGTTCTAACTGTAGATGGTTATACCCTTATAGCTGTAGAGTTTCTTACATAGACAAAGAAAGAAAGAAAGAAAGAAGAAAAACGAAAGAAAGAGAAAAAATAAGAAAGAAAGAACGAAAGAAAGAAAGAAAGAAAGAAAGAAAGAAAGAAATGGATAGAGTTCGCAAGATGATTCAGTGATTGATTTAAGGTTGATTGGAAAGTGTGTAGGTGTAGATATACCATATATATAAAACATATTTATTTATATATATATATATATATATATATATATATATATATATATATATATAAAATGCGTATCACCATTTTAAGTTGCTGATTGTATTGGCTGTCAGTTGGTTAGGCAGCTTCAATCTCAAGAGACTTGGGCTGAAACTCAGCCTTCAATGCCAAGCGTTTGTATAACTTTAACCACGAAGGAATGTTTATCCGACCAAGTATAGAAGAGGCGAAAAGAGAGGTAAAATGTTTAGATTTATAAAAAGAAAGAGAAGAATAGGCTTTGACGATAAAAGAAACATACACACGAATGTGCGCACACATGTGTGTGTATGTAGAGAGTAGGATTCATGTCGATAAAGAGAGATTAAAACACTTCAAACGCAGAAGCTTATGCTTGAATATGAATAGCAACATATTAAAAATAA
The DNA here is from genome assembly GCA_037127315.1 of Ascarosepion bandense. Lineage (NCBI taxonomy): Eukaryota > Metazoa > Mollusca > Cephalopoda > Sepiida > Sepiidae > Ascarosepion > Ascarosepion bandense. Next base: position 2,062,638 of record JBBBDQ010001533.1, on the reverse strand, counting down.
ATAAGAGAAAGCTAATATATATATAAATATAATAGTGTATAACAGAGCAATAAATGTCACTTAAAGACATTTTAGTTGGTACAAGAATATCATATTTTTACCAAGTTTGTAGAATAATGTGGTCATTTTTAAATCGGAATCCACAACTTGTAACGCCATTACCAAGGCAGAATGTTGGCCACTGTGATGTGGCTTAATACTTGCTTCGCTAGATCAATTAGTAGTGAGTTCGATCCTCACTGAGTATTCCTTAAACTTGAAGTACCATAACTAATTTACACGTAGTAAATCACTACCATGCAGGATGTTCGATACCAAATGTAGCATTGACCCTTTTGAAACTCCATACCTTTGTTGATTCCGTGAAATTGCCCCTTGGACTTCTCGTCTATGATTTAAGGTCTACTTCGTCAGCCATGGTTTTAGCTTAGTAAATATCTTATGTGTGGGTTTTATTAAGTCTTTTGCAGTATTTTTCATTTTGAGAGCGGAAATAAAGTCCTATTTTTTTCTGATTGATCCGGCCACTGCCCACCATTCTCTGAATTCGGTTGCTTGTTTCTACTGCCTTCTTGATATTGTAGACAGTGGTCAAGGACTTAGTAACTATGCTGGATATGCTTTTTAGAGTCGGGTTTTTTTTTGTTCTTTTTTTTGTTTTTTGTTTTGTTTTGTTTTTTGTTTTTTTGGTTTTTTTGTTGTTTTTTTGTTTGTTTTTTTGGCCGCTTGTCTTTCTGTGAATTCATTTACCCAGATATTCCTGAAAACGAAGTCTACATTATTTGCTAACAGTATACATTATCTGGTGTAATGATAGTTTTATTTTTATTTTTATTTTTTTTTATTATCTTTCATCCAATAAAAAACTCAGGAACCACTCATGGTACAGAGTTAATAAAGAAGGCAAATGATATAAATACAAGAGTAGGTAGCAAGAAGTGAACATTTTGAGGATAAGGAAGATAGATAGAGGTTTACATTTGACATAAAGAGATTAAATTATAATATTGGATGATCGCCTACACAAGAGTATGTTTCACAATTTAGTAGTTCATGGGGAAAAGGCTGAGTAGAACTTCTTTCTTACAATTGAAATACGGGCAAAATGTAAGCGATTCAACTCTGTGGACGTAGCATAACGACTCCTAGTTATAGATTTCTGGGCCGGTGGCTCTAAGGAATCATTGATTATCTGATTGATGGAGATAAATTCTAGCAGTGAATGTAGTTATAAATGGTAATATTATAAGGAACTATTCCTTACTCACCGAGTATGATAATGCAAATTTTGACCAGTGCTGCTGTCAGTTGGAATTTATAAAATCTTTTTCTTAAAGCAATTTCTCATGAAAAAAAGTTTTCTCAGGTCTAGTAGCCGTTATCGCTTTTTTCAATATCGGTGGGGTTTTCTTTCTAAGATTTTATTCAAAGGAATGTGGTACGTCAGAATCTTTGTTATACCATTATTTTTGTCAGTAGAGTGTCCTCAAAGTCAGTATTTTGACCTTGGAAGAAGTATCGTTGTCTTATGTTAGTAGATTAGATTAAGATGTAATATGGAATGTTTACATGATCAATGCCCATCTTCTCATATTCTGTCATTGGAAATGTGCAGAGCATAGTCTATGAAGGGGTTAAATAGACTATAGGGTTTTAATTTCCTCTTCGTCGTACTTCTGATGAAGGGTTGAAATATTTCCGAATTAAGGTACTCGCCAGCCATTTAAATATTTTTGAAGCGATACAATTCCTTTGTTAGATCGATGTATTCATCAGATTCGGAGTTTGGGTGGCGTTTTCTAATGGATGAGAAGAGGAATTCTCTAATTTGTATTTATTTCTGAGATGAGTAATTTTCAATAATCTTGGAATTATTTCGAACTTTTGTTCTCATCTTGGTTGATATAGGTGTTATAATAGACACAACGTTTCGACCAAGTACCTTCTGGTCAACATCAGGTGTCCATAGATTGGCTGATGTGGAATATCTCGTTGATTATCGCGAAATATCCTGTGAAATCAATTATTATTCTTTCATGTTGGAATTTGGTACTCTCACTACCAAATACACGGATCGAACTCATCCTTAGACACCTTCCACATCAGTCAATCTATGACAACCTGATGATGACCAGGTACTTGGCCAAAACGTTGTGTCCATTATAACCTATATCAACCCAGATGAAACCAAAGTTCGAAATAATTCCAAGATTATTGAGAAATTCTCTGTTGATATGGGCGGATGCTGTTATGAGGTTGGCATACCAGAGATGTATAATAGCAAATAAATAATAGATAGATAGAGTGAATACGGCGAATGCAGTGATTGATATGAAAATATTGGCGCTTGAAATATCACGTTAGTGAGATATCTAAAGGAATGATAAATCCTCGCGTGTTTGAGGGGGGGGGCTTAGTATGTTTGCGTGTGTGCGTGTATGTATGGGTGCAAGCTATTGAGTCTTTTTGTCTCTGTACTCATTTTTTCCTATCTTTGTCTCTTCTCCGTATCTCTCCCTCTCCATTCACTTTCTTTCACTGTCTCTGTTTCTCTTCGTCATACATGGTTTAGACATTTCAAATCATACAATAATAATAATAATAATAATAATAATAATAAATTCACCATTTCTTGTCAGAAAGAAAACTCCAAATATTAACCACGAATGTTTTTTCTGACAAATTCATTATTTAGCATAAAAAAGTAGCTTATATCTCATGCCTTTTGATTGAAGAGCAGACCACGCATTTTTTTCCGTAGATATACACGTGTAAATACCAGTTCCTTTAAATGAGCTCAAAAATAGAAATGCCTCACCATTTCAAGTAAAAATGCACGCCCATATATATATTCTTCTTGTCATTCTTACAATGATCTTCCAATGAAATGGTGAGACATAGAAGCAAAATGATTTGCCAGGAAAGCAGAAATATCTTAAGGTAAAAAATGGTCGTTAGATATTTTGACTAAGTTTCACTTGCTTTGGCAAAAGCCACCTTTTATTAGCATTAATGTCTATCAAAAATATTTTCAGTTTCAAAAGCTCCTCTATGTTTTAAAGCCTTTGTAATGCTCTACATAAGCCATTTTTCGCTGATCCAAACTATTCTGCAAATTTTCGGTGTTGATCGTCGAGATCTTTTCTAACTTCTAACATTTTAATGCATTGACAGACTTTATTTTAAGTCTTCTTTTTATGCATCCCGTTCAGGTTCATTCAATACATAGGCGATCACGGCTCTCTACACTGTTCAGTCCTATGGTGAGGTAGTGTTTAATTTCCTGACACTTGAAAATTCTGCGCCTTTGAGAACCAATTGAAAATAATGGTTTAAGTTTCAAAAAGAATTTCAATACTTGCATCTGTAGTTATATCATCTGAAAGAAAAATACATATTTATAATATTGAAAATACATATGGTATGTAATTGAGTGACAAAATGGGAAATATATTTATAATGTGTTTGTCCTTCAAAATAATTTTGCCAGACCAAAATAATATTCTTATTAATAGAATTATATATATATATATATATATATATATATATATATATATATATATATATATATATATATTATAAATTATACTTTGAACATGTAAAAACTCCAAACTACTACATTTTGTTTCATATATATATATATATATATATAGAGAGAGAGAGAGAGAGAGAGAGAAAGAGAGAGTGAGATAAGATCAGCCTTTTACGCTATCTTGTTTTCGAATTTTTCGATTTCGGTGTTGATATCTGCAGATTGTGCCAAGAAGAAAAGTTGGCTATAGCATTATTTCCAGAACGACAAAAGCTACTAAATGAAAGGTCTGAAATAATTTTCGATTTTAGACACATTAGAAAATATATTTTAGGCTCGTACAAACCCGGATGAAAGGATTCACAATAACAAACCACTCCCTCACTTTAAACTTCCGGTTATAAAACTTACAGAAGCGTTAACCATTAAGCCATTTAAGTCAAAGCATCTCCCCTAACGAAACAGAAGACCGGATCTTCCCAACCTAAATATCTGAATGGTGTATATGTTAAATCTTCATTTTCGTTCAAACATGTGTAGAGAATTTTTCTAATACAACTAATTTATACCTCATCTATAACTACTCAGTATATATATATAGATAGATAGATAGATAGATAGATAGATAGATGTGTGTGTGTGTGTGTGTGTGTGTGTGTGTGTGTGTGTGTGTGTGTGTGTGTGTGTGTGTGTGAAGAGTGTAACTACAAACATAAAATTTTGGTTTCAATTTTTCATCGAGGGTTATAAGCATGTTTAAGTATAAGTATATTTATATTAATAAATGGATATAAGTATATTTATTCTAATAAAAGAATGCGTCTTATTTTCTCATTCCACTCTTTTGAACCGTACTATAATCATGAAAACTTTATAATCTTTAAATGATTTCTATAAACATTAAATTATGTCATTAACTAAACTCAGAAATTAATGATTACGAATTAATCATAGACTGTATTTCTCCATTATTTTTATCGTTGAGAAAATATGATTTATATCTAATGCTTATCGCGTACTTTTAGTCTGAAGACTAAAGAAAAGCACCAATGTCCCAGAGGTGTAATTGAAGATATTCGATCCTCAGACGCAAAACAATTGATCATCAATCCTATATTATGCCTAATTTTGTCGGATTAATCAACAATTGTCTGTGTCTACATGGGACGTTGATAACTGACTGAGATTTTAGTTCAAATAAACTTCAGGTCAAACCCCTGTCTACTTATAGGAAACCAGAAAATCGAAAATTGACGATCAAGAAACTTTATGTCAGTGAGTTCGATAAGGTCAATATCTTCCTCTTTGCTTGAATTTTAAACTGCGAGTTCAAGTGAAGAGTCTTTTCAGTTTGAGAATGTTATTTTTTCTCTCATTCTAGTTTAACGTATCATGAGTAAATTATACAAATTTATATTAAGTTTAGTATAGTACTAACTGGAAGAAATGGTGAAAAGATTATGTTACGCCAATCTTCCAATGCTTGCTTTTAAAATCGATATTTGAAATTATGGCATTTACTAGATTTTAAACATCGAATACTGAAACAACCGCTGGAAAATACGATTGTTTAAACCACAAAAGTGTTGATAACTTAATTAGATGTTATTTCAAGGAAACATATAAGAAAAATTATCTTATTTTTTTACATTTCTGAAACTCTGGACATTCAAGTATTGCATGAAAAATCAATAAGAGTAAAAGGAAACATAGTTTAAAAGTGACATAATTTTAAGTTTATATTTTGAAAATTTAGTGTTTATTCAATTCCAATTGTTTTGAAATGCTCATAACTTAAGCGAGTATTAAACAATTGCCACGGATTCTGTACCTTTCTAGCAACCACTAACAAATTCTCACCCTGCTGCAGCCGAGACCCGATGTACGGAGCAAACAATATTTCAATATTTCAATAGATGTAATTGGATTACAGATTAGACAGTTCTATGTCAATAGAAAAACTTAGGAGGCGCTACGATTTCCCCTAACGTTTTAGCCAGCCCGACAAATGTTAGTGGTTAATTTGATAAATGTGTCTTTATTTTATGTACGTTTCTTATCAATACGACCCGACCTAGTATGTTACACCAGCAGCTATAATTATTCAGTAACGCATATAGGTAAGTCGGGAGGGAAGGGAAGCAATGAAGTAAGAAGAGAGAATTGTTGTTAAAGAGAGTGAAACTATGATGAAAGAAAGGAGGGTGAGGTGCAGGATGAGGAGAAACAGCAAGAATAATGCGAGTATTTTGGTGAAAGTAACTTCAGCTAGCGATAAAATAATAGTACACGTATGTATATACTATAAACACACAACACACACACACACACACGCACACACACACACATATATATATATATATATATATATATATATATATGACGAAGATAGATATAAAATCTGAGACAAATAGTTATAAAAAGTATTATATAATTCGATAGATAGATATAAATACTGACATAGTTATATACGAGACAAAGTAAAAATATATATTTATCAGCGCTAACCGTTATTTATGCCATGCCGAATTGCAGATAATTTTTGCCTTACACTCGTAGATATAAAAAGCCTGAGACGAAGAATTAGAAAACTAAAATAGATAGATAGATAGATAGATAGATAGATAGATACGATACGATACGTGTATATTAAAAAATTGAACGTGTCTTCATTTAGTTTCTCCTCCAATAATTTATAGATCTTTTCTATATCCGTTATCCTAATTGTCTAAAATAATCTTTATTTTCCTGCTATATTTCATCGCCTGCATAATATGTAACTGACCCACGGATGATACCAAAATAAACTTTGCATTCAATGTTACACTTAATCTTCAGAGAAGCCAAATGAGATGACTTGAACGCTAACCTCTTAGCCACCTTATTTATGTCCACGCTAACATAGGATGTTAAGTGAACATTATTTTCTGCCCCAAACAATATAGATCCTTTTGATCAAGATCTATTCTTAAAGCACTTTTTGTTTTATCATTTCACCCCAAGCAAGGCAGAACTGCCACTGGTGTGCAGAAGGTTACATAAAATGTGAGTGATGAGAAAGACGAACAAGATACAGAGGGTGTCAGAGAATGGGTAAGAGAAGAAGAATTCATCATGTCCAAATTTATTTATTATACTTACATATTTGAAAATAATAAAATTAAATATTTTAGAAATATGTGACTATCTGACTGATTTTGATTATTTCTTAATTTTTTCCATTCACACTTTATACATGGTTCGAACTGTTGACCTCATCATATTCAAAACATTTCGGCTGTTGTATACTCCGGTATTCTTCAGGCAATAAAAGTTGTAATTTCAAAATGAAGTCTTTATTTTGTCCACGAAGGTTAAGTTTTCTAGTTCTATGTGTCATGCCTTTTTTTTTCTGGATATCTCAGTTTCAATTAATTCTTTTTAGTAACTCAACTGTCCAATTGTTCACTTCTGCTGTGGTCAAGTGATGAATTCACCTATCCTTGCTCTATTCCTTGGGGACACATGGCCTAGTGAATAGACCTATGCAACTGTGAGTTCAATTCCTGTCCTTATTTTAAGTTAGAAGCAAATTCTTTTATTTACTTTTCGTTTGAGATGGGTTCTTCGGTCTTAGCTTCTTCTGAAACAAGACCAACTGTAATCAAATTCCATGTACTAAAAATGCGATGTCACAGTTTTAACGCTCGATCTTTGACAGGAGTCCTGAACGAGTTTATACCTGCTCGAGAGAAGAAGGCGTAGTTACATCAATATATCTATCACTCAGTTGAGCCCCATGCGTGATACACGTTTGGGCGATCATGTTTCGAAAGATACATTACTGACTGGGCAGAAGATTTTCCCGCAGTAGAAATTACTTTCTGTGAGAGACTAGTTTCCAACAAAGGCTACAGAACCCGGAGGGAGAAGTAGGTTAATACCTTTCCCAAGGGTATTTGCTTGTAAGTTAATGAAACGAATTCAACTGGAATTCGAACTCGGCTCTCCGATTTCTTATTCCCAGTCGATATCCACTGCAGCACAAAGACCATCCATAGCCTAATAAAAGAAAGCATTTATTTAATGCAAACACAAATAATTTTGATCTCATTGTCAATGCACTTAATCACTACAAATGTATTATTCTAATGCCGTGTGTGCATTATTTTATGTATAAATCGCACTACAAATAAACAGACCTCGTTTTGTGTGTGTGTGTGTGTGTGTGTGTGTGTGTGTGTGTGTGTGTGTGTGTGTGTGTGTGTGCTCATGCGCGACTGTTTCAGCATTTGTTTTCAAGGAAAGTGTTCAAGTGATTACATCAAAATGCTTTCAAAACGTAAATAGTCAAAAAGAAATTCGAGAAAACACAAGAGAAAGGAAGAGAAGAAAAAGAAGAGAAGGAAAGTTGAAAAAAAAGAAAAGGTGAAAGAAAAGAAAAGGTGAAAGGAAAAAAAGGTGAAAGGGAAGAAAAGGTGAAATGATAAAACCAAGTTTTAATGAGAATCAAAATAAGTAATAGAAAATCGCGCTGGTTGAAATGTCTGCTAAACTCGTTTGCATAGAATTTCACAAAGTCTGACGGTTTGCAAGAAGATAAGATTCATCGAAAACAAATTCATCAAAATAGAAAAAAAAGTTTTCTTATCATCATTATGCTCCACATCAACATCATCATTCTCTCTTAATCACCATCATCACCATCATCCATAACATCTTCCATTCTTATGACTCGCCTAAGCTACCGTATCCGTTGTGTCATCAATAAAAAACATACTGGGATTTTGAAAACATTCTTTTGAAGAAATAAATATGTGAATTAAATTCAGAATTGCATTAAATCCTTAACTTCACAAGTGTTTAATCTTACTTTCCATATAAAAATGAGCTTTAATTACAAAATTGGTTTGACTGTTAAGCATGAATAAAACAATTCAGATGTGCATTTTATTTCTTCTTCTATATAGAATCTCCCTTCTGGAGATGGGCGATTACAGAACTCCCCAGCATCCTATCTTTTGTAACTCTTCGTAACTTTTCTTTTCACTCTGCCTGCCAATCCCCGTTTTGCCATTTATGTTGTTAGGTAGCTTACTCACTTCTTTCCTCTGTCTATCTTGACTTCAATATGTCTAATTGGTGTCTATTTCTCCAAGCCCTCTTTTGTCATTAAGCATCCTAGAAATTTGAACATTCACTTTCTATGTATAACAGTCCTTTTTATTTCCATTTTCCTTTAAATTATCACGTTAGTCACACGTTCAGTCCATGGCATTTTGAGCAGGCTTTAGTAAAACCACCTTTAAAATGAGAAGAATGGACTAAAATGAAAGACAAGAAGGTTGTCAGCAAAATGGATTGTCTAAGATGCGAGCTACAAATTGGAGGCGTCAGAATAAAGGAAATTTAATTACCGCGGAAATGTCCAAAGAGTGGAAGGAAAATGTGTTACCGAAATCCGAAGGAGTACTGGGATAACGAAAGAAGTCTTTTAAAGTCAAAGCAAAGTAATAAAAAAACGGAAAATGTTCATTAGGAGCAAAAGAAGAAGAGTGCTGGACTGCTGTGTAATATGGATCTTCCTACACGGCAGTGGCTGCTGGACAATTTTCTCTCAGGTGAACAGAAGAAGCAACGGAAATGTGACTCTACAGAAGGATGCTGAGAATACTATGAATCAAACATGCAAGCAATGAGGAAGTTGTTTGTGAAAATGGAAACAAAATAACACTTAGACGGCTTAGAAAAGTTGTCATTCACAGTGTTTAATGAAGGTAAGTAAAATGGATAGGGATCACCGAGTAACCTATGCACCGAGATCATGTAAATCGCTGGCAGAGTGTGAAGGATAGTTATCAAAAATTTCTAAGAGTAACAAAGAACAAGAAGTTTTGTAGTGCCATAATCGCCCACACCGTAAAATGAACATGGCATATAAAATAGAAGCTGTGTGCACCCAAACTATATTGCTATTTTGGCAAACTGACACTTGATCTTTATAGTTCATTTTAGTCAAGTGATTTTTATTCGTTGGAAGATTAACTCGACACATGATTGGTTTTGCATTTTCGTATAAGTTATTGTTTTGAAGAAATGTCACTCAATTTCAATCATTATCTTGTCTTTCAACAATTACTTCGAAAAGTTTAAAGTCTTCTAGAAGACATACTGTGCAAGTTCGCTTTGACAGAATATTAACATTACTTAAGGGCAAATTATCACTGTAATGTATTTAAGATTTACGTATAATAGCGTACTGTTTCGACCGTTTCTAAAAAGCGGAAACTCGATGCATGATGTCTAAACATGTTATTAACTAATTGTGTATATGTGACATAACAGGGTGTTTCTATTATTTGTGGTATATGTGAAATTACAGGGACTTTATATGTAAAATCTATTCAAAGCCTAATTTTTTAAAATATATAACAAAGAAATATATTTTTAAAAGTGTTCGTATAAAAATGTTGTTTTTAAAGCAAACACTCTACAATGGCATTTTCCGAAGAGCCTTCTTATAAACTGAAAATAAAAAAGAAGCCCAGATAAGATAAATACTCACCTATTGAGTGTTTCAGGAAGTTTACAGGAATCTTTGTTTAAGCGATTTGTGATTTCAGTTTAACAAACAACCAACATTCTACGCGTAAACTAAATAACACATCACTCAATAAGTCCCGAGCCTGACAATTAGATAGCTCCACTGATAAAAAGTTCATATGACTTTTATAAAGTACTAACCTTTAAATGGCACATGACAAAATCTGGGCCTAATCAGATTATTAGCTTACAAAATACAGTTACTTAAGTGTAACTACTGTTGCAAATTTTGAAAACAATAAAAAAATCTTAATTTCGTGTGTTGATAAAGCATTGCTTTCTGATAGGAAAATACTGTTCAAGCAAAGCAGCGGCTTAATAAATGTTATTCGGACTCTGCTTCGTTGGAAACAACGGTTAAGAGGTTGTATGCTGACTTTAAATGCGGTCGTACAGAGACAAATAATGCAGAATGATCAGGTCGCCCAAAATAGAAAGTTGTCTCGGAAAACACCAAACAACTCCACAAACTCGTTTTGGTCGATCGTAAATTGAAGTTGCGTGAGATAGCAGATGCAGTGAACATATCAGAAGGCAGTTTATTCACCATTTTTCATGAAAATTTGTCAATGAGAAAGCCGTGTTCAAAACTGGTGCCCCGCTTGCTCATAGTCGATCAAAAACAACAACGCGTCGACGATTCAGAGCGTTGTTTGCAACTGCTTCAACCTAAGAAGAAGGAGTTTTTGCATAAATATGTGACAATGAACGAAACACAAATCCACCATTTCACTCCGGGGTCAAATCAGCAGTCAACTGAGTGGACAGCAGCAGGTGATAGTCGTCCAAAGCGACCAAGGACGCAAACATCAGCAGGCAAAGTTTTGGCCTCCGTATTTTGGGATACGCAAGGGATTTGTTCATCGATTACGTTGAGAAAGGAAGAACAATCAATAGCGAATATTATATAGCATTATTGGTGAGTTTGAAGGAAGAAATCGATAAAAACGGCCACAAATGAATAATAAAAATGTTATCTTTCACCAAGACAGACCACCGTGTCACAAGTCGATCGCAACGATGGCAGGACTACATGAACTACACTTCGAATTGATTCCGCAATAATGGTGGACCCTATTCCTCAGATCAGGCCTTTAACAAATCCTGGATGCTCCAGGCCAAAGAGATTTGGCTCCAATGGAGAACTGATATTGAAAACTAAGGCGTATTTTGAGGCCAAAGACAAATCGTCTCCAAAAAATGCATCGAATTGCGAGAGAATCAGTGTATCACCCTAGAAGGAGACTGGAGACTATGAATTTTCCAGTCGGAATAAAGTTAAAACTGCTAACAGAATAAGAAATCAATGTAAAAGAAATGTCAAAAATGTTTTTTACCGAGTAAAGCCAACAAAATCAAGTCTTCTACCAAAAACCGACTATCAGTTTACCAAAACATTTTGTAACAGCTACAAATGTACAAAGGTTGAGTTATAAGTTTTTCGTATTTTATTAAGTTTGCTCTGCGAAATCGGTGACTGACCTATACGTTGCCAGATTTTAGTTATAAATATAACAAAGTAATGGTTATGTTATACGCGTACAACATTGATTCTAGAAATTGAATGATAAGAAGTATCTGTAGTACCTGGAGCTTTAATACGGCGAAATTAACGAATTTAGTTAACAATAAGAATTATTTATTGAATAATTAATTTGGTTCATACAAAAAAGGCCACAATTTATTTTTCTCTTTGTCTTTTTGTTTTAATCGAGATACAAACACAGTTTTTATGTGAACGTATTTCTTTTATGTTATATATATGTACGAATAATAGAACACGCACACACACATAACACACACACACACAGAGAACACACAGAGAGAAGACACACACACACACACACATATATATATATATAGGAAAGAATATTAAAACGTTTTGAGTTTAAAATGTGTTTTTTTGACAGTATTTGTTTATTTCTACTATTATATTTTATATTTCAGACCGCCCTCGGTCTTTCATTAGAAACAAATGATTTTAAAATTTGAATTAGTAACGTATTTCGCTAGATTTCGCGAGAGTGTCTGTGAAGAGTCTGTTTACATCACGTAACGCGTTTGTTTACATCACGTGACACGTTTGTGGAGAGAGTTTTTGTTTTTATATCAAGTGACGTTGAAAGCGACAGATTTTTAAAAAATTATGTTTGTAAACATAAACCTATCTTTAATAATGCTTGTAAATTTGTTTTAGATTTTTTTTAAAATTAAATGTATCTAAAAGAGCTTTTAAAAAATTTCTTTTTAAATGTATCTAAAAAAGTTTAGTGATTGAAGTATTTGTAAAGATTCAAAGCACCTAAGTCCCATTTAACCCTAGCTTGTGTGTATTTAATTTTAAAATCCAGTATTTTTCTTTCTTTCTGCGTGTGTATGTAGAACTAAAATTGGAGTCTATTAGTAAACATTTGCAATCATAAATCAAATTAATGAGCCTAGCTTACCACCTCATAACTTCTAAACTTGAAGAGGGTCTGCCTCTCGCCATGATTTGTTTGTTTTATCTGCATATGTATTATATGTTTGTATTCTAGGATTTTAAATTACGGATTATATATATATATATATATATATAAGCACACACACACTTGTACATTCATGTACATACATACACACCAATCCAGGCATATACATATATTAGAGCCCCTTTTTATTTACATTTACTTCTCAATGAATTTTCTTCTCTCCTTTTTACATCAGGATTGGGACCAAATGTTTTACGGTTAACCACTAGTGCGTTTCGATTGTTATTTTGCAGAATATCACTGCAGTATTCATATAATTTTTAGAGGTTTGTGGATGTTTTGCCTATCTACATCAATTGGCATTTTGTGCTGTCGATTTTGTATATTCCAGCCTCTGTTCTTTTGTTGTTGCTATCTCGTTTAATCTCGTTTGCTATCTCGTTTTATCTCGTTTGATGTTAAATCTATCTTTTATTGTTTTAGAGGTGGTGTTTATGAATTTTATGTCAAGTGTGGACAAGTTTGTTGAAGTTGTTATGGTGATGATATGGTGATGTTATGGTGATGATCAATAGTATTACTTGTTTGATTTTGTTATTGAAATTATTATTATTTATGGACTTTTGTATTTTTTATATTTTCCTTTTGTGGATTTGGTAATTTTTGCATTTGGTATTGTGCAGGAATAATTCGCGTACTGAAGGAAAATAAGTGTTTTCGATGTATATTTCTTCTTCGGGTAGGAATTGGTGCCTACAGAATATAAGGGCTCTTACATAAAAGCCTTTGATCACTCCGGATTTCATTTTATTGTTGTAATGGGAGTAAAGTGTAATAATTGATGGTTTTTCGATAAAACTTCAGTTGAATATCCTATTATCATTATCGATATATGGTAAAGTGCAATTGGGATGAAATTTATTGTATGTTTAATTCTGTTTAGTCTCTGAAAATGTTCTTATAGACCATCACTACCAGAACTTGCGATTTTTTTTTATTTAAAATATGCCAATCTGATCAGGAGAGAACAGTAGGAAAAGCATTGAAAGCGCACTAATCTCGTAATTTCCAACAGTAAAGGAGACAGGATTATAGGTTATTTCCCAATATATTTTCTACACATAATTTTTGTTTTTCTTTCATTTAAACTGAAGAAGCCAAAGAGAGCATACGCTAAACGTGGCTTTAATAAAATTTTCCACCATGCTCACTTATATATATATATATATATATATATATATATATATATATATATATATGCCTACGTCTATGGCACGATTCGAAGTTTCATGCGTTATGCAATCATCAGGTGCATATTTCAAAATGACAGTTTTATAGATTTTAATTAAAGTTCACACGATGTTCATAAATTTTATAAAATTAAATTACTGCTTTTTTAATAACAAGATTAAAATTTTAAATATTCTAAGGTCACATGTAGATTAAAAATTAAAATTTAAATGTTAAATTTAAAATTATGATAAAAATGAAAAATATTTAAAATAATAAAATGCAAGGAAACTGCAGTAACTTAACTATATAGAACGTTTCATCAAATGCATTAGAAATTAAATACATAGAAATAAATTAATCTACAACTGATCTAAAGAATGTCACGCTTATTAAAAGAGAAAGTAACTTATTTCGACGTAAAATTCTTAAGTGTGCTGATGTCGAATTTAATCAAAATATCAATGTGACCCAAAATTTTTTTCAAATATCTCCATTCCTGAAAGAACTTTCTTTTTCCCAAACCAACATACATAAAAATGATAAAAAGTGAAAAGAAAACGATTAAGTTCATAACCTATTATTTGAAATATATTTTTCATCAATTCATCCCAAACTAAAATAATATAAATTACATTATAAAAAAATGAACCATATTTATTCACCTTTCCTTATTAAACATCAAATAACATCACTTAGCATCCTTCTGAATCGACCTTGATTTTTAAGTTAGCATGATGTGTATTTAAGAGCGTTTCTAAATGTCAAATTTAAAATATGGATGCCATATTTACTTTTGTTCATAAATATTTCTTACAAAATAAAACCTTAACCTTGAAAAAGTCCATCAAGAGATGACTAAGTTAAGTTTCATTTTTGCTTTTAGCTATCTACGTATCGTTCATTCAGTAATGAATTTGAACACTTTCGGCTACAGGCGTCTGTTTACATTGTGTATATAACACGCTAAAATATGCCTTCATCTACAGACTGCCCATAGCTTAGGGGTAGGATCGCCGACTGATGGCAATTTGGTCGGTTTTTTTTCATCCTGGCTATAAACAATCGGATGTCTGACCGTACATATGAGCTGTGATACAGAGAAAAAGGACGGTCTGCGGATGATTATATATATAATAGGTTGCATAAGGTATCTGATGGGAGATTTATGTTACTAAAAACGATATATATAATCACAGATAATAACATTTTTATTGAAAAATGTCATAAGCATAAAAACACATTATCTTTTTTATCATTTTATACAATAAAGCCACCTAACTACCTCTATGCGAAATCGAAATGACCTCGAATTAAATGACCCTGGTAAATACTGGACATTTCTCTGACGATGGTGGCTTTCAAAGAATCTTTAGTGTTATAGAAGTGTTTATTGCCTTCACCCTCTACAACGCTCTAGAGGTAGTAGTCCAATAGATTGACATCTGGAGAATTAGGAGGCCAAATGTTAGGGGTTATGTGATCATTAACATTTTGAGCCATCCATTCCTGCGTAACTTGAGCTTTGTATGAGAATGCAGAGACTTGATTAAGTACATAAGTTTTTCCGTTGCATACGCAGTTTATCCAAGGCTTAACAACTGTTTCCAGGACATCAGTGTAGGCACCAGAGTTCTAGAAAGAAAGTATTCATAAACATGAGTAAATGTAATAATAATAATTAGGAAGAAATAATTAATAAGATATAATGAGTGAAAAACATTTTAAACATAAAATTTTAATAACATTATGAAATACCTCCAAAAAAAGGCATTCGGATCCACACTTATTTCTAATCACTAACATCTAGAATAATGCGGTACCTAATAACCTTCAGAACAATGCAGATGTCGTACCACAAGCAAACATATATAAATATTTGTTGACGATGGCTGCGAATGTTTAGTAGTCCTCGTTTTCGTCTTTCACGAGATTAAGACCTTTTATAGAACAACGATATTTTAGGGATAAATAACTCAGTGAGGCCTGTCACTGCCTCGTCGAACGGTAAATTGTTCGTCTTTTTTGGTAGAATATAATCTACAAATTTAGTGTGTTCGTCCGTACCTAATTTTCTGAGCAAAAGCCATATTTTTTTCTTTCCACTCCAGGGCTGGCAGTCGATATTAAAAATATCTTCATATCGCCTGTAATATTCTCCAAAATTTGTCTTCATCAATCGAGTATTTAAAAGTTTCTATAGCGTTCCACACATCATCTTGCGAAAACATCTCTTTTTCCGTGTTCCTTTCTAATGCTGAACTTGTTAATTTTAGTAATAGCTCTTGTAGTTGTGATTGTCTTTCTTCATTTTCCTTTTGTATTTCCATTTGTCTTTCTTCACTTCCTTTCTGAAAGCCATCCATGGTTTGCGGTTTTGATTCCCTGAGGGTTTTCCTTTTTAACCATTGCTTTCTGGCAATCTCCTATAAAAACTTAAAGGAAATTTTTCTTTAACTTCCCTTTACAGTTTCTTCTATCTCTCTGTGATAGCGACGCCAAAATGTTTGAGTCGACTTGTGTTCAAAATCCTCGTAGCAAACTTTGTTGAGGTGTTTCGGGGTATACGTGAACGTGAGTTCGTCGCAAATCTCGTAAGCAGAGAGCGTCCTCCACCCGAAGGCAGAGAGCTGACAGTCACAAAGTAGCAGCTTTACAACTACATTATTTAGCTGTCCCTCCCAGTAAGGGCAACATATGACACATGGTCAGTTCATAACTGGGATTTCCGGGCTATATGGCCCGTCAAAAATACCTGTCTATTTTTCAACAGTCGTGCTTCTACTCTTCGGCGGAACTACGACTGGGTCATTGTTCTCTGCTCTCTACCTTCGGGTGGAGGGCGCTCTCTGCTTCCGAAACCCAGTCGTGGTTTCGCCGAAGGGTACTAGCACGACTGGAGAAAAATAGACAGGTATTTTTTGGCCGGGCCATATAGCCCGGAAATCCCACTCATAACTGTCAATGTTTCCCATGTTGCCCTAAGTGGGAGGGGTGACTAAATATAGTAGTTGCAAAGCTGCTACTTTGTCACTGTCAGCTCTCTTCTTTCGGGTAGAGAGTGCTCTCTGCTTCCGAGAAGAGAGCAATAACCCAGTCCTGGTTCCTCCGAAGAGTAGAATCAAGACTGGATAACAATAGGTAGATATTTTGTCCGGGCCATATAGCCCGGAAAACCTACTTATTACTGTCCATGTGTCACATGTTGCCTTAATGGGAGGGACAACTAATGTAGTTGTAAACCTGCTACTTTCACACTGTCAGCACTCTGCCTTCGGGTAGAGGGCGCTCTCTGCTCGGAGCAGAGAGCAATAACCCAGTGGTAGTTCCGTGGAAGGGTAGAATCACGACTGGGGAAAAATAGACAGCCATGATTTGGCCGGGCCTTATAGACCAAAAACCCACTTATATCTGACCATGTGTCACATGTTGCCCTTAGTGGGAGGGACAACTAAATATAGTAGTTGCGAACCTGCCATTTTCTCACTCTCGGACCTGTGCCTTCGGGTAGAGGGCGCGCTCTGCAACTGATTCTTATTTCTTGGTGATATTTAAAATTATTTTTGAAGATATAAAAATTGATATGTGATAGTTATCATTCGAAAAAATGAAAGTTTTAGTCACCTGTCATATACGATTTTTTTTTTTGTCTCGTAGCGTTATAAGTTAAATCGCGTTCAATATGAAACCGCAATAAGTGAGTATTAAATTGTAATCATAATGACTCGCCATGAATTGAGAAACTGTTTGCCAAATATCTCTCCAATACAAGCACCTAATAAACACGTCTGAGGCAGATATTTTTAAACAAGTTTTCTCAAATACATTGGTTGAATGGCTAAGTAACGAGATAGAATCTAACTTCGGATCAATAGCTTGGGAAATAGTCTGTAAACAAGCGCTTTGTCGAATTTTAAGATCGTTGTATAGCGACTTAATAGTTTATTAACTGTTGTATTCCATCTTTATTTATTCGTTCGTCATTTGCAAGTTGTGCGACATTGCTCGAAAAATGACCCAACCTTCCTAACGTCTACTGATAGGAAGATTGGGTCACAGTGTCGGGCCAGGAATCTTTTCTCGACAGAAGCCATTTTGCACATTTATAAATCTAGCATTCGTCCGTAAATTAATTCAGTCAGTTTAGTGCCATACATGATCCCCGCTTGGGAGGTCATGTATCGAAAGAGACAAGGATAACTAGGCAGATAATTTTCTCGCAGTAGGTTGCCAGTACTTTATGCGTATATATATATATATATAATTCTATAGAACCCAGTCTGACCTGTTCTTAAACCGATAGCTGGAAGTTAGTGACAGATTACTACCTTTGCCAAGGGTATTTTACAATGAATTCAACTGAAATTCGAACACGGTTTTCCAATTTCTAAGTCTGAGCCGATATCCACAAGGTGCATTCAATACTGTTGTCATATCTGGTATCTCCTGCTATTCATCTTGAGGTTCTCGACACAGTCCCAAGGAATATCTGCAATATAATCAGTCCTGACTTCGCCTTCAGTCACTTTCTCACCGACATGATGTGGCTTCCCTCTGTCTTTTCTACAAGTATTTTCATGGCAACTGTCCTGACGAGCTTTTTTACCTGGTTCCTCGAACACATGTATTTACTCGTGCTACTAAATTGGCATCAAGGTTCAACCCTATTACCGTCGATACAGTTAAATGTATCCACTCTTCTACTCTAATAGCTTCTTTTCTCGCACTTTCCGTTTGTGAAACTCCCTTCCGTTTGCTTTCTTTCCTGATAGCTACGAGCTTCAAAAGTTTAAATGCTACTCTTGCCAACTTCTATCTACTTGATTCCTATCCATATCTTTTCTTCGACATCCCCTGTACCTTGTTTTTTTTCTCTCACTGTAACACCAGTGGCATTCATACCTTGCTTGGGGTTGAAGTGATAATAGAATAAATAAATAAGCAGCAGCTTCACATCCGTTGTTAATCTGAATAGTGGCTTGTGTGCTGTGTGTATGTTTCCACATGATGGCTACATCTTCCAGTAGATGCATCAGGCTCTTCTCGATTTAATTACTTTGCCCTCACGGAGACACTCAAGTAATATGAAGACCTTAACATCAAAGCGATGCTTTTACATGATTTAAATGATTTCAACTTAAATAAAACTTCTCTTCTCTTAATTGATTTACTAGTGCTGGAAGAAAAAATACTGAAAAGCTTTGATATTTTTAAATCGAGGAATTTTAAAAAATCGGTATCGAAAAGTGATTCATGAAGTTATCCTAAGTTAAAACTTCATCACAGACTCCATCAACCTTTGAAGCAAAGAAAAATTAGAATACTTGGGATCATTTCACAAGTAGCATCTCCCAACTGCTCTCTGAAGAGTGATTGATGAGTTCAATTTGATTGTCCTCGTATTGATTATATTTATAGTTATATATTAAATTCACCACAGATATCTTCAAATATCTTTTTACCATAAACCGATCTTTGCTCTATGAAAATAATTCTTTATTCCCCTCCTATCATTTGAACAAATGAAAAGCAGGTTGTTTGGAATTATACATAAATAAACGTTTTTCTTTAATTCTTTCATAACTCTCTCTCTCACACACACTCTCTCTCTCTCTCTCTTTCTCATTTATTTCTCTCTTTCACTCTCTCTCTCTCTCTCTGTACTTGTTTCTATGTCTATGTCTATATTTCTCTGTCTGTGAGTATCTCTCTCTCTCTCTCTTTCTCTTTCTCTCTCTATCTATCAATGCATTAGTTCCAAGTTCTTTTTGTTTTGTCTTAATCATCAGTTTTTTATATTCAATTTCGTAAATTCCCCAAACACTTGAGGAGAGAAAATGGAACCCGAATTATCTGGAACGCTTCCAAAATCACGAAGTGAGAAGAGGGCCTTCTGAAACCCAGAAAAAATTACAAGACGAATGAAAAAAGATTAACATTGTTAAAAATCCGATTCGAAATCCGATTATGTTCCTTACTTCAACACTTAAAAGTTTATGGAACGGAAACCTCCCGTGTTAAGGCTTGTGGGTTTTTGTAGATTTATTGTTAACGCAGACACAAACAGCCATATATATATATATATATATATATATATATATATATATATACACTGTTAAATATAAGAGACAATGAATGTCTATTATGTTTAATCATGAGCCGTTCTAAACATCGTATTTTAGCTTTAATTTCAGGTGAAAATAAAGACAAAAATTATGGTTTTACAGAAGGATGTTGAGGACGCCATGAACCCGACATGCGAGTAACGGCGAAGTTTTAAAGAAAACGAAAACAAAAAGGAAACTTATACTTATACATTATTATTAACGCACACACAAGCAGCCATATATATATATATATATATATATATATATATATATTAACGAAACTTGGTTATAAGCAACCGACAATTTCAAATGAATTGTTTGAACATTATTTTTTATCGATACTTGTATTTTAAGTAGATATTCTGTTTTACATAGATAGGTGTCGCAGGTTCGAATCCTGCCGAATGGCACACATTTTGGTAAAAAAAATTTATCGTAAATAATCAGGCCGGTAGAAATAAATATATAATACTGTTTCATATATATATAGCATAATGATAATCCATGTATACTGTCTTAATATGTATAGAAAAAACTACTAAAAAGTTGAAAGTTAAACATTTTTTACCGTATTTATTCATTACTATTACTATATATATATATTTGATATTTTTAGCCTTTCATCAGAAACAAATGATTTTAAACTAGAAGCGAACACTTCAATCAACCAGGACATACATTAAAAAACTGCAAATGTTTACTGATTGATTCCGATATTAATTCCACATACTCACCCAGAAAAAAAGAAAAATTCTGGATTTTAAATTTAAATACAATAGGATAGGGTTAAATAGGGACTTAGGTAATTTGAATCTTTATAAATTTTTCAATAGTTAAAATTTTTTTTAGATACACTTAAAAACATTTTTTAAACAACATTCAAAAGTATTATTACAGTTAGGTTTGCGTTTAAAAATATTCAAACTCTATTGCTTTCTGCATCACGCGACGTACATATCTCGCGACGGACGCTTCTAGTTTAAAATCATTTGTTTCTGATGAAAGGCCGAGGCCGGTCTGAAATATCAAATATATATATATATATCTTTTATCATCTCAACAGGTGAAATAGATCATGTTACCTATGGCGCCCATAATAAATGTACTAAATAGAAAAATAATCGAAAGATTTTAAGTCCGCTTTGTGTTTTAATAATTTTGAGAATTTATTTTGTTTTGAAGTCACAGGAAGATATGATTCTTAAAATATTATATATATATATATATATATATATATATATATATATTCCCATGAACAAATTCAAATACGCGTACACACACAAATAATTATATATTTCTCTATATGAGTGTGTGTGTGCGTGTGTGTGTGTGTGTGTGTGTGAATATATACTACTGTGTTTAAATCTACCAACGCATTCATCTTTATCGTATTACAAATTTATCATTTGATTTTAAATGACTCATTAACTTATCATTTAAATAAACTTGAACTGAATCTTCAAAAATTCGATTTGATTAAATTGACTATGACTTTTAGAATCTTTCACCCTTTCAAGCAAGGTGATGAAGTCATTAAGATGCAAGGGACTTACAGAGAGTGACAGAAAGCCAGAAAGATTTATGGGGGCATAATAACAATTAAAAGAACTGGATTAAAAACACAGTGGATGGCGATTGGTGCTACATTTAAATATTTGAGGATCGTAGTAATAAACCGGAAGCGAGAACTGCGAGTAAATAAATTATTAGGAGATAATTTACGATTAGATCTTGCTATTTCAACAGTAAAACCATGAGATTTAGTTGCCTAACTAGAAGCACGCCTACATTCATGTAGTTGAATTAACGAAGCTCATCAGAACAATTGCCACGAAAATAGTTTGAAAAGACAACGGGGAAGTTGCGTTACGGTGATGATGAGCTGACTGAAACTAAAGTACTAGCTCAGGACAGATGCATTCCAAAACTCTTCTTTCTATTTTGTCATGAATTTCAAGATATATAGCAGGAGCACTAAACTATATGTGACAATAATAATCAATACAGGCAAGAAAAGTAAACTTATAAACATTCCTAGCAGCAGGCCTATTCAAACGAAGCCTTCAAAAATCTAAGTAAAATACTAAAATATTGGCAAAGTTCGTTATAAATAAAGAAAAGCGTGTTGAACAGTTATATAATATCAATCCTCCTATATAACAGTGAATGCATCTTCTCACAGAGGAAGAGAAAACTGGATGCATCAGAGATTTAGGATGTTGAGAATATTATGAACGGGACGGATTATCAACGAACAAGTCTTCGGGAAAATGGAAAGAGAAATGACACATACGCAGAATCAGAGACAGACAGCTGAGAAAAGAGGGCTTGGAGATGTTAACACTGACAGTACATATCAAAAGCAAAATAGACAGTGTGATAAAGCAGACACCTACCTAACCAACTTGATGACGAAAAAAGATACATGTTACAAAGAGCGGCAACAGCAAGTTATGGAGAACCATGATTTAATCCTTCAGTTATCCATAAAATGTTGGTAAAATATTTGGTACTGTATTCTAAATATTTTCTATTCATAAACAGATTTTATTTACGAACCTTCTTGGTTTGTTATAAAACTGATGTGATAATGTAACTTTTTGGCGTTCATAGAAAATAAATCCAGAATCTTCGAAATGGACCAAAATTACTGTACTTATAATTAAATTACTCTCTCTCTCTCTCTCTCTCTCTCTCTCTCTCTCTCTCTGTGTGTGTGTGTGTGTGTGTGTGTGTGTGTGTGTTCGTGGTTTAAGAGCGAGAAACACCAACTGTCCCTGTTGGCAGCAACTCAACTCAGTAAAAACTATTACAACCAATCAGTGATATATTTGTGCAGCAGCATATTATAAAAGGCATGAATTCAGTTTCCCTGTGTCACCTTAACAATAATTTACTGGCATTGGTGACGTAATGGTTAAAAGAGAAGAAGTTCGCTTCTATTTTTCTTTCCTATTTTTTTTTTTTTTTTTTTTTTGGAATGTACACAAAACAAAAACAGGTTTGGCGTCATGCTTGGAATTAAATGAATGTTTAAATGCTGATTTTTCATTAAAACAATTTTTGTTTTTTTTCAATTCATTTAGAAAACCGGTCTTTGACATTTTATTGTTGTTTTGATTGTTTCTTTTTTTTTATTTTTTAGCTTTTTGTTTACCTAGGGAAAATCTTATATATTGACAGTTTAAATGCTTGTTTTCTCTTTTTAATCGTTTTCTATCTTAATTTCACCTTGACAGTTTTTCTTATTACTTCTTAATTTCATTAACCTTCGTTTTTGTTTTTGTTTTTGTCTGTTTATTTTTTTTTTTTTGCGTCCCCGTTTTCCTAAAAAGCTTCCTCGCCTTGACAGTTGGACTCGACCAACGTATCACTTTATGTTAATGAATGAATATAAAGATGAACAAACATACAGAGAACTAATCTCCTTTTTAAGCGCGCTAAAAAGTCAAGTAAAGTCTTGAAAACACATCTAAATTTTATTCGAAGCCCAACACACCCTTTTTTTATTTCGTTTTGCATTTGTTTTTTAAGCAAAATAATTGTTGAAGCTTCTATCTGTTCAACTTCTCAAGGGAGTGTTGGAGCCATGACAGGTTGAGGTGCGTCACTTCGGGTGGAGAAGTTAAGAAAATGAGAAAAAAATTTGTTTATCATTTCTTCTCCAACTTCCAATTGTTTTTACTTACTTCCGAACCTATACACGCAATTCTTAATCTTCGTCACCCGATAGCAACGAGCAAGTAAATTAAGGAACATTTTTGTTGTTGCTTTTTACCTTTTCTACTTCTCTTCATCTTATTGATAAATATAGCTTAGTATGGCACAAGGACAAGTCGGTGAAACGTGATGACAGAATGACAGAGTACCGTATTGTGTCAAAATATCAAATAAATTGAGCCAGCCTGTCTGGGAAATCGGCATTCATAATCCTAGCATTCGAACACTGGCGACTAGTTCTAAATAAGATATCATCGCAGCTACCAAGCAGATCAAATAAGTATTTATATTAGTTTTTCAATAATGTTAATAGTACTAGTAATATTAGTCGTTTCCTAATAAAGAAACATACGGTATTTATTGATTAAGCCGCCAGTGTTAACGTCGATTGATATTCATAAAATCTTTCTCTTCAAACAATCAGTCAGTCAGTTAAATGCCATACGTGACACACGCTTTAGGCGATCGTGTCTCGAATGAGACATGACAAACTGGGTAGAAGATTATCCCGCAGTAGGTTACCATTGCTTTCTGTGGTAGACTGGTTGCCAGCCAAGGCTATAGAACTAAATCTGTCCTATTATCTGACACACAACTGGAGGGAAGAGAGGGATTAATACTTTTCCCAAGGGTATTTGTACGTAAGTGAATACAAGAAATTCAACTGGAATTCGAACTCGGCTCTCCGATTTGTCGTTCCGAGCTGATATTCACTGCACCACAATGCACAACAAACATTCAAGCAGTCAGTCAGTCAGTTAAGTGCCATAAGTGATACACGCTTGGGCGATCATGTCTCGAAAGAGACATGACTGACTGGGCAGAAGATTATCCCGCAGTAGATTGCCATTGCTTTCTGCGGTAGACTGGTTGCCGACCAAAGCTATAGAACCCAATCTGTCCTGTTATTTAATCCATAACTGGAGGGAAGAGACGGATTAATACCTTTCCCAAGGGTATTTGCGCGTAAGTGAATGCAATGAATACAGCTGGAATTCGAACTCGGCTCCCCAATTTCTCGTTTCGAGCCGATATCCAATGCACTACAACGCACATCCTTGAAGATAAATAGGTTTCTGAGCCCCATTAAGCGCTACCGTTCTTTCAAGGATTGTCGAGAACTTCATTCTTAATCTTCGTTTGAAATACCATGCAAATTTAACACAAGTTGTTAATCTCTCTTCTAGTGACATGCGCTATCCGTTTTAGTGTTGCTGTTGATGAATTTGTACTCCTAATTCATACAGATATTTATGATTGTGTAGCGCAAATCAACACGATTCTTTGCGAAACAGTTTGGTTTATTTAACGGCATATCAACTCCTTATGACTCATTTAATGCCTAAATTTAATTTTCTTTTAATTTTCTTTGGTAATTTTTCTCCATGAAGGCATTTCTGGCAATTGTTTTTATTTTTAATAATGTATTGCTGCTAATATTTTCTAATGTATTTTTATATTTTTATGTTTTGATCCCAGTTTGGTGCTTCACTATTTGCCCATATTTGGGACCCTAACAGATGCTACCACCCAGAGTCAGGGTAGAACTAGAAAAAAACGGCAATTAAAAGGTGTTTCAATGCTTCTTAAAACTTTCTGGTCATAGGCCTTGCTGCCATATGTACTTTATCGTCATGCCCAGGACGATCGCGAAAACGTCAGTATTCTAATGATGAAAAATTAATTAATTTTATATAAGGATTTTTCCACATAGTTCTTTTCTTTGTCAATGTAGTAAACTTAACACAGATCACATAGATAAAAAAAAGTTTAACAGTGAAAGGTCCATGTCAAAATTCAGCTGTGACACAGAGAGAGAGAGAGAGAGACACATACACATATTTAAAAGGTTAAAAATTCCTAGCATCTGAAGAAGGCTGAAAAGGCCGAGACGTCATGTTATTCGTTTCTTCTTTGTTTTTTTAATTTCTATTAAGAATTTTTCTAAACAAAATTTCTACTTCCAGTGTGGCAATATTAAATTGAACATTGAAATAAACAAGCGTAATTGTTTACCAGTAGCGAAATTTGATCTAAACTAAAGTTAGGCCGTTATATTTGGGTCATCAGAAAACAATGGAGAAAAACGAAAGGATTTTGGAGTATCTTGAACATCGAGATGTATCTTGTTTACTAATGGTGAAATCTGAATTGAGTGCCGTTTAATTTGGGATATCGGAGAACAGTGGAAATGAACGAAAATAAACTTTTGCATGTGAAATCGAAATAGCGCTTCGTAAGCAAAAGGGCCTTTGGAGGTCACATGATTTTTGGCTGTAGCAACAAACACTCATGATCACCTGTGTTAAGCATGTGAATGACCTGGCTTGTGACCCTCCGTTTCCTATATAAGCACGTCGTAATGCTGAAGTTGTAAGAGTCGGACGACGGCCGTGGGAACGTACGATCGTGTGTCATCGGGTCTCCCCGATGAGGGGTGTGTTGGCAAGAGAGACAAGAACCGTATGAGCGTACGGGTCACCCCCCCCCACACACACACACACGCTGGAGTAAGGTTGCTGACAATTCGGACCAATCAACCTCATAGCGAAGAAAAAGGAGAGTAAAATATATTTTATATTTTACCTGCGTTTTGTCCTATTGCTTCAGACGGAGGCTTGATGCAGATTGTATTTGCTGTTGCTGGCGGTGACGATGGGAGGACAAGGAAGAGAAAGAAGAAGATTATGAAATGATTATATGAAACATGTTTTGTGAAGAGGTCGGATTGAGTAGTTCCTAACAAGGAGATTTATGATTTTAAAAGTCTAGGTGTCGCCTCGAATTAGTTGCGGATTGCTGAAATTTGATAGTCGCCCGGAGACTATGAGAAGCATCGTTGAAGCGGTCGCAGTGAGAAACTGCTGAGTATATGAAACTTGATGTTTGTCACCAGCCCAGCAATATGAGAATCGCATCAGCCGTCGTTTGTACCAGCACCTTTGCAAGGCACCGCGGTCCCCTCATTTTGTTTGAGAATTGACTCCGTCAAAAGAGTCTGGAAAACATTGTTAAAAAGAGTTATATATATATATATATATATATATATATATATATATATATATATATATATATATCTTCTAAAACGACTTAACAAGTTAGCCATACTCTCTCTCTCTCTCTCTCTCTCTCTCTATCTATCTATCTATCTATCATCTCGTCTGTGAGTTGTTATGCTAAAATACCTTTACTTTCTGTAACCTTTTTCTTTTTCTATTCTTTTCTTGTATATAAAATACATTAACAGTGCAACCATCGAACAGTAGTTTGTTCGGCTTTCTACGGACATTTTTTTCTTTTGGCTGTATTCTAAATGTGTCTACATCTTCAGTCGACCATGAACGAACAACATGTCTTTTTCTGGATCTAATAATCACTACGTGGGCAGGAAGCTGCTTTAAACCAGTGAGCCTGCTGACTGACCTACAGATGCTCAGGGACCTATGGCCAACCCCCTGTGTTCGGTTAAGACCGAACAGACACCTCAACCCGAAAAAGAAGACGCCGGAGGTTGAGGGGCCAGTGTGGAAGAGTTAGGTCTGATGCACGTTGACCGGAATAGGCCCGTGGAGTGGAAGTGCTAGATACACGGTCTCGTGACCAGTATAACCTCCCGAAGGACAAAAGGGTTAAATAGATGCTGCCATGCTCATCAGTATTCGGCCCGAGGGGCGAGTGTGTTAAACAGCTAAATATGTATCAGGATATGGATCATTGCAAAGAGTGAGCTAAATTTATTCGCACGAAAGCATACAGTTTCTCTTTTAAGATTTCCTCGGATTATCCATGTCCATGGCGATATGTTTGCTGCTACAGCAATGTGTTTTGCTTCCTATTTTTTTTTATTTTTTATTTCTAGTCTTGTTTTTTAGGGGTTGCGGAATTACTTACTATTGGTCCATATTATTTTATATACTCTCCAACATTTAGATGTTTTGACCGGATGATCTCAGTACACACTTGCAGTTTAGAATCAAAACACTTTCCTCACTATAAAAGCTGTTTCAGTCACCTCAGTTATTCCAATGACGGCTTGTATTTCAAAGACGTTATATGTAGTCGAAAGATTCCTGGAAATAGTTCTGAGTTTACCAACCACAAAAGGCATATTTCTCTGATTTACCTTGCCAGGTCGTGGTATCTTTGCATTTTTAACTGCTCTGCCTTTAAAACCTTGTTATCCACAAGTACCGCAGCCAATATCAGGATTTATTCAGGACTTATCTTATGCACCAGCCAAAGCGTATGATGGAATGAAAACTTTAAGTTAACAGCTGGAAATTTTTATCTTATTATTATTTCATTTTATATCTTATCCACAGTTTAGAGATACATTTTCTTCGACACATGCTCTATTTCAAGCAGTACTGCCACTTACACACTCCAAATAATTTTAGATATTCCCAAGGCATCTTGCAAGTTAGAAATATTATTTATTTTTCATACCCTTCATGTTGGATGACTTTAGTCCCGAGTAAAGTGACAACAAGTTATCATTCTTTTCTAAGTAAAACTGTTAATTTTATGTGAAATTTGTTCATTATAATCAAAGGATTTATAATTTATTTTCATTTAATTCAATTTGTTTCAATGCTTCCTGCGATCTATTTTGACAAGGCGTTATTCTTCTTTGAGATTTAAAAATGACTTGTTTCCAGAGCTTTCTTTGTAATTAACCAATAACGTCTTTTACTTCTTGTCTTTCGAACGAAACAAAAAAACTGAAGTAAAACTAATATTTAGAAATTTTCAGGAAAAAAAGATTAATACTACAATATAAGTTTCTTTCTTAATTTCGAGTAAGGGTAACAATCATAAGAATTACCTCAATTTGATCGTTGTGTTGAATTACGATACGAACAAGACATGTAGCTTTTATTTCTTTTTACTTTTGTTCCCTTATCTTCTCCAGTATCGCATCTCATATCACAGTAATATCCACTAATTTTGCTTATCTTTCCATCCAGTAATTTTGGCGATTATATGAAATCAAGTCGTCTCGCCTACAAGATCATGTTTGTTCATCAGTTGAGGTTGTACATCGTATCATTTTCTCTTCTCTTGCTTATGTCTGGTTGAGAGTGAATTTGCTACACTCGACATGTTGCTTCTGCTCCACTGAAGCGACTTGGTCAGCTGCTCATGTCGGTACTTAGACTGTTTCTGCGTTCGTTTCACAAATTCTTTAACGATCTGCTCGACGCACTCCTTTTTCAATTCAGTGGACCTAAACTTTAATAATTTATATATATATATATATATATATATATATATATATATATATATATATATATATATATATATTCATCATCGTCATCATCATACCTATCTTTCTAATATAATAGTTAAGTACACTGTGAAGGCCATACTTTTATGTAATAAAAATAGGAGTAAAAGAAACTAATGCTAAATATTTTACTCCATATTTGATGTTTATTCACACTATCATAAGAATAATGAAAGAAACCAACCTGTTTCTATCAAAATAAAAAATAAATTAACAGATAGAATAAAGAATAAAGTATTAAGACCGACCCAAAAATTTAATTAAATCCTTTTTAACTTTAAATTTGATTGTATTTTCTATACTTTATTTGCCATTTAAGATTAATTTTTGTTTGATTTCTATTTTAATATGTACATTTTACAGGTTCTACTATAGACTGAACATCATCTTTGATACTGAGACGTTCGCTTTTTCCTTTTTTTTCTTTCCACAGAGTTTGTATCATCGTTCGAGTAAAAAACACTATTCATTATAACATCGATTTATACTACTATTTGGTCCGGACTATTCGGGTTCACGTTATACAGGGTGTGATCAATGAATTGTCCTTTAAATTATGTAAAGCATTAATAACACTGACATCTCATTTTGAAAGATACATTTATCAAAATTACACAAAATATATCTTGAAATACTAAAGAGTAAATTTATTCAATAAAATCGCTACTGGTTTCAACCACGGTCTTCAGAAAACTTTGGAATCTCCTGCTTCTCTTCTAGACGGTCACCATGTTTAAGTTGGTGAATGCTGTCATAATCCCTGCCTTCAGTTCATCTTTGGTGTTGTAAGAAATTTTGTTAGTCTCTCGCGCAACTGCGCCTTTATACATAATAACCAAAGGGGGAGGGTTACAGTCTGGGTAGTTAGGTTGCTAAATGCAAGAGATGATGCGGTCGCAGAAATTGCCTGATGGTCATGACTGTTTTTTCTGCTTGTGTGGCATGGTGCAGATTCTTGTTGCTAGACATAGAGTTTTCCAGCAGTCACCATCTTGATCTAGGACAGCACTACCCTTTTGTTGTCTTAATGATATCCACAGATTTTTTGTTTCTTCTTTTACAAGGACTAGATGTGATCATTAAGTTTAAATAGAGTCATCTGTTTGAAGTTTAAATTTAAAATTTTTCTTTTTTCTTTTTTTTATTCTCTACCCCAGTTTCAGATTGGTTATTATACTGCGAGTCTTTTTCTTGATTACAAATTAATCTACGTCGCAAGTGAATTGTGCCAGCTTTAGGTATTTAGAAGCAATGGTGCTATTTTGAATTATTGTATAGTCAACACATTGTTCACTTTGTTAGATTTGACGCAGGTAGCGACAGGTGTCTTTCAATGAATTAATTTTTAAAGAATCTAGATTTCTTTCTTGTAATCTCGCTGGTTTTGCTAAGTTCTTTTCTGATTTTGATTCTTCCATAGATTTTTAAGTCTCCAAATCTTTTGCAGTGCTCTCTATGATTGTTTCATGTACGCTAATAACGAGTGGCTTTACCGTCACCTGCATTTATTAGTAATTTCTTCTTGTACTTTTTGCATCTGAATTTCATTTGCATTGCAGTAAACAGTGTGGACCAAAGATGAAGAATAATAATTCGCCGAAATTCGAACCGGTGACCTCTATTTAACAGTTGTTCCGGCAGAAGAAATGAACTAACAATTTAAACTGATTCAAGATAATATTAGTGCAAATCATACTACTACATAAAAGTAATAACATGTATACAACTAAATTTTCAGTAGAATATAAAGAATAATTTTAACTTGTGAGAGCTGATCACCTGCCAGCTTTAAAGCTCGAATAGCTGAAACAGTGTTTATAAAGGAAAAAACGGACTTTCGAAACATAAAGATGCAAGTTTTAGGGATGAATATCTTTTTTGATCTGCTCAGATTACTAATGTTCGTAAATTTAAATGGAAAAAAAACTAGAAGAAAATGAATGATGTTTTTATAATGGTTCAGCTAAAAAAAATTCACGATAAAATTACGGTCACAGCAATTTTTTTGTACTTTTTTCAGCTTTTCATTTAAATTTAAATTTCGTTCCGTAAAGAAACTTGAAGCGACAAAGATATGTTTCTGAAGATGAATGCTGAAAAAATCGTGAACTGAATATGTGCGTCACGGGAAAATTTTAAAACGGGAATTTCAAGTACAAGTAAATGACTAAAAAAAACAGTTAAATTTTCTAGATCCTAAAGTGTGGAGAGACGGCTTAGAGAATTAAGCAAGGACATACTAAAGGCATGAGGGGCAGGATTGAACAGAGAGTAAACTACTTAACAAATGTATGTGAATGAATGACAAAAGAAAAAAATAAGAGGAATGGTAATTAGCTATAAGCCTCGTTGAACAACAAAAGGATGCTGTGAATAACTACAATCGGCAAGATCGTGAAAAGACATAATATATAAAAGAAGCTATATTCACTGAATGTTTTTCTTGTTCACCAGGATTTGATCTAATGTGCAGACTTTCATTTAACGATCCATTTGATTTTCATAGCTTACTAGATTTTTTGTATTATTTTCAAGAACCACTTCCGGTTTATTCATATGACATTGGTTTAGATTGTCCATATAAATATTATTTAACGCACTTATATATTTGAACCCGATCATATTATGTGCGCTTTTGCTTACTCCCCTTCATACTCCACTCTGTGAGCAACCGTTCTTAAAGTAGGCACATAATGATTTAGAAAGTGCTCTAAATATTAATAGTATTTCATCATCATTATTATTATTATTTATATGGCGTCTTGTCACTCAGGACGGC
The DNA here is from genome assembly GCA_037127315.1 of Ascarosepion bandense. Taxonomy (NCBI): domain Eukaryota; kingdom Metazoa; phylum Mollusca; class Cephalopoda; order Sepiida; family Sepiidae; genus Ascarosepion; species Ascarosepion bandense. Next base: position 2,030,933 of record JBBBDQ010001533.1, on the reverse strand, counting down.
TTGGCTATCTTCGCTCTGTCAATTTTCTTTAACTCACATCACTATTACAAGAGGAAGCGAACTTCATCACATCTGTGTGACGTGAAACGGACCTGGCTTGGCGTACATCCAGTTTCGCCCGTAAGCCTGCTCAGGAAATGTGGCGGTTGGATACACTTTTCCACTGAAAGTGGCGCTGAGCGATGTTGAAGACGTTTCCACGTTCCTTCCTCGCGGTGAAATATTAGACAAGGCAACACTTTGCCTTGATTAAAAGCTTGTCGGCCCCACCCAGCCTCGAGAATTTAGAAACATACGTGAAATAAGCAGTTACAATAACATTTGCTGTCTTCCTTTTGCCTTTCTATTATTTGTCTTCAGGATTTTCTGGTATTTTGTTTCAGTCTCTTTTCCTCCATACTTTGCTGCTTTCTTTTCAACAATTATACTTTTCCCCACCATCCCTCAGTTTCTCTCCTCTATCTCTGTCTGTCTGTCTGTCTGCCTGTCTGTCTGTCAGTCTCTCTCTCTCTGTCTCTCTCTTAATATATATATTCACATCCATCCTTTTTGTAATCAACTATTCTGTCTCATTCACACCAGGCATGCTTACGTAAAAAGTCTCTCTCTCTCTCTCTCTCTCTATATATATATATATATATATATATATATATATAATTTTTTTCCTGTTTTCCCCCTTGTTTTTTTTTGTTTTTTCTTTTTCTTTCTCAACATTTGTATTTATTTTCTCACTGTTTTGCTCCCCATCTCTTCCTGCTCTCGCTTTCATTTCTTGTCTCTAATTTTGTCACTATTGATCTTCTCACTCTCTATCTATCTATCTATCTATCTATCTATCTATCTATCTATCTCCATTTATACATATACATATATATCTATACGCGTGCGTGTGTGTATGTAAATATGTGAAAAGAGCATATATATATATATATATATATATATATATGTATGAATGTATGTATGTGTTTGTGTGCGTATCTTGTAATTTTGTTATAACAATGATTTATAAAAGCATTATATCACAACACAAAAAAGTTATGTTTCAGAGCAATACTGTTCTTTTTCATGTAATATGTTAAAATAAATAGTGAAAATGATTTATTTTGAAAATATAAGATGAATTCATGGTTATTTAGAAAATCAGGGAGTGGTAGTTGGAGAAAATGCTTTGGGTGTGTCAATATTGTTGACAAAAAAAATGAGAATTATTTAACTCTTTATAAAAGTAAATGCTTGAACAGTGTGTTTTAATCTACGTATTCTTTCACTTTCTGATAATATATATATATATTAATCATTTCACCCCAAGCAAGGCATTCCACTGCCACTATTGCGCTTGGGGCTACATAGGAGGAGATTGGGGCTACATAGGGGGAGATAAATGGGAAGAGTAGTTAGATATAAGAAATGTCAGAAGGGGGTGATAGATAGTTGGGTGGGTGGGAAGAGTGTTTGAAAGAATGGAAGTTAGTTTGTTAGGAGGTGTCTATTGACCTTACATTTAAACTCCTGGAGATTGTAGCTGTCGGGGAAGCAGTCATGTGGAAGAGAATTCCACAGTCTAGAAGTGCGAGAAAAGAAACTGTTGGAGTAGAAGTTGCGGTTGCATTTTATCGGTTTCACTGTAAAAGGGTGGGATCTAGTTGCTAATCTAGTATCGCGTGCAAATTCGAACCTAGGGGGCACCAGTGATCTAAGTTCATCGGAGCAGAAGCCGTGAAATATTTATAGAACAGACACAGGGAAGCCACGTCGCGCTGGTGAGAGAGAGTCTGCAGGCGGTCTGCTAAGTCGGTATCGATCACATTACAGACCCTCCGCTGTACCTTGTTTAGAAGCCCAAGGAGAATAGCAGGGGCACCCGACCAGATATGGCAACAATATTCAATGCACGGGCGGATGGTAGATTTATAAATATGCAGGATAGATTCAGACGGAAAAAACCTCCGGGCCCTGCACAGAGAACCGACTTACATAGCAGCGGATTTAGCAATGAATTCGATATAGTCATTCCACTTAAGGTCCGCTTAAAGTGTGAGACCAAGGAGGCGTAGTGTTTTACTCTCTGGGAGGCAAGCCTTGGTCCATGCTAATAGGAGGTAGGTGCGATTGTCTATGATGATTAATTGATAGTAGCTTCGTTTTAGAAGCATTAAAATTTACGAACCATTTCTTACCCCAGTCCACTCCAAGCTCGGCTGCAAGGTTAGCTTTGTCGCCCACACCAGATTTTTGGTCGAGGCGAGAATAAACTGTGGTGTCATCGGCGTACATACCTACTTGGGATCTTATGGTATCAGGGAGATGATTAATGTAGATCAGAAAGAGCGTAGGACCTAGGATAGAGCCTTGAGGGACACCCGCGTTCGTATGGTAGCTCTGGGAGGCATGTCCGTTTAATACCACTTTCAATATGCGGTTAGATAGGAATGACTTGATTAGTTCAAACAATTGTCCAGCTATTCCATAGCTCCGCAGTTTGCATAGAAGGCCAGCATGTCAAACTCTGTCGAACGCTTTAGAGATATCCAAGGCAACGGTTAGGGCTTCACCATTCCTATCGAGTGCCTGATATATGTACTCGGTGATGGTCGTTAGCATATCAGCAGTAGACCTGGTGAAACGGAAGCCATACTGTTTGTTTGAGAGGAGCCCGTGGGCCGTGAGATGCTGAACGACCTCGGCATTGATAATGGCTTCGAACAGTTTGCCAAAGATCGGGAGAAGGCTGATAGGTCGGTAATTTGCGGGGTCCGAGGGTTCTCAAGTGTTTTTAAATATAGGAACTACAGAGGAAGATTTCCAACAGGCAGGAAAGCAGGAAGCAGATAGGCAGAAGTTGTAGAGCTTAGAAAGTATAGAGGAAAATTCAGGGACACATTTCTTTAAGACTATGATTGGGAGTCCGTCCCCTCCGCTCGCTTTGTGAGGGTCAAATTTTGAGAATATATATATATATATATATATATATATATATGACCGAGTAATGAGTTCAATCATTATTTAGTGTTCTATACTATAGGCTTTGTGTCACATCTAAGCAACGCTTAGTAAATCGTTATATACAATATTTTCCGCTTTTTCTCCTCTCTCTTCCTCTCTCTATCTTTTCTTTTTACTTTCCTTCTCTCTTTTAAGGCCTCCTCTATTTATTTCCCTAGTTATCTTTTCTTTCCTTTACATCAAAGAGAATTTCTCTCTCATGTCTTCGTCTTGTCTCTCTTCAGTCTCTTCTCAATCGTTCCCTAAAAAGAAAAGTCTTAAGATTCATCTTCTTTAAACAAATTTTACGTCCTGCCATTCAAAGTGATAGAAAATTAATTTAATCGAAGTAGAGAAATCATACATTCTGTATCTGAGTTATGAGATACAAAACAATTTTTTGTTTTGGTATCTTATACATTTTTGTCGTCATAGTCATATGCTAGAAATAAGTACTCCTAATGCTTTTACTTGTACTCGATCTCCGACACTAAGAAGAAAGGCACAGCTATTTTAGTCACAAAGAAGGCCAAATGTATTTAGCCTTGCTTCGCGCAAAGTAACAAACAGTAATGAGACTGATTTACTGACCACAGTAGGGTGCTGAAATGCAACTGGCATTTACTTAAAATACCTCGACTAGGGTGAAATATTTACATTCGTTAAATCGTAGATGCAGATGCCCTACTACAAAGTTGTTCGCCTCACTTATTTTAAGACGAGGGGTCAGAAAGCTCAAACAAACAAAGAGTACGGTGGAGTGGCACGTTTACGTTAACAGCTTGAATTTTTATCCGTCTTATTATTATTATTTCATTTTATATGCTCTCCGCAATTTAGATATATTTTCCTTGGTCCATGAGCTCTTTCAAGCAGTATTACTACTTGCACACTCCAAATAGGTATCACCAAGGCATCTTGCGAGAAATAATAATAATAATAATAATAATAATAATAATGTGAATTTATGAGACCTTGTTGACAATCTAGTCAGTCATTTAGTTAAGTGCCATACGTGATCCATGACTTTCGATCTATGACTGACTCTTTTTCTATCTATTTGGCATGTTAGTAACATGTTCTCCAAGCCCTCCTTCGTCATTGCATGTCCCAGTAGCTTTAGCTGTCCTGATGCTCAGTATTAATTTCCTTTTCGTTTCTATCCTTTCCAACACCTCATCATTGCTCACAAGCTCGATCCATGATATCCGCAGCATGCTTCTGTAGAACCACATTTCAGTTGCTTCAAGTTTTTCCTTCATCTTTGATGATATTGTCCAGCATTCACTGCCATATTGAAAATACTGGATTCACATAGGAATCCAGTATTCTTTGTTTGTTTCTAGCGACATTTTCCTGTCCCTTAATACTCTACTTAACTTCTGGAACGTGTCCTTTGCCATGCCAATTCGCCTTCGAATCTCTATGTTGCACTTTCCGTCTTCTGCTTGAACACTTCCCAGATATTTAAATACCTGCTTGATTTTAATATCCTCACCTGTATTTGGCATTTTGGGTTGCTCTTTTGCCTGATGACCATGCATTCGGTTTTCTTGCAGTTTATTTGTAGTCCTTTCTTGTCACTCTCTTCAGTTAACTTCTGTAGGAGATCTTATAGTTTCCTTTTCGTGTCTGCTATCAGCACTGTATCATCTTCGTACCTTATGCTGTTCAAATTGTGTTCTCCGATGAAGAATCCTGGCATAATATCTAGGCTCCTCAGAATAGTCTCGCTGTACATGTTGAATAGATCCGGTGCAAAGACGCATCATTGTCTTACGACCCTTTCTATCTTTATATATCTGCTGAATTCGTTATTTTTCGGTATTCACACGGTTTGCTGTCAGTAGAGATTCTTGATTACTCTTATGTCTTTCCCAAATATGCCGAGGCTGCTGAGCATTTCTATCAATCCTTGTGGCGTTAAATGATCGACAGTTGAGTGACAATGGTCAGATTGCATTGTGCGATAGGGTGTTTTTGGTTCAAATAACTAGAAGTTTTCTTTTGTTTATTACAGTATCAATCAAATAAAAATACTAGACATTTTCTTCATAACAACAGATTCACTGACCTTATGGATTAAAAGATTGCTCCTCATAAGAGATCCTTATTGATTTTCAGAATACAACGAACATATTAAGAATTTTATGTCGATGGAAGACATTTAAAACCCAATTTTTAATTTTCCAATTCATTTTTTTTTCCAAAATAAGGTTTGATTTACAAATCCATAGACTCTGACAAATAATTCTTCCCTCCAGGATAGAAATCGTACTTCTGTGGTTGATTTTAATTTTTTTCGTATCGTAAGGATGAGTTGTGGGTGGGGGGTTAAAGGAAGACAGAAGATGATACATAAAGAGAAAGCGAAGGAAAAGAGGAAGAAGAAAAAGAAAGAGTAGAAATGAAAACTAGAGATGGAGAAAGAAAAAGATATATTAGCGAGAGATGAAGTTAAGAAATAGAGCGGAAAAGAATAAAATATAGGAGAAAAACAAAGAGAAAGAGTGAAAAGAAGAGACTGACACCGGAAAATGTAAGAGAAACGAGACAGAAATGAGTTCAGGTGATCGATGTCACTATGTGTATCGTTCTCCTGAGTTAAGAAAAGTGAATAAGGATATTCAAAACTGGCAACCGTGTCTAATATATATTTGGAGTGTTTTGCTGTATTGTACGAGTCTGTCATCATCTACATAGCTCTTTCAATAATCGATTTTCAATTAAGGTTTCTAAATGTGTGAGGTTTACTCTTAAAGCAATTCTTTCTATTTTATTATTATGGCCACAACGTTAGAGACGATGTCGGTTCCATGCCAGAGGAAACTAGATCTTTCAGCCAATAAACCCATATTTTGACCTGGTTCCAGATAAAAATACAGCGGCAGTTTTGTAAAATAACATCTGACATGAAAATCTGTGTGAAGAATACATATATCATTGAACATAATTACACCTATTATTATTATTATTCATTGACATTTACTGAATATTATCGGAGAACAAATGGAGAATGTGAATATAATTAATGACCTGTTGTCTTCGTTGTATTGAATGAAAATAATACAATCAAGAAATATGTCACTTGTATATGACGTAGTTTTGCTGAATTCTGTAGTCACAATATAAAGGTCACTTCCAGTTTGCTCTCAATATTTCTCTTTCTGACATTGCTGACGACTTTCAGCATCAGTATGTATGCTCTATGGACGAGTCAAAGTCATATTCTGAATAGATGTTTTCATCGCCACAACACCCTTCATTTTAGATATGCACTTTCTTTAGAGGATACTTTTTCTGACATGGGTTCATTTCAAACGTTTCAGTCGGATTATGCCTTTGCTTCCATGGCATATTATTATAAAATTTGTTTCGGGAATATGCACTTCAAAAGTATCGTAAAACATGTCCATCGGTAAATTGATTCTAGTGGTTGCTTATTCTATTCATATCTAGACCTCGATTGATTTATGTCTTCTATGTCAGAATCGTCCACCTTTGACAATGTACATCATACTACCAAGGCGTTCAATAATTTTTCCTTCCTGCTATTTTCCTTTCAGGCCTTGAAGATTTTAAAGAAAGTTTTATTCCCGATTCTAAAGGACTTGATAGCTTCTAATTTCCAATTTTTCTTTTTAATCACAGGGAATAATTTTTCAAAATAGATCTCATTTTTCTAACAAACATGGGCTCAACAGGTGACATTTTAGCGGCAAGGTTTACATTTGACGCCATTCGATATACACTAAAAAATTATTTTAGTTTCTTCGGCTTCCAAGTTTTATCTTTTCTTAGATGTCAACAAACTGCTCAGCTTGATCATTTGATCTCGATAAATAAATCGGCGTTGTCAAGTGTTCAATCGGGTAGAAATTTTAAAATTCTCTAGAAGTATATTGAGTTCCATTATCTGATACCATAGTGTCAGGTACTCTAAATATTGAAGTAAGTTCGCATAAGACTTTAATCGTTATTGCAGTTATAGATCGTTTACATTTTAATATCTAGGGCCGTTTTGTGAAATTGTCAACCACAAATAGTATTTATCACTTAGTGGTACAGCAAAGTTCATATTTAGTCTTGCCCATGGTTTATCGGTGCTCGGCCATGCCTGATAATTTCTAAGTGATGACTTTGCTGCTGAATTACAACCATTTCATTTTCTAACTGTATTTTGAATATCTTTCACCAAAATAAACGTAGTTTCTCATCAGGGACTTCATCCTCCCCATTCTCGAATGTTCTACGTGCAATAGTGTCGAAATAGGTTTTTATGGTGATAATGAAATTACAACTATTTTCGCGTGCAAAAGTATTCCATCACAAATAGAAATTGCTGTATTATTTTTACCAGGGTTAATTTTAATTTTATTCCATTACAACTTAACGCCATTCATAGTTTTTGATAACCGTATACTTTTTAAGATGAATTTAGATATCGTCTACCGTGACCGGCTATTCGTTAATAGTGTTACACCGAAGACTTTTAATTTTGCTTTGGAATTCAAAATCTTTTAATATCAATCTGGACAAGCCATCTGTGCGTTCAAATTTTTGACGATAGAATTTCCATATTAAAATCATAGTTCACTAAAAAAAATGTAGTCGGTTTGCAATATGCGTAGAAATGAATCTCTTTCTTAGAACCGAATAAACTTAATAATGGACGATGATCAGTTTGCAATAGAAATTTTGTTCTCAATATCATCCTGTGAAATTACAGCAAAAATTATAGCAATTGATTCCTCTTCAATTTGACTGTAGCATTTTCATTATTAGCCAAACTTCTTGAAATGTAAGCAACTGCTTTCACTATACTATATTCAAATTTATGAATTATTACCCCTCCTTTGTTGTATTTGCTCGTGTCCGACGCACTATTATTTGTAGCTGCGGGTTGAAATATGCCAACAGTAATTCTGAAGTTAATAGTCTTTTTTTTTAATTTCTTCAAATGCTTTTTGAGATTCTGCCCATAATTCTATTTCGTACCCTTCTTAAGCAAACTATTCAGAGGTGCTCGCAATTTGTCCATATCAGACACATAAATATTATAATAATTTGCTAATCCGAGAAATGATTGTAGAATTACGGATGTAGCCTTCTTTCATGTTTGTCAATTATTTCACCGAAACATTAAATCTGTAGCGAACTAAAAAAAAACGATTGATTGAAAAATACGTTTTTCTTTTTCCTTAAACCTCCACACATTTTACTTGGCGCAAAAAATTTGCCTCAAATCGAGACTTAGGTGTGAAGGTTTGCTCTCAAATACGTCCGCATGCTACTTAATAAATAGTCCGTCAAAGATGACCAAGCACGGTATTTCATTCTGCCAGCCAAAAAGAACGGACGTCTGAGACGACGCACCCAACGAAATGCGCACGCACACCAACAGCCTGGTCAGAAACTGGTAACAACCTTGAAACTAGATCCTTCGGCTTATTACAAATAGATCAATACAGAGATACGCAGACACATACACGCATAGCATAGACGCTTATCAATATAAGATCACACACATGACGTGGACATCTTTGCAAATACACACGCGCTTTGCACATACACATATCTCAGTCCGACACGAACACGCCAAGGTTCGCGTATCAACAAATATATTTTTCATTTGGTAAACTGTATTTTTGTCCTTGTTTCAAATTGTAACTATGTTCAACAACTGGTGACCACGACGTCAAAACAAAGAATATGTATTGAAACATAACAGTTTCGCATCCAAAATTCGGTTTACAATTACTACATTGACCTCAAAAATATCACAACTTCTCATACATAGTTTTACATAGCTTTGCACAGAAACCATTACCACGCTCGTTATGGCTCGCTTACCGGCACAGTCTACCAAACTTTTTTCTTCACCCACAATTTGTCATTTCTTTCTTTCTCACGAACACAAATAGGAAAAACAGCCCTTTTTTTCCAATAACAACAAAAATATCTGACCCTCACTTGAAAGATTTCGAAGTATTCGTACATCACCGTCTACCATATTTTAACGTCTCAAACATTAAGAATTAGTGAATTACAAGCCATTTTTCCGTCAGGAAAATAACATCACCAAGAATCAAGTTTGCAAATGTGGTGGAAGTGCTGCTATCCGAAGTCGTAGACAAGGTAACTGACTTGTTGGACGCAGTACCTGAAATAAATACGTATGACACCCTAAAAGATGCCATCATCAAAAGAATCGGTCGCTCCGAAAAGGCCATGCTACGAAACGTGTCCAGTAACACCAGTCTCTGTGACAGGAATCCTTCGCTACTACTGCGATATATGCGAACGCAACTCGGACAAAATAGAATGTCCGAGAAAGTAGTACGGCGATTGTGGATAGACAGCATTCCTCGCACCACAATACAAATACTAGCTACAATGATAGACACCACCCCTCTCAAAAAACTGGCAGACTCTGGCAATAGATGACACGATTCCAGCAGTAGTTCACAAAGAATTATCATTTCCGCATTATCTCAAATTGTTTGAAGAAAATTCACCACTGACAAGAATCTTGTAAAACAAAAAAAAAACACAAACACTCGTACTCAATTAGAAAGCATTTGATGTTTTCAACTTAGCCAAATCTGCAGTAACAAATTTTACCCAACTAACATACCTCAGTGACAATGTTGAAGCTAAACTGAATTTGACCATTGATGCAAGTATATCATCGGTAGGTGCAATCTTGCACCAAGAGATTGATAACACCAAAGTAAGTACCCATTTTTCTTCTCTGCTAAACTCAACCAAACACAGTCAAAATACAGTACATTTTCCAAAGAGCTTTGATTAATCCATCTTCAGACATATACTTTAGGGCAGAAGATTCACTATTTACACAGATCATAAGCCATTAATATATGCATTATCATTACATTTTGACAAGTACACACCCGGAGACACTCATTACCTAGACTACATATCACAGTCATCCACTGAAATAATTTACATCGAAGGCGACCAAAGCATAGTAGTTGATGCACTTCAAACATTCAGAACGCTTTTACTTACGATTTACTCGCTCAAGAGTAAGAATCAGATTATCACTCGTCCTACCATCTATCAAGAGTATTGTTGAACAGGATTTTGGTTCCACCCCAGCTGAAATTGTTATCGATACATTATCTCTACCCGATTGATACTTCAACAACAAAAACGACCTACACACTACAACTACCTTTGTACAGGATCTAAGAACGCTGATTACTCCAACGCAGCCAACATTGAGACACGTCTACATACCCAAAACACTTTTTGAGAGCGAATACGTGTTCGTTCACGATGGTACAATTCTAAAGCCTTTACACCCACGTTAACAGGATTCTTACCAAGTAATCAAAAGGACAGAAAAAATTTTCACAATCGTGAAAAATGGCAAAAATGACACTTCTTCTATAGACATATTAAAACCAGTTTCAACGAAAGATAAGTACAGACACTTTCCAATACGCAGACACACATAAAGACATCTTTTCAATGCCATTCCTCACCCACTTCAATTTGAAGTCATGCCCAAGACATATCAGTTTTTTTTAATTTACAACCATTTAATTTGGCAAATATATCCTCTGGAGTTGGGAGAAGGCAATCATTAAACTCAGTTGAAATATCTATGCATAAATGAATCTTATTTTTCTTTCTAATATAAACCGCTGTCGTAGCTCATTCTAGATAATCTAATTTTTCAATAACACGCCGTTTTCTAACTTATCAAGTTCGGTATTTATAGACTCAAACGCAACAAAAAGTATATTTCTTTTCGGCTTAAAATCTAGTATTACACCTTTCAGTTTAAAAAATGCCTTCGGCCTTGTACATTTTCTCAACTCCTCTGAGAAAATATTCGGTAAATTATTTTTAGTTTACTCAGTGTTTCTTTAGCAGTGGTCTTTTCTTCTGAAAAACAACTTTTCTACAGAATGAATTAATTGAGCATTTCCACACTTCAAATAATTCTAACCAATTGACGTCTAGTAAATTCACGTTGTTACTTTTTAATATGTAAACATATGCTATTTTTAGTTTTACCCCAACAGAACAATTTTTCACGATTTTATCAAGAAAAATTAATTTCTTGTCCAATATTCTCCTTGCAACTGTCGGTTTTTCAAGTTAAGCTTGTCAATATTATTCCAGGGTTGTTCCTCAATAGTTGCAATGTCGCTACTAGTGTCCAATTAAAATCACACCGTAATATTATTCATTTTACTGTCACGAATTCTCTTATTTTAACTTCTTAGTTTTTTAGTTGGTAACACAACTTTCAGAAAGCTAATCTGGGCATTTATTTTTATTTTCGATAGCTTTGTTTTTACCTGTTTTACCACAATTAAAACATTTCTTGTTTTAAAGTTTTTTTTGGAACTGAGTATATCACAGCCATAACATGGGTTAAGTTTCATAGTATTTTTCTTTACGATTTTTCTTTTGGTGATACTGAGTTTTTTAGAGCTAGCTATACTTTTGGCCTGCCTTTTTGTTCGATTTCCGTAACTTTTTCGCAGGAGTCTGTATCGTTAACTTTGAATCCTGTTTAGATTTTGTAAGAATTCAAAATCGCATTTCAGGATCGTAGACCTTTAGCGAAAATTAAACATTTAAATCTGTCTGGGGATATTTCGTCCAGTTTAAATTTCTCACAGTCACTATATATATATTTGACTATACTGACATATGTAACAAAGTCTTCATCTTCGTCCATGGTAAGGTTCACGCAACGCCAATGTTTATTAAAAAAATGAATAGTTTGCCAAAAATGTTTGATAATATCGACATTGTTTTGGTTAAATGACCGTTCTGTTTGGAGTATTCGGCAAAATAAAATTCAGGTATTTATCATGTTCAGTGGGCACAGTCTTCTTAACAGGAAACAGACTTTTATCCAACCATCATCGACATTCTTCTCTAAAAATGGCATCGGACCTTCTGAAGTATGATTGGAATGTCTTCTTCTGGGACGTAATTAAATTCAGTAATTCAGTTAGCGATTGAGTCTGGCGAAAATGAAAATGACACATTGCCTTTTCCCTGCTTTTCGAGATTTGCCTTTATCTGGACTCGATATTCAATCCGTTTCCGCTGTATTTGCTGCAATAATGTATTCTGGAATTCTTGCTGTTACTGAATAATTATCTTCAATTCTTCCATAGTATACTAAGTATACGAAAACCAACAAAATTCTTTTCCGCGAATTTTCAATTTTCTTCGCCATCTATTTATGCTAAACAATATTTTTTCCTTTTCATGTAAATTTGAATACTCGTCACTACTGTTATGTCTTCGAAGGCATTGAATGAAGATGGGAAAATCAAGAAGTATAATGTCGCTTGGATCGACGTAGTTTTGCTGAATTTTCTTGTTAGAATATAAATCTCGCTCACACTCTCTTTCTACTTTCATTCTCTGACTCTCCTGATGATTCTTGTTTTCTGTGTTTATGCTAAGTCATATGTGTATGTCTAAGTCATATTCCGCCAACATAATACTTTTCAGTAGTGGCAACAACGAAGTTTCTAGCAGACCACGCTTGCAAGATGAACATTTAAGAAGACCAAGCAGTAAAAGCCAGCTCAGTAGATGGGTAATGCGTTTAAGAGAGTGATGGCAGGGTGAAAGGTTTTTGTTCATTGCTGGCAAAATTACCTAAAGAATAATAGCGATTCTAACAAGAATATTAAATTGTAGCTAAAAATTTGTATTATCCAAAGTTGTTGGATTATACACCCTGTATCTTTTATGGTCTTCGTGAAAATAAATAGGATCTATTAATTTCGGAACCTCCCTTAGTAGTTAAGATTGTTTCAGATCGAAGTTTTTCTTAGTACTGGCGAACAATGGTCCCATTATTTAGAAAAATGCTTTTGTTTATGTCAAAACATTTATATCGCTTTAGATAACGGAAGTGAAAGATGGAGGTCATAAAAGGTATAGTATGCTGTTTAGGTCAAGGCATTTGTAACCTAATTGTGTTGTTTTTTTGGTCAAATATCTTGCCTTAGTATCAGACTATTCTCTTTTATCTGGGTGGTTATTGATCGGTTTCGTTGAGCGTAAAATTATCTGACTCAATGATTTCTTATGTCCTTATTAATCTATTGATCCATCAACAAGTTCATCCGCTATTAACCGAAATGGCTTATTTGCCTCGTTTTACGATCAATGCATTGAATTATCTATTTGCAGAAGCCTGTGCACATACGCAAAATCTATCCTACACACATAAAATCGCACGTACACACAGACAAGCTCAAACACGCACACGAAACACAGAGACAAACATACACATATAATACTGAAATTTTTTAGGGCTTATTAATATTTGGTCATTTGATTACATTTAAAAATCAGGTGAGGGCAAAACACACACACTCACACATATATATATAGGTGTGTGTGTGTGTAAAAAATATAGTTTTACGTTATGATATGTGTATGGGTTTAAATAACAGGGGTAGAGTGTATGTAATTATAAAAGTTGTCATTGACGTCAACACCCAGCGGCAATAGTCTGTTTCATACATATAAGCAATGGTCAGACCTGTCCACTTTGATATATATATATATATATATAAATATATATATGTGTGTGTGTGTGTGTGTGTGTGTGTGTGTGTGCGTGCGTGTCAGTGTGTGCGTGTGTGTGTGTGTGTGTGTGTGTGCGGGTATAAAGCGTTCATATATGCTGAACGTTTCTGTACTGCTATATATATATGAGTTGAATATATGAAACAAAGTCAAAGATGAACAGAATAAGTAAAGAACAAGTAGGAAAAAGTGTCTTTAATCTAACATGTTTCACTTTAACAAGCTTCTTTCGAGAATTTTAAAGACATTATTATAAATCTCTGAATAAGCTTGTTAAAGCAAAACATGTTAAAGATATTTGTTCTTACTTGTTCTTTACATATTTTATTCATGTATATATATATATATATGTGTGTGTGTGTGTGTGTGTGTGTGTGTGTGTGTGTGTGTGTGTGTGTGGACAGATCTGTTTCGCAGTATCACAGATCATCCCTACGGTTAGACATCCGATTGCTTCTAACCAAGTATTGGCGTCAGTCAGCGTCACTATCGCTGTGCTATGGGTGTTCACTAGAGGAAGGCTGACTTTAGCGTGTTATATACAATGAATATACACGCCAGTAGCTGAGAGTGTCCGAATTCGTTACTGAATAAACAATGCATAAATGCGTAAGTAGCTTCTGTTTTTTCAAAGCCTACCATTCCTTCATAATGCGCAATCGGGGTGTGATATATATATATATATATATATATATTGATTGATTGATTGATTGATTGATTGATTGATTGATTGATTGATTGATACTTAGTTTTTGTTCATAATTTATATTAAAAAGTATCCGACACAATTATATTGTTGAACATTTGAATATTTTTTTATTTTTAAACGAGTTATTTCGCTACCTAGGTTTCTACCATGAGTGGTATCTTCAGGCAATTTTCAATAACTGATTTTACCGTTTACCGTTTTTCTTTTAAAGCACGCTCTTGTAACGGTATTTTATTTGAACACTCACGTGGCAGGGAATTTATAAGCGCGCAATTTCTAAATTAAAACGAATTATGGCGTTTTCATCGATGGTTGTATGAAATTAATAGATCCTTTTAGTATGGTTACACTTAGTCATAATTTCCGTTCTTTCATTTAACAATTCGTTTTTGTTTGGGAATAGCATAATTTCTAATTTTTCTTCTTGGTACAGTCTACATATTTTTCCACCGTTGTCAGGCTTGGCTGTTTTTACAATGCTCCACGTTATGTCTAGGTCGTTTCCATATTTCGATTTTAATTTCCACAAGTGGCTAGGCAATATTTTACACTTTTTTTAATTTTTCTATTTTGAATGTAGACCTGTGATTAAACCACCTTCTCTTAAAGGTGTCTTTGGTTGAGCCCAAATATATTTTATTTTGGCCATTTGGGTCATGTGCCTTTGCCTTGTAAATTTCCAAACGGTAAACGATAAAATCAGTTATTAAAAATCGCCTGAAGACACCTCATGTTAGAAACCTAGGTAGCGAAATAACTTGTTTAAAAATGGAATATATATATATATATATATATATAAGGAGAAAAGGAGAGCATAACAGAGAAGTAAAGCATGAGAGCCAGATTACTTCAGATCGATGAAGTTATAGAGTATAAAACGCTTTTTTTACACTGACGATAGATAGATAGATAGATAGATAGATAGATAGATAGATAGATAGATAGATAGATAGATAGATTATTTATAAGCAACCTTGTAACTGTTTGACTATCCACTTGACATTCGCTTTGTTCAAACTCGGCCAAAGCATTGAATTTCATTTCTTAATTTCTTTCCCCAACACCAGAACCAATCTTCTTTTGCTTACTAGGTTGCTGTCTATTTACATGGCAATATTCATGGTCCTATCTGCCAGTTCAAACATCTTTAAATACACTTATCAATCTATTTACCCATGAATCAATCAACCCATCTGTCTCACCCATCCAAATATCGATCTTTTATAAAACTCTCAGCAAGCATAATCAAACATTTATGCGTGTTTGTATGCCCTAACACACTCCAGACACACACACACACACACAGACACACACACACACACACAAATATATATATATATATATACTTCTTCAGTACTTCGTTACTCTTCAGTAATGAATTGAATTCCCATTGACTGTCGTGTGTATACACCGAATATATATATGTCATGCTAGAATTTCCACTTCTCACATCCCATGCGCATATGTCTTAGGGAGTAGGGACTCCGACTAAAGTCAGATCGATCGAGTTTTGATCCCGGCTGATGTGAATGACTAATATATATATATATATATATAAATATTGATTGTTTAGTTACTTGGTTTTCGATCATAATAAAATTCGACCAGTGCACATTTGTATTAGAAAGTTTTCAATAAAATTATATGATAGAACTTTTGAATATTTTCCATTTGCGCGACCCCGGTTTCTACCATGAGTGGTGTCTTCAGGCAATTTTTAATAACTGATTTTACCGTTTACCTTTTCTTTTTTATTTACTACTTCTCTATATAGGAAACCAACTAGCATAAATTCGTGTCTTCTTAATTATAATAGTGAATGTCCCCAACGATATAAGTTAGCTGTTATAAAAAACTTACTTCAACGCACACAAATGATATCTTCTTCGAAATCTATATTTTATAAAGAATTACACAACATTAAGCAAACACTAGTCAATAATGGATTTCCTAACTCCGTTATTGATCAACAAATTAAAATGTATCTCAACAAACTTAACAATAGCTCTAACAATAATGATAATATTAATAATAATGGTTTACATCAAAATAAACATAACACTATTAACTTATACTATTGCAACCAAATACATAATAATTATAAACAAGATGAAAAAACTATCAAAAACATAATACGTAGAAATGTTAAACCAGTCGAAAGTAATAATCAAATTAAACTCATTATATATTATAAAAAGTTTAAAACAATTGACCTCATAGTCTATAATAACCCAACAGGCACTAAACTAAATTCTTTACAAAAAACCAATGTAGTGTACCAATTTACATGCCCATTCAGAGATTGTATCTCTGATACTACTCAAAAACCTAGTACATATATTGGTTTTACCACAACCACGCTCTCCCGTAGACTTACATGTCATCTTTCTGATCAGAGTACTATTAAACAACATTTCTCTGAAAAACATAAACATGTAGGTAATATCAGACAGATTTTGGTCAACAATACGGTGATCCTTACTCATACACACAGTAAGAGGAACCTGCAGATATTGGAGGCCATGTACATCAAATCAAAACAACCAACACTCAATAAAATCAACTTTAAAACAGGAAATAACATATTACATTGCATTTGACTAGATGGTTTTGTTGTCATTTCGCGCTATCCCGCGGTGTGACGTCATAAAACCGCATCGCAAACTTAAGAACTGCGTTTATTATTTTTGGTAACTATTGCCGTTGCCAAGCGGAGTTTTATGTCAACACAAAATAAAATCGTCGGTGATGGTGGATTTTATAATATTTCAGTTTAAACTACCTCTCTGAAGATGGCTCATGTGAGCCGAAAGCTTAGAAGAAAACCAATAAATAATTATCCAAATGTTGGAGAATTTTTGTCTTTATTTTCAACTGAAATTAAAGCAAAAATACGACGTTTAGAACGGCTCATGATTAAACATAATAGACATTCATTGTCTCTTATATTTAATAGAATATGTCTAGAAAATTACTTGCTGCCTCGATATACTAAATATATATATATATATATATATATATATATATGGTATGACTACATAAGAATTGTATGTTGCGAAGTTATACATCAAACTTATGCTTGTCTCTTTTACTTTTTACATACCTTTATATATGTGGCGCAATAGATATCGGCTCGAAATGAGAAATCGGATAGCCGAGTTCAAATTCTAATTGAATCCATTACATTCACTGACGTAAAAATACCGCTGTCATGTATGGAAAGATCACCCAAACGTGTATTATGTATGGCACTTAACTGACGTATAAATAAGCTCTTCTGGTATGCATATAAAAACTTTTCTACACATGCATTGTACTACGCATACTTGTAAAGATGTTTTCTATATGCACTTGTATACGTTTGACTTGTACATACGGATTCTGACATACAAGGATTTATGCAGTGAATAGATAGATAGATAGATAGATAGATAGATAGATAGAATGGCGATAAATTCTCAGACTAAGATCAATTTCTAAGATCTTTTTGTATGTAAAAATGTTTCAATACTATATATATATTTTAATACTATATATATTTTTAATCATATCACCCCGAGCAAGGCGGTAACGCCACTGATATGCAGGAGGCTACGTGAGAGTGAAAATATTGGAAAAGAGAAAGCCGGAAACCACATCCTGAACAGGGAACAAGAGATGATCCTCTACACCTGTACAATAGACGTGGGTGGAGTGTTATATATATATTGTAATTTTGTTGTTACAATTGTTTATAAAAACATATTACTACAAAAAATTTCAAGTTTCAGAACATTATTGCTTTTCTTCGGGTCATATTTTTAAAACAAATGGTGAAAATAATTTATTTTGGAAAGTATGAAATGATCATACGGTTATTTAGAAAGTTAGGAAGGGGTGGTTGGAGGAAGTTAAACAATATAATTAAGGGTGTCTCTGTATTAGAGCGAACACTTAGGGAAGTGTTCGCTCTCCCAGTTGATGACTGCGCCACTGAGATTTCTTCCTGAGTGAAAGCTGGGGTTGGTGCCTTCATACCTACCAGGAACTTTCGTTTCAAATCTCATTCCTTCTCTTGGTTCTCTCCTGCCTGTTCAGCCGCCATTGCCCACAGGAACCACAGGAACCACTATTCCGACTATTTCGGAGATATGCATCTGATCTCAATAGGCGCTTATTCACGTCTGCTCGTAATGAGCGCAAGAGGATCCTGAATGACGCCCAGCGGTTGTTAGAGACAGCGAGAGAATGAGACAGCGCATAGCTGACCGCAAGTTCGGCTCCAAGGACTACTGGCGGTTATGCAAACGGGTGCTGAACAACAGCAAATCCTCTTTCTCATCCAACTCCACATTTGACTCAGATGGAGTACCCGCACTTGACTTCCCTATTAAAACTGAGCCTAAACTGAACGATGTATACATTAGTATCGCGAGTACTATCAAAATTTGATCCCCGTAAGGCGGGCGGTGGTGATGGAATCCTGGTGATTGTCCTTAAGAAATATGCGCCTGAACTTTCCTCTGTCCTCTCTAAACGCTATAAATACTGCCTTTCCGCTTCCTGCTTTCTTGCATGCTGGAAGTCCTCTTCTGTCGTTCCTGTATTTAAGAACTCTAGTGAACCCTCGGACCCATCCAACTATCGTCCTATCAGCCTTCTGCCAATTTTCGGAAAAGTGTTCGGGGCCATTATTAATGCTGAAATAGTTCAACATCTGATTGACCATAAACTATTCTCTGACAGGCAGTATGGTTTCCGCTTCGACAGGTCCACGGCCAACATGCTAACGACCATCACGAAGGAGTCCGGCGACGCTCGTGGTGTTGCCCTGGACATCTCCAAGGCTTTTGACAGGGTTTGGCACACTGGCCTTCTATGCAAGCTACGGGGTTACGGTATTACCGGACGCTTGCTTGATCTAATCCAATCTTTTCTATATAACAGCATAATGAAGGTCGCCTTGAATAGGCATGACTCCACATCCTACTATACAAACGCTGGTATCCCTCGGGGCTTTATCCTAGGCCCGAGGCTCTTCCTTATTTTCATAAATGATCTCCCGGACGAGATCACGTACCAAGTAGGCATCTACACTACAATTTACTCCCGCATCAGTAAAAAATCCGGCGTGGTGGACAAACATAACCTTGATGCTGATCTTGAGAGAGATCTACATTCTGTGGTGGATTGGGGTAAGAAGTGGCTTGTAAATTTCAATGCGTCTAAGACCAAGCTACTGTCTGTCAATCATCACAGGCAACCTCTCCTGCCTCCCATAAGCATCGACCAAGCGAGTCTCCTCGAGAGCAATCCACTGCGCCTCCTCGGCCTTACCCTCTCTTCCGATCTCAAGTGGAACCATTACATTGAGTCAATAGCTAAATCCACTGCTAGGAAGGTTGGGTTACTGTGTCGGACCAGGATGATTTTCCGCCTGAATCTATCCTGCACTTATACAAATCAACCATTCGTCCATGCATAGAGCACTGTTGTCATATATGATCAGGTGCCCCTGCTGTTCATCTCAATGTTCTTGACACGCTCCAAAGGAGAATCAGTAATGTAAAAGGTACCGACTTGGATGTGGCTTCCCTTTGTCTGTTCTATAAATACTTTCATGGCTTCTGCTCCAACGAACTTAAGTCACTGGTGCCCCTGCAACAGGTGTTTACTCGTGCAACCAAACTGGCAACTGCGTCTCACCCATTGACAGTTAGATCAACCAAATACAGACGACAATTCTACTCCTGCAGCTTTTTTCTCGCAATTCCCCACTGTGGAACTCGCTTCCATATTCCTGCTTTTCTGACGGCTACAACCTGCAGGAATTTAAATGCAATGTCAATACTCATCTCTTAACCGTTTGACTCTAGTTCTTTCTACACCACCCTGTATATCCTTTCCTTTCTCTCCACCTTTGCAACTGTCATCACACCTGTATTCCCATCCTTCTCTTGGTTCTTTCTAACTGATTCGTCTTTCTCATCACTCTCCTCCTATCTAATCTTTTTACTCTTATGTAGCCCCTGCACATCAGTGACGTTACCGCCTTGCTCGGGGTGATACGATTAAAAAGTTGAATTTTATTAAAGAACAGTTGGTTTAATCTGTAATATTGCAAAATCAATTCATGACATCATTTGTTTTGGTCCACTGTAACAATCCAAGGTTCTGTTTGATTTGTTTATTAATTCTTTCTAGAATAATTTTATTAATTTTACCGATTTCTGGCATGTTGGTATTAATGATTCTGGTGGGTTTATTGGTTTCAAAATTAAGTTTATCGTCTTAACGTTATGTAAGCTTCTTTAGTACGAAGTTTACCAACTTTGTCACTAATTTTGAGTATGTCAAATAGTTTTGCTTGTTGTATTTATTTTGTCAACTAATGTGAATTATTATTTGCTTTTTTATGATTTTTAGTTATTTTTTTTTATTAAAGTGGTATAATTCTTGGTTTTAATGTTACAGAAATTAGATGTTTTAACAAACACTTTGTCTAAAGTTTTTATGTTAAAAAACAATATGATCAAGGTGTTTCTGAAAATTATTCTTTTGTTTGTGAAAATATATTTTATTGATTATTTTTAATAAACCATTTACAAAACCAGATTCTCTTCCAATTACTGGTGCGATCTTTATGCTTTTGAATCCATAAGGTTTGAGTTCTTTATTAAACTTACAATTGTAAAAGAAGAAATAAGCTTTCCATCTCAGCCTTCTAATTAAGACCTCCGTCTTTTGGACAAGTTTCAGTTTGTTTAGGTTGAGAATGTTTTTGAGAGAGGTTCCAAAATATGCTTTTTCTATTGTTAGAGTAAGAAATAAAAATAAATGTATATAGTGCTCTACCAAAGTGGAAGCTAAATATTATAAGGAAGTAAAAATACAGATAGATTAAAAAACCTGAATTTACTTTTATAAAAAGTATTCAATACAGAGCAGAGCTTAATATTTTAATTTTGTTATAACGATAGTTTATAAAAGCATTATATCACTAACCAAAAGATCATGTTTCAAACAATATTGTTCTTCTTTGGGTGATGTTTTAAAACAAATAGTCAAAATGATTTATTTTGGAAAATATAAAATTAATTCATAGTTATTTAGAAAGTTAAGTGAACATTGAAGTCAGCACCAAGTGGCGACAGTCTGTTCCATGCTCAAACGCAATCGTCTGACTTGAAGATTGCGTTTCCGCTTGTAAGAGACTATCGCCACGTGGTGTTGACTTGAATGTCCATTTATAGTTTTACATAGGCGCTATCCCTGATAGCCTCCTCAATATAGCATACCTTAAAACTATATATATATACATATTAATAAACGTATTGTGATACCCTTCAGAACCTACCCCTAAATTTAATATACAAAATGCTTCAAGCAATTTACAAAACTTATATATATATATATATATATATATATATATATTAGTCATCCACATACAAGCTCGTTTCGCTTCATCACAGCTCATCAGTGTGACTAGACATATCCACTCGCCGGGATCAAAACACGACCGATTTGGTGTCAGTCGGAGTCTCTACTTCCTAAGCCATCGACGCATGGTATCAAAGAAGGGAATTTTTAACGTGTTGTATATCAGCAGTGTTTACACACGCCAGTTTCCGAGAGAACTCAATTAATTTCTGAAGAGTTACGCATATAGCTAAAGTGGAAACTGTAAGTTCTGTAAATTGCTTGAAGCATTTTGTATATTACAATTAGGGGTAGGTTTTGAAAGGTATCACAATACGTTTAGTAACATAATGGAAGGTAAAGAAGCTGTTGGGTATTACCTATTTATTATTCATTAATATTTCGAGATCAAAGTTTCATCTTCAGAATGATAGGAGAGCTTCATTACACGTCCGTTCGTGGACCGTGTCTTTCAACGGCAGCAGTAGCAGCAAATGATGGCCATTCTTTGAAAGGCACGGTCCACGAGCCATCTAAAACCCCTGTTACGGAATGTGATTCCGCAGAAAAGATAGTAAAGCGTAAAAATAGTGTAAGAACTAGACATGGAAAGCGTAGAAAAACGTATTCTGGAAAGACGTGACTAAATTGAGCTTTTTAGTAGTAAGAGGAGAGTGTATGTGAGAAGAAAGTTAGGGGCAAGATAGTTAAATGATGGATGTTTTATAGTGTTGTGTGTTTGGGGATAAAGATGGCCAGAAGTTTAGTTTAGGTTAAGGGAATCATGAAAAAGAACAAAATATCATTTAACTTTTAAAAGACCTGCTCTACCATCTGGTGTACACATAATTAGAAAAAATTCACATTTCAACAATACAACAGCCAAAAACACTTCTGAAATGTCAAAAAAGGCACGAAGTTTTAGAAATTATGACTTCGCCGATATACTCTCCGGAACTCTCTACCGTTAGATTAGTATTGGATAGGATAGTTCGAAGAGAAAACGTGTGAGAGTTAGCTTTTTTAGTTATTGAAAAATGCTTGGGAACACCTGCCATATATTTTTTAATTTTCGTTTCACCTATGTTAAATGTTTTGTCTTAATATTTCCCTTTCAGAATATTTTTCCATCAGTTTCTAAAAGAAAATCTTTAATTTAAAAAGTAATATTTAGTTTTTAATGTAAAATATTGCATAGCGTTCTATCCCACCTTGTTGAGCCGCCCAGTTTTACATAGTTATTTAAAACTGAAGATAGATCGCCGAAGTTATCAAAAACGGCAAAAAATGTACGTCTTTGAAATATTTACGAAAATTCAAAGAAAATTACAAGCTTTTTCTGTCTACTAGTAACAAAATACTAATCTGGGGAATCTGCATTATATTCCTCTGCATGACTAGTTACTTTAACTTATACCGTACATACTTAATATTTAGATTCTTTCACCTCCTCTTACCTGTCCATTTCTTTTTTTTTTTTTTTCAGCACAGGATTTTAGCATCGCGGTAGGACAAAAGTTAAGCCTATAAAGGGCGAAGGAACTTTTAAGGAGTCAGCAGCCAGGTTGTGTCTCAATAAATCACCGTGGAGAAGGCAACGGGATGCCACTTCACTATCTATCCCGCGAACAATCATGGCTTTTGAAAATAGATATATGAAACCCAACGGCGTAAAGTGTGTTAACTTCTAAGGAAGTAACTCTTCGCCCGGTAAGGATCAACATGGACAACAGGTGTCACCTGACCGTCATCCAGCGACTGTTAGCATCAACGGCGTAAAGGGGACACATTTTTCCAAAATTTGCCTCTCACCCGGGAAAGAACAACATGAGCAACAGGTGTCTGTGCGCAACAAAAAAAATATCTTGGGGACATCGAACGCCAGGACGCTCAACAAGTGTGATCAACTTGAGAATGTCAAGCAGGAGATGAACAGACTGAACATCAATGTTCTGGGAATATGCGAAACTAGATGGCTTGACAATGGAGACTTCAGCAGCAACAACTACAGGATAATACACGCAGGAGGCAAAAATAACGAAAAAGGAGTCGGCTTAATACTGGACAAAGAAATGAAGAAATATGTTCTGGGATACTGCCAGCTTTCAGAGAGAGTACTCTTTGTTAAACTGAGAGGAATACTCTTCAATATATCAATTATAGTAGTTTATGCACCAACAACGCAAAGCAGGGAGGAAGAAATACAATAATTCTACTCCATGCTGGACAATGCCTAGGCTCAGTGCAAAAGCCAAGACCTTAGAATCATAATGAGTGGCTTGAATGCCAAGTTAGACAAAGAGAGAGAAGGGGAGACGATCGGCAACTTTGGATTAGGAATCCGCAACGAACGAGGAGAAAAATGGTCCATTGGTGAAAAGCAAATGACCAGGTAGTAACTAACACCTTGTTTCAATAACACCCACGACGTCTATGAACATGGAGAAACCTAGGAGAAGGCACAGAAACCCAAATAGATTATATAACTATAAACAGGAAGGAGATTCAGAAATGCAGTAGTTCAATGCAAAACCTATCTAAGTGCCGATTGTAGAAGCGACCTCCACCCATTCATCTGCAAACTAAGGGTGAAACTCTGGAGAATGAAGAAGCATAGTACAGCACCAAGACTGCAATACAACACGCTTGTGAATGACCACAACCTGCAGAAAGAATGCACTAACAGCGTAAAAAGCAAATACGAAGAACAAATTTGAAAAAGAAACTTACAATGGGACTAAGAGAACTGACATGACAAAAAAAACTGCTCTTCAACAGAATGCATAAAATCCAATTATGGAACGATCACATTGAAGAAAGAGGAAATACTCCAGCGATGGGAAGAATATATAAAAGATCTTTTCCACGACAAGAGAGAGCAACCAATAATACACAAATTGAAGACGGACCGGAAATATTAAAGTCGAAAGTGAAGGCTGCAATGATCAAACTGAATAGAAACAAAGCAGCTGGACCAGAGGGCATTGTAATAGAGCTGCCGATAGCCCTGGAAGAATTCGGCATAGAGAAAATTACAGAAATAATAAATTAAATTTATAATAGTGAGGTAATACCAGACGATCTAAGCAAGTCGATTTTTATAGTACTGCTTAAGAAACCAGGTGCAAACGAGGGCTAACTCCACTGAAGAATCAGTTTAATGGGCCACATTACAAATCTGATCGTCCGAATCCCGATGAATAGAGCGAGAAACAGAATCAGGCCAGAAATAAGACACGAACAATGCAGGTTCGTCAAAGGCACTGAAACAAGAAATGCCATATTTATGATTAGGATGCTCTCCGAAAGGGCAATACAAATGAAGAAAGACGTGTACCTATGTTTTATCGATTATGCGAAGGCGTTTGACAAAATACGCCACAAAGAATTGATGGAGATGCTCAGCAGCCTCGATATATTTGGGAAAGACATAAGAGTAATCAAGAAACGCTACTGGCATCAAACCGTCTGCATACGGACAGGTAACGAATTCAGCAGATATACAAAGATAGAAAAGGGTGTAAGACAAGGATGTGTCTTTTCACCGGATCTATTCCACTTGTAGAGCGAGACTATTCTGAGGACCCTAGAGGTTATGCCAGGATTCTTCATCGGAGGCCACAATTTGAACAACATAAAGTACGCAGATGATATCGAGCAGATAGCAGACACGGAAAGGAAACTACAAGACCTCCTACAGAAGGTAGCTGAAGAGAGGGACAAGAAAAGACTATAAATAAACAGCGCAGACCAAAATGCCAAATACAGATGGGGAATATCAAAATCAAGCAGGCACAAAAATTTAAATGCCTGGAAAGTGTTCTAACAGAAAACGGAAAGTGCGACACAGATATCCGAAGGTGAATTGTCATAGCGAAGGACGAGTTCATGAAGCTGAATAGAGTATTAACATACAGAAAAAATTTGCTAAAAACAAAGAAAAGAGTACTTGAGTGCTATGTGATACTAGCTCTTCAATATGGCAGTGAATGCTGGACAATATCATCAAAATGAAGGAAAAACTTGAAGCAACTAAATGGTAGTTCTACAGAAGGATGCTGCAGATATCATAGATCGAGCAATGATGAGATTTTGGAAAGAATGGAAACGAAAAGGAAATTAATACTGAGTATCAGGAAGAGACAGCTAACGTTCTTGGGACATGCAATAAGGAAGGGGGGCTTGGAGAACCTGATATCAACAGGCCAGGTAAAGGGAAGGGGAGACAGGGGAAAAAAGCGTGTAAGGTATTTGACTGGCCTGAGCAGGTGAATGGCAGAACGGGGGTTGCGTGGTATAACAGGAGAATGTGTGCTAGACCCACAGGGATAGGGAGACGTGGAAGGCCATGATCGCATACGTCCCGAAAGAACGAGGCACATGGAAGGAGAAGAATTCAAAAGCAAAGTTTCGTTATTATCGGGATACTATGCAACGAGGCGACTTCAATAAGGGTATTCTGCTGTGCTCACAGGAGGGCAAGTGGCGCCAGGAATTACTACCCATATCTGACATTGATATGTGGCTTGGAACGGCCTAGGCTGTAAAAGTGATGGAGGTAAGAGGTGACCACAGCGGTGCAAAATAGGCTAAATGTACTAATGTGGAACGTTTCTTAGCAAAGTTTTCTGTTGTAGTCCTTCAGTGGACACAATATTTTCCTTAAAATACATTTTTAAAACCAGAAATCAACCTTAACCCAAACATGTAAGCCCTGGTGATTTTTGCTAAGGTATTAAAATAACATTACCAATTTTGCCAATGATCACCAAGAAAACATCTGATCTCCGTTCACCGGATGGTGTATGATTTCTTTATATTAAAGGCGTGGGTGTCATTCATCGATTTCTGCCTTCCCATTTAGAATTAGACGCAAATGATCAAAATATAGACAGAGACTGACATCTCGTGTTAAAATCAAGCCATTTCCCCTTTACAAGTTACGTGTTTAAGAACCTGGATATCAAAAGTTTTTGTCCAAATTTTCCTGTAAGTGCTCAATGGGACTAAGATCTGATGCGTTTATTTTTTACATCATTCAAAGGAATAGAATACCTTGTTCCGCTGAAATATGCAAATTCTATTCTCAATGATGCTGATGTCAATAGTACGCGACAAAATACGTTTCTTATGAATAATAAAACTAAGTGTTTTGCAAAAGAACATTGCTCAAACCACCACACTCTGCATCGTATTGGAAATTCTCTAACCTACTTTTCTGGTCATCATTATTTTGACTCTAACAAAGACAATCTTGCTTTTTGCTAATAGGTACACAGCTTTCAATACATTATGAAATACTCAAGACCAACGTACCTGATCACGTAACTCACATGTGCATTTTCACAAGGCAGTCGTTGTCATTCGTACTACAGGTTATTGGTCATAATGTTTTGCCTCGGCAGTATATATATACGTTGATGTGAAATATTTACTGTCGGACATGGATGTTGAATTTTGGTAGATCAATCAAATTTGAAATATCTGAAGTTCATAGGAATCAACATCAGACAATAGAAAATACATAGCAACACTACACTTCCTGGGTTGTTGAAATCATTATCAATGTTCAGACAGTTTTTCCCATTTTTCAATTTTGCAGCTTTCATCTATGCGTTTTCTTATTTTATTCCAATTGCGTTTTTTTTCAGTCGTTACAAATCTACACCTCATCCTTATTCATACCTGTTGAATAATCCCCCGATTTTCTGTGCTGACAATGTAATTAACATTGTTGTTAATAGCATGTAAGCAATCATGTCTTTCCACAGGTAGAATTTCTTTAACATTTTTGGAAAGGTTAATGAAGTTGTTTAACAATTTACATTATTCGGGGTATTGTCCTCATCTTTATTGCCATTTGTACGATGTTTCGGCCGTTGTACGCTCCGGCCATTCTTCAGGTGCTAGGAATTTTGAACTAAACCCTTTATTAAAATCACTGGGATATATCATCCTCATTCCTTGCATAAAGCATTGATTGGAAGTCATGAGTTATCTCTCTAACCCTGCAAGTTACTTGTTCACCATTACTGTAGCCTGGTATTGAACTCACAACTCACAACTCTTTGGCTCAAGTCAAGGAATTAACCAACGTCTATATCCAGAAGAAGGCCGGAGCGTACAACGGCCGAAACGTCGTACAAATGGCAACAAAGATGAGGACAATAGTTCGTATAATGTAAATACTGTAAATACTACCTCATCTCAGAAATATAGACAAATACTGAAATGGTTTAACATTGCATATTTTACGGTTCTAAACTCTAGACTGGCTCCCACCTAGGTTAGAATAACCAATCTACACTGCTATGTAACTAGTTCGGAACTTACACTTGGATCACCAATTCCAATTTCTATACTTTTAACCCTTAACCCTCACCTGCAAATATATTATTGCGAATAACGTTCGTAAATTTAAAAAAAACCTCTGACGTCATTTAGTAAAGAAAATTATTTAGTGTAGAAACATTATTAATTTTTAACTCGTTTTTCTCCCTTTTTATTTTAAATTCACTTTTACTGTAACTCCCAAAGGATTATTTCAGTATCTGATGTAAGGCAAACCCGAAGGTTAAGAGATGTGAGCTCAAATTCGGTCGGATTTATTTCTTATCAACACATAAATTAATAAGCCTCGCACTAAAGAGATTATGGAGTTGCGATAAGAAGTAATTAAAATTAAGATGAAATAAATAGCTAAGTGAATTATTTCTGATAATTTAAGAAATTCAAATATTAAATTCAACAAAAAGATTGGATTTTAGAACAGATTTTCTCTTATTTTCATAAGAACTATTGCCCTCATCTTTGTGGCTATTATCACAACGCTTAGATCGTTGTACTCTCCGGCCTTCATCAGGTGCTTGTAGATTTGAGTAGCCTTCAGAGAATAATGAAGTGAACCCTTCATTTTATCCACGCAGCTAGATTGTTCTCGTTCCAATGTATATGTCTTGGGGTATCTCTTTCTTTAAATTTTAATTAAGTACCTAGTGAAGAGTCCATTCAGACAATAACCATGAAAGTAATTATCGAAAAGACAGAGAGGGGCAACTCTACGGAGGTGAGAAAATAACTGAAGCCGAAACGCCAGATCCAAGCCAATAATATTACTGACTCCACGGATACCCGATAAGTACTATACAAAAATTTATTAACTCTATACAAATAAGGCAGTTGCCAATAATACAATAATATTTTTTTTCGTAGTCGCCTTCGACATTAGGAATGTTGGTCTATTGACGCACAAGACAATAAATACTTTCCTCAAAGTCAGTTAAGTACCATACGTGATACACGCTTGCCATTGCTTTCTTCGGTAGACTGGCTGCCAGCCAAAGCTATAGAACTTAACTTGTCCTGTTATTTAACCCATAACTGGAGGAAAGAGACGGATTAATACCTTTCCCAAGGGCATTTGCGCGTAAGTGAATGCAATGAATTAAACTGGAACTCAAACTCGGCTCTCCCACTTGCCGTTCCGAGTCGATATCCACTGCACCACAATGCACATAAATGACTGATACCACCACTGCACCTCTACAACAACAGTGTCATCTATTTTAAACTTTTCCCCAGATAAATGTCGTTTAGTTCAAGTTTGGCGTCTTTTTTCTTTTTTTTTTAAATTTTTCATTTTACCTTATGTTCACAAAACGGAAATGTCTAAACATTGTGGAATCATTATTTTTTCTTTTTGACAATTAAATACGCTTTCATTGTTTGGATTGTGTAATTCTTTTGAATTCAAAATTCCTCAAGCATGTTCTTTCCTTATAAACAAGTAATTAAAGGTTGCGAAATTATTCTGATGGACATTTATCTTCAGCTTTTGAAACAATATGGTGAAGATTGTGGGCACTTTCTTATGGGTGGTGAGACTTGTAGATATAACATGTTACTGCGTGAGTAATCGTTAAAACGGAGCGAGGTTGGGAATAATAGTATATCAACAGGTACAAGACTCACACGCTGCGTGAAGTACATACACTGCGAGTGAACTGCTATTCAGTAGAATCACTCTGTATTTAGCACCTCCTCACTAGGGCGGATGCTCAAGATGGATGCGACACAAGGTCAATTAAAGTGGAATTCCGAGCCCTTAATCTCAGCCAAAAATATCCCATAAACCCTGCTTGAGACCGGGTCAGGTTCTAGTCTATTACCCCTACACGAGACTCTACCCTTCGGCAGCAGAGAGCCGACCAAGAGAATTTTGGGTCAAAGTATTTACCATCTCCCCATCAAGGCGGATGCGACACAAGATCAATTAAAGTGGCGTTTTCGAACCCTTAAGCTCAGTCAAAAATATCTCGTAGACCCTGCTTAAGGCTCGCTCGGGCTCTTGTTTATTCCCCCAGACGAGACTGTATCCTTCAGCGGAGCCCATTCTGGGTTACTCTCCGCTCGGAAGACGAGAGCTGAGTAAGAGAGAGTTCGGATCAAGAATGATTACTCATTATTCACTATCTCCCTTACCAAGACGTATTCGACACAAGCTCAATTAAAGTGGGAATTCCGAGCCCTTAAGCTCAACCAGAAGAGAGTTGACCAAGAGAGAGTTTGTATCAAGGATGATCATTCTCCTCTACTCCACTAGTGTCCACGGATTTAAGAATATAGGAACATCCCATTCTTGTATACAACAAGACTTTAATACTTCACTTTTCACTGGAGATTAATGTTGATCCCATGACCTGGAAGCATCTGTCCTTAGCAGATGCACTCAATGATTCAGCAGTCAATAAAAAGGTTGGGAGCATCTGTGTTCTAGGATTTTGACTTCACACCGCATGGTGGAGTGAAGGAAAATGGTCGTCGAAAGGCAGCAAGATATTTGTGTTAGTCTGTCGTCCTGCTCCACAGCAAAGTGTTTCATCATTTTTGTTATTATTGTAACTTTTGGATCATTGTGTTTTCCGGCGTCTCTCAAGTGCATATTGATCTGGGTAACCTGCAGGGAATTCTGAACTGAACCTTTTGTTTTATCAACAGGGTAGACTGTTGTTGTTCCACTGTTTAGTTAGGATGCTTTACCTCGTCTACTAAAATGTTCTGACTTGGATCTTTCAGATCATCATCTGTATCTTTAAGATTATCATCTTGATCTTTCGGATTATCAGCTGGTTGTTTCAGATTATCATCTGGACTTTTCAGATTATCATCTATTTTCGGATTATCATCTGTATTTTTCAGATTATCATCTGGATCTTTCAGGTTGTGATCTTGCTAGAAGTTTTAAATGACAGTTATCAAAGAAGTAGTTCCACAGAGATAAGGTTGTCGTTGCGGAAATCTATGGATATCTCAAGCCACTCGACCCCCACCTTCTTCGAAGTTAGTATTTGCGTCTGCAAATCGATCGGATTGCTGTTAACATATGCACAATATTTTATGCGTTTTAATATATGCCTGTTAAATCTGTAAATGTTTGTACTTTATTTTTGGGACATCACACGTCGATGCACTTAACCAGACATTCAAGAAAAAATTATTTCTTTATTTTTTCATATCTTTCTTCCACGCTTTCTTTTTTTATATTTTCGGCTTTTCTTTCCTTTTCTTGAAAGGAAGATATATTTTCTTTGGCCTCATTTCTTATCTATTCTTTCAAATCTTTTTATCGTTCTAACTTCAGTTTTAAGCTTTTCGTTTTTTTTTTACGCTCCGTATTTGGCAATTAAAGAAATGTCTATTCTCTTTCAATTCCTGTCACTTTAAATACGATAATTAGGGAAAAGAGTAAGAAAAAATAACTTTTTATTATCGGTTATTCTCAGGTTTTACCTATTATTACTTTTTGTTCTTTTTATTTACTCTTTTCTTTGTAACTGAAGAGAATATTTATTCAGTGAAATCAAGGGTGTAATGACGCCGTAGTCCGGGAATTGTTATTCGAACGAAAGAAAAACGATATCTTCGCCACTCAATTTTATGTCATTATGCCACATCACCCGTGCCATATTTCCTACTTTATATCCAACATTGAAGAGCTGCATTAAACGAAGACGAAATATCACGTCGTTTTTCCCACCATTTTTCTTTTCCGGTCAGAAGAAAATAGATGATTGGAATAAACTCAATTTAGCAAATTTTCTAAATTACCACATATTTTTTTCTTTCAAATAGTTTTTTCTGCTTCATCTGCTGTTTGTTTGTTTGTTTGTTTGTTCGTTTTTTGTTTTTGTTTTTTGTTTTTTGTTTGTTTTCTTTTGTTTTATTCTTTATTTGCTTTTTGTCATCTCTTTCTTTTCAGTTCAGGTGTATTTTCTTTCTTTGTTTAATTGTATAAAAACGATGGACGCCGTTGTTCCTGATTCAGAAACTTTGATAACAGAAATTCAATGTATTTTTCTTCAATATTTGCTTCTTTGATAGTTTCCATTTTTATTCTACAGTTTCAACTTTCCTTTTAGTTTCATTTTTACGAGCATGTTCACTTTATTAAATGATGACTGTTAACATGTAGAAATCAACATCTTTATTTTCGCGTTGATGATATTTTCGGCCGACATTTTATAGCGATTTTTTCATGACGTTTTTATTTTTTTGTTTCTATATTTTCTTATTAATTTTTTTTTCTTTGATATTCTGGTTTATTTTTTAAGAGTCGCATTTTAGAAGATTCTGATTTGTGCGGGACTGAGATGAATACTAGCCAGAAACCTAACCTTCGTGATTGACATGACATTAAACTAATCTAAAGTTTACAATTAAGTGGCTATCATCGACAAGAATCATTCTGAACGACATCGTCACTAACGGATTGGCGTGCGGGTCAAAGTAATCTTGTGATATTTGGATAATTCTATTGACCCTGATTTGCAAAGAATGTGCACGCAAAGAACTCAAAGATTGGGGAAAAAATTCAACAGGAAAAAGGAAAGAAAAACGAATGAACGCAGCGGTTAAGGAAAAAATGACGGGTAAACAAACGGACGGAAGGACGAACTGAAAGAACGAGGAAGAAAAAAGTAAGAAGAAGGCAGGAACAAAGGAAAGGTTTAAGAAATGAATAAAAAGTGAGAACGGACGAATGATCAAACGAAACGAAAGCTGAGGAAGAATGAATGATTGTAAGCTATATTTCCTATCTCTACATTGTCTATATCTATTTAGATCTATTCATCTATAAACACTCAAATTCTAATCGATATTTATATATAACGTAATATAATTTAGAAAAAAAAATTAGATATTCTACAATTTCATGAGTAATACGTATTTCACAGCAAAAAGCTGCTCGTCAGACCCAAAAGATACAGCAGTTAATAATATTCAAAATAATCTCGAAAAAAGTTACACACGTATCCCTGTCTAAAATAGAGATTTGTAACGGTAATCTACAAAAACAATTACTCGCTCATTCAAAAAAACCCAAAAAGAGAAAGAAAAAAAATATAGACAATTGATAAATGGGAAAAATATGAAAGACAAATATATATATATATATATATATATATATATATATACCATACCATAAAACTGTATCTTTATATATATATATATATATATATATATATATATACAAAGATACAGTTTTATGGTATGGTATATTTATGGGTTCAAGTATTATTAAGTATATTATCAAAGATAGACTATATCCCAACACCCAGCACCGACAGTCAGTTTCATGTTTAAACACTATTTTCAGGCTATGTGTGCTGTATTTTGGTTCGCTTATTTATATATGCTGGTCAGTGATGCTTTATGGCTAGAAGGTATGTTATGTTAACGGTTGTTGAGTAAAGTGCAACTGATATATCTGAAATTATTTTAATGTCTGTTGATTAGAAATAATTGTGAATTCGAATGCAGTTATTTGTAGCTATTTTTTGGTTTTGCTAGATAATTTTTTCATTATTTATTGTTAATTACTTTATTATTTGCTGTTGGTTATTATTATTATATTCACTTTGTTTAGTTATGAAGTCGGAGTTTGTTAATTTGTTTATTATTTACTTAATTCATTTAATTATGTATTGATTTAGATTTTTTCTTTATTTTATTTATTACATTCGTTTTTAGTTTTTGATTTTTACTTAACGTAGTAAAAGATTTTTTTTCGTATTTGCATTTTGAGATGAATTCTGATAATTTTTTGTAATTTCCTTATTTTTCGTTAATTATTGGTGTGATTTGGTTTATGTTTTTAATTTTCAATGTATATTTAAATGTTACGTTTCGTGCATTTACTATTTGTAAAGAATGTTTTTGTGCATGGTTTCTGTGTTTCCAAGATCCTTCAGTTACACCTATATATATTTTTTCGTTATCTGCTGATTTTACTGTAGCTTGGCATATTACATCGCTTTCAAACAGTTGCTGTTTAAGGAATATTAGCTCTTTGCTCTGCAGTTACACGTGGCTTGGTTTATGCGGATGGTTTGTTGGTTGTTCTTCTATTGAGTTTTTATTATCCGTGCCATGTTGTCAGTGCAACTGTAGCTGATTCTTACTGTGTTTTTCTGAGTATCTTGTCGAGTCTGCTTGATGGAAGAAAGCAGCACATATAAAAACAGTTTAAAAAAGTTTAGTATAGTCGGATACAAAGTCTTTATTATTGCCTGTACAGTTATTTTCTTTAATTTCCACTGTGCTTATTTGGTACGATATGCTTTTTTTGTTTGTTTTTTTTTCTTTTCACATATTTTTCTGTGATATAATTATTGTTTAAATACGATTATATAAGATGCTAAAATATATAGACGGAACGTATTTTTGAGTCATAACATTTGTATCTGCTAATTTGGTACTTCCTACAAGTGCCAATGTCTGCAAAACTATCTTCCTAGCTATGGTTCTCCAGAAAGCGCGTTATGCGCATAAGTACGTCATTGGTATCGAACACATTCTATAATACCAGATTACTATAACTGCGACAGGCGCCATGAGTCTAATAATGTAATATGTTGGAAATACAAGAAATGTTATAAGAATATCATAGTCTGCGCGATGGCTTCTATGTGCACAACAGTATAAAGCTGTCTGCATCTATATGTGTATCCTAAAAAAAAGACTAAAATTAATCTCTAGAAAAGCAAAAATTTGAAAGAAAGTGAATAAACGTATTTTGTGAGTTTTAATCAACGTTAATCGTGGCCGGATATTTGCCGCTTTCTGAAATGAATCTCCTTCCATCATGGCAGCCACTTGAATGTTGTCAATTGAATCGGTGAGTGAACAATGAAGGAATGGGCGGATGAATGCAGTGAATGGCTTTAATGTCGGGCATGAGGGCGGAAGTCGTAAGAGGAAAACGGCTCATAAAACGCGCACGCAACAACCATTCTTCCGTTGCGCTTCTGCTTCGTCTTCTAAAATGACTATAAAATATTCCTCAAAACTCCTTTTGCTTTATCTGTAAATTTGTGTATGTGCGTATTTACCCGTGTGTGTGTGTGTGTGTGTGTGTGTGTGTGTGTGTGTGTGTTTGCGTGCGTGCGTGCGTGTGTGCGTGCGTGTGTGTGCGTGTGCCTGTGTAAAGATCTGTCTTCATTTCTCTCCTGCGTCTGATTTCCCCTTAGTTTCTTTTGCACTCAGTTAATCTACAAGTTAAAGTTTCTACATAGTATTTACCTACATCAGTCTTTTCATATTTATCTGTCTAGCTATTTACGTTCTCTACCTTATTCTGCTCACATCTACTTCACTTTGATATATTTATCTATCTACCAATTACATTCGCTGCAAAGATTGTGAGCGACTTCATCATGTAAAATTGTATATTCCTGACGCAAAAACTTCCATCATATCAAATTTATTCAAGGGGTTTCTCACTTTTAACAACTTCATTGATAAAAACAAAAATTATATACTGGAATCTAGAAGTTTATTTGATAAATAAGGACGGCGTTTGTCTGTTCTTTTACGGCGAAAGCCGATGCCTTCTACGCAGATGAATGCAAACGGTAAACATTTAGATGAAATGTCCTGAATTCGAGGTCACAAAATAATAGCCGCTTTGCTAATTTGAAATATTAACAATGCTAGTAAGACTGATTAGTTGAACAAATTATAAATTTTAAATAATTTTAGAGTTTTCGAAAATAAAAAAGTTGAAATGTGCGTTGTGGTACAGTGGATATCGGCTCGGAACGAGAAACCGGGGAGCCGAGTTCGAATTCCAGCTGAATGCATTGTATTCACTTACGCGCAAATACCCTTCCTTCCAGTTATGGGTTAAATAGCAGGACAGATTGGGTTCTATAGCCTTGGTCGGCAACCAGTCTACCGCAAAAAGCAATGGCAACCTACTGCGGGATAATCTTCTGCCCAGTCAGTCCTGTCTCTTTCGAGACATGATCGCCCAAGCGTGTATCACGTATGGCACTTAACTGACTGACTGTCAGGTATATATTAAATGTGAAGAAATTCATTGAAAATTCTGGATGGTTCCAATTCCGGTCAAGTTGCATATTTTTTCATTGTCCCGTATCAAGAGAGCGTTTACAAAACGTTTTTTCTGTGACGAATTATGAATTTTTTATAGTCTTGTAAGAATTCTAGAAAATTTGTTGCATCTCACATCAAGTAGTAAACTATGAGAGACCGACCACAAGGCTGTCTTTAAAAGCATCTGTAAAAAACTGAATGAACGGAATACATGGAAACTGACCTTTCAACTATTCTTTTCAATGACGAACATCGTGAATGACACGTTGAGTAGGCCAGATGCAGCAAAGACCGTGTGGCTAATGACTGAAAACGCACTTATAGAGAAAAAGGAGGAGGCGGTAAGAGGTTTAAGCTGGGATTATAAAATGAGAAATGACGGGAATCTGCCTAAAACTGATTTGTTAAGGTACGCATCTTTCAGAAGCCAAACGCTCTTAGAAAGTATGATCCTGTTGCAAAACAATACTCCATTGCATTCAGTGAATAAAACCAAAGAATATCAAGATAGTTTTCAAAAATATTTGTTGGATGAAGAAACCACCTTTTTCTATTATCATTAACCAATTGAAAACTTTAGAAATATTTATTCAGTCTCATATAAAAGAAGCAACATCTTGTAAAATTAATGTATGAACTCTCTCCAAAACGACTTTCAGAACATGAAGCATATGTTTCACATTTGTTGTTTTTATACTACTGCCTTTGAAAATCTTTGCATGTTCTGTCAAGATATTTTTAATTACAGCATAATAATTCTTGAGTTTCAGAGCCTAGCTAATAATGTGAAACTTAGAATAACAGGTAAAATACATGAAACTGTTGCCTTTTCACTAGAATGACATGCAGTCTACTAATTTATACACCTATAAAATATTCTAAGCATTTATCATTGATGTGAATCCCATCGTTAGCTTTCTAAAACTTGGGAATTTTGTAAGATGGAACTTTTAACGTTCCATATCTTTCCAAGATTATTAATGACCCATCTGGATGCACTGAATACAGCGCTCCACCTAGGTTCGAATCGTAGCTGATTAAAAACTGAAAGACTAACAACTTGTGACGTAGTCTAATGAGTCACGGTCCCAATTGTTTCAAATTGATGGCAGGGTTTGGGTGTGGCGCTGAACCCCTAAGACCGTGGACTCCAGGCGGAATCAAGACAACGTGCAGATTGATGATGGTTCCATAAGAGTATAGGGTGCGTTACATGTAGAATGGATTGAATTCGCTGGTCCGCCTAAAGACGTCATTGATCAGTAACTAATATTATGAAACTTTTCGTGAGTATCTCAAAAACATTCAGGGACTGCATGTATCCCCAAAACTTTGAATTATTTCAGATGGATGATGCACTATGTCATCCGTTGCCCAAGTATCCTAGAATTAGTTTGAGGAGTATTCTAGAGACTTCTAATAAACTGTCTGACCTCTCCCAATCTAGCATTTATAGAACATGCTGTAGAGGGCTCTATTCACCTGCAATAATATCTTAGACCTTTAAATGATAGAAGTCTATAGACAGCTACCACGACAGTATGACTCAACATCTCTCCAGTGTACTGCATGATCGTAGTGTTAATTTCCACATTGTCTATAGCCCCAATACTGAGGACTCTCCACCACACACACACACACACACACACACACACACACACACACACACACTCACAAATATATATATATATATATATATATATATATATATATATATATTAATTCAGATACTTTAATCCAAGTGAAAAAAGCAGGAAGGTAAATTCCAAAAACCCGATCCTAATTAATATTAATTTTTTTTTTATTTTAATATTAAAAAATGATACAGGAAGAGAGCTCCATGTAATAAAATATTACAGAAGGAATTCATTAATAAGTGCCGTCATAGGGCGGATTTTAAGATTTAAATTTTAAATTTTAAGTTATTTAATTTTTTTTTTAATTTTTAATTTTTAATTTTATAATTTTTATGTATATGTGTATGTTTGTGTGTGTATGTGCTTTTTTGTATATATGTATATATGTATGTGTGTATATATGTATTTATGTGGAAAAAATTTTTTTAGCTATTTAAATGCTCTTTTTTAATATTCATTTATTTTTTATATGTATGTGTGTGTGCATATGTATAATGTATATATGTGTGTGTGTGTATGTATATGTGTGTATGTGTGTGTATACATATATATTGTGTGTGTGTGATTTTTTATATATGTGTGTACACATGTGTGTATGCGCATCTATGTGTATATAAGTATATAAGTGTGTATGGAATTAAATGTATGTGTGTGTATGAGTATGTATGTATGTATGTATATATGTATTCTGAATCGAAGAATTGTGTGTATGTGTATGTATGTATGTCTGTGTGTACTTCTATATGTATGTATAATTGTAAATGAATTTTTTTTTTACCTAGCGATGTCTTTATTTAGTTTAAATCAAATTACCTAATTTAAAAAAAAAAAATTTATTTTAAATCCTATATCTTTTTATTCCCTTTAAAAATAATTATGCCTTTTTCTAATACTTCAACGTTTTTGGGAAGTTAGGTTTTTGAATATGTCCAGCGTCTGTAATATATAAAACATTTTTCTTTCTTTTCTTTTCTTTTTCCCTCCCTTCCTTCCTTTTTCTTTCTTATCTCCCAACTTTTTTCTGTGTTGCTTAAACTTACATCAATTCAACACGGTCGTCTGTTAATTTTTAAGTTACAATTCTGTTTTCTTTTTTGTGAACCCAGACGATATCAATTTTTTTTCTTTTCTTGCTTATTTGTTTTTATTTTGTTTTTTGCAAATCTATTTAAAAAGGAAAATTAGACTGCTTTTTCTTCAGTTTCTGAAAGGATTTTTCGGTTGCTGAGGTGATGTGTTATCCCCCGTGAGGATTTTCACATCGAAATGGTCATTCAACATCATTGAATTAATCCTTTTTTAATTTATATATATATATATATATATATATATATATATATATATATATATATTCTGAATATTGCGTTGAAGTATGAAAGATTTTCACCACTTGGGGTTGTTATCAGGGTTCATTTTAAATTATGGAAGACACAATGTAATGTAATTTGATGCTTAATAAACGAAAAAGTGTTAACGCTGTCAATTGTAATTTTGTTGTTGTTGAATATATTTGAAACGATATATTACATTTATATCAACAGTTTACAAACACACCCATATATATATGGTTATGTCTTGAAGGCTGTCACAATGCGTTGATTAAAATAAAGGAAGGCAAAGAATTTTGGGGGTATTACCTATTTATTAAACATTAATATTTCGAGATCAAAATCTCATCTTCAGAATGGCAGAGAAGCGTGCGTCTGTCCGAGTGTGTTCTTGGCCTTTCAAAGAATGGTCATTCCTCATTCCTGGCTGTCTGTCTGCTGCTGTCATTAATTTTACTCTGTCTGTGTGTGTGTGCGTGCGTGCGTGCGTGCGTGCGTGTGTGTGTGTGTGCGTGTGTGTGTGTGTGTGTATGTGTGATAGGCATCTCCACTCCTTTGCCGAGGTGGGGAATGGCATAGCGCAAAATTATGTTTATTTTTTATTTGTTTATTTTTAATTTTTTTATATCCTATAGGGTTGTCATTACTATTATTTATTATCCTCTATAATAAACAGTATAATGAAAAAAGGGCTTTATGAATGTTTGTTTTTATTTTTTAATATTCAGCGTTGGTATCAAGTCTCTATGCCGAAATATTGGACCCAAATGCGTGCATGTGTTTAGTGCACGCACATACACGTGCACACACACACACACACACACACATATATATATATATATATATATATATATATATATATATACTCATATACACACACACACGCGCGCGCGCGCACATATGAGCGCACGCGTTCCGGCATGAGCTGTGTACGCATGTTTATTATACGTATGTTTATATGTGTGCGTTAAACTGTGATACCATGCCCGTGTGTATGCACGTTATTGTTGTGGTCAATGTGTGTCATGTGCGTGTTAGTGTTGCCTATTCTGTCATGTAGTCTAGATTAAGCTCTTGTCGATTGTTGATCTGTGGGTGTAATTTAGTTATTATTAGGGACTCTTTTATGCACAGGTTCCTAAGGTTCCGCTCTCTAGCCTCGATGTTGATGTTTTTGTTAGTATTTTTGCAATTTTTTAAAATGTTTATGAAGGAAGACGCTTGTGTGTGTATATGTACTTTTATTCTAATGTGCAACGGTCTGGTAGTGCTGCCAACGTAGAATTCCTCGCATTTGGTGCATTGTATGCGGTACCCGACATATACCTGGTGGCATATGCCGGTGCCCACAATAGGGCAATTGGCCAGTGTGCATGTGGTTTTGTTGCTTGTTTTGTGGTTGGAGTTGAGGTGTCTGCGAAGAGTGGAGCTGTAGTGGGCCAGCTGTATATCCAATTCCTCTCTGTGGATCTACAATCTTCAAAAATTTAAATACTGAAATCTTCCTGAAACCTGTTCTTTTGTTTCTTTTTTTTCTCTCACTGATATCTTCTTATTCTCTTTCACCTTTCATCTTTCCTCGTGAAATTATGACCATTATTGGTGTGAAATAATCCTTTCCCGTCAAACTTTTCACTTCTTCCTCTCCCTCATTATTTTTATTCCACCCCATCGAATTTATTCTCTTATTCTCCTCCCACAAGTTTCTCTTCTTATTTTCCCCTCAAATTTCCCTCTTGTTACACTCATTCTTTTCTTCTTTTTATTCTTCTTTTACACAATTTCTCTTTTTCTCCTGCCGTCAGTCATTTTTTCATCTATCTCTCTCGTCTCATTTTCTCTTCTTGCTTTCCACCTACACATTTTCTTTTATTATTTCCCTCTCACACGCTTCTCTTATTACACCCCGTAATTTCCCAATTATACACTTTTTATCCTCCATTCATGCGTTTCTTTTCCTACTCCTTAAACCATTTTCCTCCTCTTCTTGACCTTTTCATTTTCTTTCCATTCCTAAGTTTCTTTTCGTTCTTACTGTTGTTGTTGTTGTTGTTGTTTGCTTGGCACTTTCCATTGCTTCCTCTTTTTTCTAGTTACCATGATTCTCCCATTTCCTCACTTACTTAATTTCTTTACAGCATAAAAAACAAGAAGCAAATCCAGCGCTTCATTCGCGACATGATAATACATACCGGCAAATAAAAATGAACAAAGCCTTTCAGCAATTATTTGCCCCCTCTCCTGCCAGCACTAAACTATCTTTGGCAGCCATTAACGTCTTTGTGACATTTTGTGACAGAATTCCTTATTTGTTGGTATCGTCATATTTTTGTTAGTTTTCACTCAGTTTTTCACATCAATATAGTAAGT
The DNA here is from genome assembly GCA_037127315.1 of Ascarosepion bandense. NCBI lineage: Eukaryota > Metazoa > Mollusca > Cephalopoda > Sepiida > Sepiidae > Ascarosepion > Ascarosepion bandense. The sequence goes on along the minus strand of JBBBDQ010001533.1, from coordinate 1,989,507 downwards.
GCCAACAAATCTTTTCTATTCCCTAACAACTTTGTCATATATTCTTTCGACTTTACTTTCAATAAGTGTAAATATGTTCACAATAAGTGTAAATATGTTCACATTCGACGTTTGAATTTAAAATCAAATTGAATCGAACTTTTTTCGGTTTTACTGATTTCATTTATCTATATATTTTTATTATTTAGGTTTTTCTGTTTTCATTTTCTCGTAAACTATAATTCTTAAGTAGGTACCTCCATTACGTCAATGAAAAAAACAGCATAGTATGATTAAAAAAGGTCCCAAACTTAATAAAACAAACTTTTTTCCCTCAAAATGTTTATATTATTTTTAAGAGGAAAGATCAAAGTAGTTTTTAATTATTTTTAAAAACTTTTTAATCCTTTCTAACATTTTCGAAATTTCGTCAGAATGTTTTGTTTTGATTGAGTTAGCGGCTAAGAAACTTTTACTACTGTTTTACAATGGACACCAAATGATTGCATTTGCCACTTTTTTTAGGTTACAAACACATGAATTTGGAAATTCTCGCAAAAATCAAATAATTGTCGGATTTTAATGAAACTTTCAGTATTCGTTCACAAATTAATGAAATTACTTTTACTTCATAAAAATACTTTTTTTTTACCTCTGTTACCCTCCCCTTCACGTAAATCCATAAAATGTTAATAAATTTTACGAGGATGTCAAACTTTTTTTATTAGTTCAACGCAGGAACTCATAGGGGAATATAAATCATCTATTTTTTATCTTAAGTTACTATCCGAAAACCTTCTCCGAAGAGTAAAATAACAAATGCAATTAAACTCTGATATAATTAAATTTGATAATCTTTTAATTGCTGGAATAAATAATAACTATTGAGGACATTATACTCTGAAAAAAGTTTTGTTTTTGTTTTTTTCGATTAATAATAAAATTTTAAAATAATTGTTTTCATTTTTTTCATTTTTTTATTATTAAATAATTTAATAATATATAAGCTTTTAAAAATATTTTTTTAAATCTCCAAGAATTGATTACGAGTAGACTTTTTAGTTAAGACTTTTTAGTTTTAGTTATCATATCTAAAATTGAAAAGTTTAATAAAAATCGTTTGACCTAAATATTTTAAATTAATTAAATGAAAAATTTTTTTGTGTGTAAATATGTTCATTTACGTTACATTTTTAAGTAAGTACGATGTTCCATAAGAGTCATAACATTTTTCCATAATTATAATATCTGCAGTACTATAAAAATTAAATTAGATATTTTTACCATGCCTTAAACTTAGTGATAAATTAATAATATGAAAAATACATAAAAATGTTAGTGAATAACATAGAATAACTTAGTTTGGTTATTTTAATTTCATTCTTTCTTATTAAATTAAAATTATTTTAAAAGACATTTAAATTTTTATTTATTCAGAAAGCATATTCAAATATCTGGCTATAAATCTAAACTAAATTTCTATTAAATATTATATAATTGCTGAAATTATTAGATTAAACTTTTAATTTTACTATTTAGTTAAAAACAAAAAAAAAAAGAAATTAACATTTTATGTTTTCTTTTTGACTGTATTGTCGCCATACTTTCTGCCTGACAACTTCCGGATCTCATAAATCTTTTAACACCCCTACATTCCGTAATGGTGGTGATGACAGGTAGAGCTACTGTAGTTAAAAAGTTTTTTTTATTATAAATTTCTGACAGTAAGGAATTATTACTTGATTGAAATCAGATAAAGGTAAGGTAAGTTTCAATTTTAAAAATTGACTTAAATGACGTATCAGCGAGGCATATTTTATTTTTGCAAGATTTTTAAAACAGAAATTTGGCTACTGTTTACGTAATGTTGACGGAATGTGTCGATCAATCAAAAATGGTGGGAAATTTAAATTTAATTTTTCCGAATTAGAAAAAATAGATTAAAATCAATATAACTTTGGTTTAAAATACACCAGTGTATTTTTCTTTCTGGAATTAAAATTTAATCTCTTTGCTTTCAATTAAAGCTAATTTTAAAGCTTGAAGATAGCTTATTTATTTTTAAAATTTCAATTTAAATTTAGGTATCGAAAATGTGTGGAGGTACCTATAAGTTGATGCTTGAACACTCTCCTTTTGAATTCGACGACAATTAATTACCCGTGGGAATTCTTCTATCGCATCGTTAAATATTTAAAATTAACAACTTAAAAAATATTACAAAAACAATAATAAATATAAATTCCGGTTAAAGAACTAAGAGGGTACAAATGAAAAGATTTCATATTGAAAAGACTTTCCATTTCACTGAATCAGTCGTTAATCATATAGGCGTGTTATCGTTCCCGTTATCTCCCTTTATCTTTCTTTCTTTCCTTCACTGAAACCAAACATAGTCTCTAAGATGCCTTTTTCTTCTTTTCACACGATCAAAAAGAAATAATTAATTAGTCATGACGCATTACCAGGGTACAATTAACTAAGAAACTTAGAAACATGCAGAATTGTTATTATTATTATTATTATTATTATTATTATTATTATTATTATTATTATATAACGATAAGAGAGATTATAGCGAGTGTAGTAATTGCTATGCTCATATTTTGCGTGATATTTATTACTTAAAGTAATGTACAGCCATGAGACGATGGCAGTTGTCATTCGACTTTACGTTTATTTCCAATGTTATTATTTTGTCCGCATTGACTTTTCATACCAGTATTAACTTTCATTAGAGATCAAATGAATCTACGTTTCTTTAATACGACATTCTACTTCTTTATGTGCCGTGTCCCTTCAAGACATAGGTGATGATGGACTTCCACTTGGCTCTGTCTCTTGTTGCTCTCAATAATTTTTCTCTTGGTATCTCTTCTAAGCCCCACTCTATCAACCATTTGCTCAAACTCTTCTTCCATTTATCCGACCTGTGAGTATCAAGTTCTGCAGGCCTTCCTTCATCATTACATGCCCCAGGAACTTCATTTGTCTCTTCCTGATATTTATTATCAGTTTTCTTCTCGTTTGCATCCTTTCCAACACCTCATCGTTGCACATGTTCTCTGCCCATGGTATTCTCAGCATCCTTCTGTAAAACCAGATTTCTGCTGCCTCAAGCCTCTCCTTCATCTTTGACGAGATCGTTCAGCGTTCACTTCCATACAGAAGGACAGATATCACATAGCAATCCAGCACTCTTTTCTTTGTTTCTAATGAAACTTTCCTGTCTTTCAGTACTTTGGTTAGCTTCTGAAATGCGTCTTTAGCTATGCCAATGCATCTTTGGATCTCCGTGTCGCATTTTCCATCCTCTGTCAAAGCACTTCCTAGGTATTTGAATTTTTACTTGTTTTATTTTAGATTCTCCAATTCGCAGTTGGCATATTGGTCTCCTTGAGGTTTATGCTCAATCATTTTTTTTCACTTTACGACATTAGTCTCCCTAATATACTTGCTGGTTTTTAGCAAATCCCCCGTATGATCAATTTTATTTATTTACCCGATTATCAATTAGTCCATTCTCTTTCCACGGCTCTCAAAGCGGTTCCAATAATAATGGGTACAACCTTCATCTGTCACAATGATTTCTAGTTCCCTTGTAAGATCTTGTTACTTTCAATTTTACCATGGTTTTCTGAATCAATGAAAGCCTTTGTAAAATTGTATTCCCTTTCTTTACACTAGTTACATAAATTTTTCCCCATTCTTGGCAAGACCCCATTGACAAGGATCTGTCTTCTCATCGGATTTATTCAACCTCTACAACAATTCTGTCCTAAAGAGGATGGAGACTACCACAATACATTATCGGCGGACATTAATCTTAAGAATATAAGATACGCAGATGACAATGTGTTGATGGCAAACCCATAAGAATAATTTTAGGAACTCCTAGATGCGGTAGTAGAGTTGCAAGGAGATATAATGGTTGCTACAAAGAGAACAAACCCCTAACTAAAATTCGAGATGTTAAAAATCAAGCAAGTACGGAAATTTAAATATCTTAAAGTGTTTGAAAAGATAACGTAAAGTGTGACACAGGAATCTAAATACGCACGTTCGAATATCAGAAGAGCCTTCAAAACTAAACAAAAATATTTCAATGAAAAAAATAAGATAATGCTGTACGACAGAGAATTTTGTGACAGATGAAAAGAATGCAACAGAGAATAACAGAACAAGAGATAGGGTTAAAAGCAAGGATGTTTTAGAGAGCCTTGATTTCTCACCCACTGCAGACACGGCACAAAGAACATTCCTTAAATCACATTTTGTTGTGGTGTAGTGGATATCGGCTCAGGACGATAAATCGGGGAACTGGGTTCGAATTCCAACTGATTTCCTGGCTTTCCTTGGAAAAGGTATGAATCCGTCTCTTCCCTCCAGTTATGGGTTAAATAACAGGACAGATTGAGTTCTATAGCCTTGTCTGGCAACCCATCTACCGCAGAAAGTAATGGCAGCCTACTGCGGGATAATACTCTGCCCAGCTAGTCATGCCACTTTCGAGACATGATCGCCCAAGCGTGTATCACGTAATGCACTGACTAACTGACTGACCTGATTGAATGTATATATAAATGCAATTTGTTTCCACAGTTCATAAGGAATCATCTTCTCTATCCAGTCATTCTATTTTGTACTCATCGTGGGTCAATTTTCTGCATTTCCATATCACAGAAAGCCTCAGCTCTACGTATTTACTGTGTACAGTTACTATTCTTACCCCTCTACATATTGATCTAACCTATCATTAACATAAACTGAATTTCTCTCCCGAAATGTTAAGTGCCGTAACCATTCAGAGTGTTGTCGATCATGGCCCTTCACATCCCCTATACCATGTATCTCTTGACACGTTTTCTCTTGGTATTTTTTCAAAAACCTACCTCTGCCATTCACTTACTTAAGCCCATCAAATATTTCAGACGTTGCTTGCCTCTGTCTCTCTTCCCCTCCGTCCGGTGGCTATCAGATTCTCCAAATCCTCTTTCCTCATTACATGTCCCAGAAACTTTACCTACCTTTTCGTTATGTTGTATTATTTTCCTTTTCGTTTCAATTCATTCTAAAACCCCGTCGTGGCTCACATATTCGTATCATCGGCATTCTTCTGTATAATCATATTTCGTTTGTTTCAAGTATTTCCTTCATTTTTTGAGAAGACTGCCCAGCATTCGATGCCATATAGGACAGATATCACATAACAGTCCAATACTCTTTCCTTTGTGTCCAATGAATTGTTCCTGTCTCAATATTCTGATAAGCTTTTGGAATGCGTCCTTGGCCTTCCTATCTCAGTAGAGTACTTTCTATCTTCTGTTAGAACCCTCCACGGGTATTTAAATTTCTCTACCTGCTTGATTTTAGTATTCCAGGCCTGTAATTGACATTTTGAACTCCTCTTTTTGCTGATGGCCAGGCATTAAACTTTCTTGTAGTTTATATTTAGTGCTTTATTCTAGCTTTCCATCGCTACATTTTGTAGTTTCTTTTCCGTGTCTACTATAAGCATAGTGACATCTGCATACGTATTTTGTATTAAGATTGTAGCCACAAATGATGAATCCTGGCAGGACTTCCAGTTCTTTCAAAATTGCCCTGCTGTACAGTTTGGATAGATCCGGTGAGCAGACACATCTTTGTCTCATACCCCTTTCTATTTTTGTATATCTGCTAAACTGATTTCCTCTCTGGAAATGCAGGCAGTATTCTGCCACAGTAGGTTCTTGATTATTCTAATGTCTTTCCCGAATATGCCAAGGTTGCTGAGCATTTACATCAAGTTATTTTGGACTACTTTGTCGAACGCCTTTGCGTTACACGTTCTTCTCCATTTGGATTGCCCTTTCTGATAAAATTCTAAGCATAAATATCGTGTCCTTGTTTTCATATCCTTGGCGAAACTTCACTATTCTTGTCCTCTCTCTTTGAATTCATTTTGCTGCGCGCTCTATTCATCAGAATCCGGATGATGTGCTTTGTTTTGTGGCTCATTAAGCTGATTGTTCGGTGGGTTTCACATCCCTTTGTGCCTGGCTTGGCTTCTTAGGCAGTACTATTAAATTTTATCTGCTTAAATCCTGTAAATAGCCATTGTTGTGGATTTCATTTATTATTTAGATACTTTTTTTCTACGCCTAATACGTCTAAGACTGTCAGCATTTCTATTACAATACCGTCTTGTCCTGCTGCTTTGTTTCTATTCTATTTGACCAATGCAGAATCGGGTTTTAATCGGGTGATTGGAGTTTTGAACTGAACTCTTTATTTCGTCCACTGGGGTAGATTGTTCTAGTTTCACGTGCTATGCCTCTTTTAGATTTCTCAGTATCTTTTATCTCCCTTTAACTCCACTCTCGAAATGTTATTGTTCACCTCTGCTGTAGCCAGGTACTGAACTCACAATTGTTTAGATCAAGTCACTATATTCAATTAACGCTTTTATTCACTAGACCTGTGTCCCTAAAGAGCATACAATTGCTGAAAACATTATGAATAAGTCAACAAAGATGAGGATAACATTAAATGGTAATATAATGAAAATACAGTAAATGTAAATAGTAGAAATAATTACAATACCTCATCTCAGAAATATTGGAAGATATAGAAGAAGGTCGGAGGGTACATCGACCGAAACGTCGGTAATATAGCAACGAAGGTAATGACAACAGTCAAAATAATGTAAATAGTGTAAATAATCGCAATTCCCCATCTCAGAAATACGGACAAATCCTGATAGATCTGATGAAATCCTTAAAAACGAGACATTGTAAGAATGATCGTGAATGGTGTATTGAGATGACTTATATAATTCACTCAATATTTTGAAAATTCTAGATTTTTAATGATATTAAAAGTTTTTTTTTCTTTTTAGATGTCTTTTTATACGATTTATTTACTCTCATCGTGTTCTGTTGGGCTCTATATTCCAAATAAACAAGGGCTTTTTATTTACCTTGATAATTAGTGTTTGAAATGTTGACATTTACTTAGGTTTGAACACCGATCTCTGGTACAAATGATAATTAAGCAACTATCCTAACCCTATAGAAAACCTAACTTAATCTTACATCAGATGTGGCAGCGTCACACTCTAAAAGGATCGAACTCGTTTTGTGGTAAGTTCACTGAAGACTGAGCAACGGTATGCGCTGTTATTATTCTCGTCAATTTCCCGTCTTGTTACCGTCAATCCATATATCCTTCGCATGGACAGCCATGAATGGCAACGAAAAGACAAAAAAAGACAAATAACAAAGTGACAATTATTATTCAGCGTTACGAACGGCGGAATTACAAAAATAAGATGCCGTAAAATCTCATTTTACCACAAACATCACGTGCGAGATTCCGGTGCTGTCGCAAGATGATTGCTCTTGGCTCTAGAATCTGCCGAGGTGAACAGCACAGACAAGAGAAAACTCGTAACAAATGAGATAGATGAGAGTTGAGTGGGGGACGCAGTATGGGTGAAGAAAGATGAAATGAGAAAAATATAAAGTTCGGTTCGAGTACAGCATCGTTGAGAATATTGTCATGCGGATAAAAGTAGCAGAAAAAGGAAGACCTAAGAGAGAAAAAGGTTTTAAAAGCGCGAAATAAGAACTAAGGGAAACAACTGGGTTATGGATGAAGTGAAAAGAATATAAATGTCAGATGTGAACAAAGGATTGATGAAATGAGGGAATAAAATGAAGTGGAAAACTAGAATTGAATTGAAGGTAAGTGAATTGAACGAAGATGTAGATTAAAAAGTTAAGTTGATCATAAACAAGCAGTATAGCTAAGAAGGTGACATTGCTTCGGAAAAAGAATATCCATCAAAAATTGAATATTATATCAATTTAATTAGTAAAGATAAAATTTGGTAAAACGAAACAAATGAAAGAAACATTGATATTAAAATGAGAGGTATTTTCAAGTAAAACGTCATTTTTCTAATGAGATTATAGACTGAATGACTATTAATAAAACAAAGTAAATTTGATTCATGCCTTTCAGTACTTAAAATCATTGGTTACGAGCTGAACTTGAACACTGTTCCACGACACCATAATGTGATTAGTAATATAAAAAAATAATGATTAGCATTATCAAAACCAAATATTAATCCGCAACCGATGAACGGAATAATCCACTCACATTCAGACAGATACATAGATATTAATGTAAACTTAGATAAATAATTATAAACGTACACTCATAAGAAACTTTACTTAATGTAGGGTAATGTTCAGTGGGCTAATTTAGTAAACTATGTTTATTTACACTATTTATATTGTTTGGACAATTAGTCACAACTCTTTGGATAGAGTTAATGGATCCTTGAGGACACATGGACCAGTGGATAAAAGCGTTGGTTGAATCCAGTGATTTACTCCAAAGAGTCGTGATTTCAATACCTGGCTATAGCAGAGGTAAACAAGCTTTGAGAGTTGAGTTAAAGTGAGATAAGCGATACTGAGACATCTGGAAATGCATGGCATGTGGAACTAAAGCAATCTACCCTGGTGGGTGAAATATAGGGTTCAGTTCGAAATTCCAATCACCTGAAGAAGGCCGGAGCGTGCAACAGCCGAAACAACGTGAATATTGCAATGAAAATGAGGGAAACAGTCTAAACAATGTAAATAGTGTAAATAATTACAATACCTCGTGTCAGAAATATAGACAAGCTATGACTAATGGAAATGCTTCTGGATAAAAATAGAGAAAGTGGATCTAATGACTTTCTGGTTTGTTGTCTCTTTCTCCTCCTCAGCCATTAAATATATATATATATACTTAGAAGCGATTCCAACCGGGAAACGAGGTAATCTCACTGGCCATTAGTAATGAGTTTCATCCTCACTGGGTGCTCTAATCATACACCTTTATGCCAATTTAAGTTTCCAAAATCGTCGCATAATTATCCACTTAAATATAAATGAGGCCATATTGATATATAGATAGATACTATGAAAGTACGAGCATAGAAATTGAGAGACTGAAAAGGGAGATGAAACGATTAAATTATAAGATGGCATTACTAATGGTAATAATATCTGTTTCCTTGCAAGGTAACCATTTGGAATTCATTGATCAAACAGCCAATACTGGTTTTAGCTAAAATTTATAAAATCTTTCTGTTAAAACAATTTTTCAAGAAAATAGCTTTCATAAATCCAGTAGCTGTTATCACTCTTTCCAGTATTGAAGTGGGTTTCCTTCCTAATCTTTTGTTTGAAGTAGTGTGGAGTATCAACATTTTGAATATTTTATTATATTTTCTTCGAGTTGCGTGTGTTATCCATTTTAGCAATTGCTACTGTTGATAGCCTTCAAGTGTTGTAGTTTCTACTATTTGCTAGTTATTTCTGAAACTGTAGTACCAGTCCAGAGTGTTAAAGAAGGTTGATCTTTTCCAGGACCCCCCGGCTTCACTCGCTTAAAGATGTTTTTAGATAGATAGATAGATAGATAGATAGATAGATAGATAGATAGATAGATCCTGAAAATAGAAGTAAGGAGCTACAAACTGGGACATGGGAAGTGATTTCTACAGAATAGAAGGCGGAAAACAGGGAAAAGGAGAGGAAACGATTGAAAGTCACCTTAGTATGACACTACAGACTTTCTGGTTTGTTGTCTCTTTCTCCTCGTCAGCCATTAACGGAATCTTTAACCCTGATCAGAAATGACACATGTCTCAGGAAGTGCTTAGAATTGCCAATACAAGGCGAAACATTAAATTAACTCGACTCCAGACTGTCACCGCACTTCAAACGGAAAAGGCAGAAGATGTAATTCCATTTTGTTTGTTTCTGGCTTCTTTCCTATCTACTCCCTTACCTTCAAGCTGTCAGTATATTTATCTATTTATCTATTATTTCACGCTATCTCTGTGCCTCTTTGTGCCAGTCTATTAGCATCTATTTCAATACTTTCATATATTTCAATTGATTCACCTTCATACAGACGCGCATATATTTCAGTTTCTCGAATTTATTTATACGTGTGACCGATGGCTGTATCATAACTGAAATAAAACAACATTGTCTAGCACTTCATGTTCGATCTCAGCCGACATGTATTCTTCATTTCAGCTCAACATAATCTTCCTTCTACTTCATTTACAAAATTAAACCCTAAACATTTAATTTGATTTAAATATTTAATGTGATTCTCACTGAGATAGTTTCGTATAACCAATCGGGTCCCGAGAAAAGCCAGGATTTTTAATGATGCTTTAACTGCAAAAACAAAAACAGAATGCATGATTATTAGGAAAAAGTTGAGCCCAAAGTGTTAATTGTGAATTGGAGATACCAAAATCAAACAACTGCGGAAATTTAAAGATATGGAAAGTGTTTTAAACAGAGAATGAAAAGCAATGTAATAAGTGTTACGTGTTATAAGTTGTAACAAAAGAAAAAATGATTTGCCAAAACACAGAGCTAAATTACAGACAATTATTTAATTTACAAAAAGCACAAAATAAAAATATTTACAAATATACAATTTTTGCATTCAAATAGAAAACAAAGTTTACTCCTGGCAAGTATTACGAAGGAGAAGGAAGGTGAGGGAGTCAAGTATCTTTACCACGTTAGGCTAGCGAGTAAATTTAAATGTTATTACTGGAGATCCTCACATGTGTATACATATTTGAAATTTTAACTTTGGTCAATGAAAGAGACAAAAATTCTATTTACAAATTTAGTTCCTTGAGGTTCTCTTCCGGATTTTTGTTGGTCGTCAACTTTTTTTTCGGCTGGATATAATAATCCGCAAATCGGGCCGAAGTTGATAATATCAGCAAATCTTTTTTACAACTGACGTTTTTACTTTTCCCAAAACCTATTTTTAGCACCTAGCATCTAATTATTATATTTTTTAATCATCTCGAATTATCTAGACCTTTCTCTAATATTCTGGAATGATCTAGAATCTTCCAAGCGTTCTATTTCTAATTTCTCTATTTACAAATACCTCATGAATAAAAACATTTTTGTATTAACTACTAGGCGTCAGTAGAATCCCTTACTATAAATTTTAACCATTTTGTGGACTTTATTAATATTTCTTATATATATAAATGCATCCTCGTAACATAAAAAATAGAAAAAGATTTGCTAAAAACAAGGAAAATAGTTCTAAATTGTTACATGGTATCTGCCTTCTTGTATGGCAGTGAATGCTGGAAATCTCTTCAAAGATACAGAAAAGACTTGAAGCAACAGAAATGGAATTTTACAAAAGGATGCTGAGAATACCGTGGACTGAACATGTGAGCAACGACGAAACTTTAGAGAAAATAGAAGCAAAAGAGAAACTTATATTTAACATAGGAAAGAGACAGTTACATTTTCTGTTTTTTAATGCGGAAAGCAGGTTAGGAAAATCTGATACTCACGAGCAGCCTTTGAGATTTAAAAAAAACACTCAACAAGCGGTCGAGAGCGAGGGAAAATTTGCTCGCCACAAAATCATTTTACTCGACCGACTCCATATTCATAATAGTCGCCTTACGTAAACATAGCGTGAATCACTGACGGAAAACAAAAAATGAAATTTTAATTAAAATTTCGAACGTGTTAGAAAGGAGTTAAAATTTTTTTTTAAATAATAGAAACAAAATTTGATCTTTATTCTTAATAACAACATAAATATCTTGATGATAAAACATTGTTTTTATTTAGTTTGAACCCTTTTAACATCATGATATTTTTTTTTGCAATTGAGTGGAGGTACATAAATTCGTAGTTTCTTTCTTCTTTTTTTTTTTTTTGATGTGGACCCAAATTGGGGGCCACGGAAGGAAAAAAGGAACACAGGTTAGAGGTAAAGAAAGGTATATTAAACAGAAAGGTTACAAAGAATAGTGTAAGTGTAAGCGGAGCTTACTATCCAGTGGTGTCCGATATTTGTAGTCGTACGCGGCTGCGCACTACAGGTGCTACATTATTTAGCTGTCCCTCCCATTAAGGGCAACATGTGACACATGGTCATTGATAAGTGGGATTTCCAGGCTATATGACCCGGCCAAAATATGGCTGTCTATTTTTCCCCAGTCGTGATTCTACTCTTCGGCGGAACCACGACTGGGTTATTGCTCTCTGCTCGGAAGCAGAGAGCGCCCTCTACCCGAAGGCAGAAAGCAGACAGTATCAATATTAGCACTACTGGTGCTACATTATTTAGCTGTCCCTCCCAGTAAGGGCAACATGTGACACATGGTCAGTTTATAACTGGGATTTCCGGGCTATATAGCCCGGCCAAAAAATGTCTGTCTATTTTTGCCCAGTCGCGCTTCTACCCTTCGGCGGAACCACGACTGAATTATTGCTCTCTGCTCGGAAGCAGAGAGCGCCCTCTATCCGAAGTTAGAGAGCGGACAGTGTCAATAGCAGCACTACTGGTGCTACATTATTTAGCTGTCGCTTCCAGTAAGGGCAACATGTGACACATGGTCAGTTTTTGACTGGGATTTCCGGGCTATATGGCCCGGCCAAAAAATGTCTGTCTATTTTTACCCAGTCGTGCTTCTACCCTTCGGAGGAACCACGACTGTGTTATTGCTCTCTGCTCGGAAGCAGAGAGCGCCCTCTACCCGAAGGCAGGGTGCTGCCAGTGTTAGTAGAAGCACTACCGGTGCTACTCCCATAATACTACCATTCACATAGTAATATAGTACTGGAAGAGTCCATGATGTAGGTACGTTTCGGTCTCACAACAGTTTGACTACAACCTCCATCTCATAGATGATAAAAAATTAACAAATCTGATTTTATCGACGATTTTCTATAAAAAAATTACTTACTTGTATAATTTGTTTTCAGTGCGTGGTTGAAAGAAGTATGCGTAGTTTTTTTTTCTTTCTTTCAGATGTTCGTGTTTAATTCTCGTAAGCAGGGAGGAAATATAGGATAATATTTTTCCAAATGAATTTCTAAAAATCTGTGAGCGTCTTTAATCTGGGAGACAGAGATATTTTGGCTCTACTCTGGAAGAGTTAATTAAACGAATGTTTACACTAACCGAGACGATAAAAGCCAAGAGTTCAATAATGTCATTGTAGTTCATTCTAAGTAACTTGTGAATCTTCAATGGCATACTTTTAGGTTGTAAAAGGAATCAGATTTCTTTTTTCTATATTTGAAGGGACACGTTTCATTGCAAGATTTTTAAACTATATTTACTAATCGAAAATTGATAATCTTAATACAAATCTACATACAGAAAGATTTTTAAAACAATTTTTAATTTTTTGTTTTTAGATGTTTTTGATTTTGTTAAGCATGAGTGACATTTTGATTCAAAGCTTAACGTGTTCAATGGTTTTTTACCAAAAACACTCATATGAACTTTTTCGGCTGCTTCCAATTTTATCGTTTCACTTCAGCTATAAAGCTAAAAGAACTAAATTTCAGTAAACTATTAGATAATTGCTAAAAATACTATGTTAATTATTTTAAATTGCTAGGTAGTTAAGAAACAAAAAGGTTTACTAAGGTCCCATCAATTTATGTTAATTCTGGTCAATCATACTTAGCTTGTCAACACGTCAGTCATCAATAAACACGTCAGAAAAATTTTACATCAGAATAGTTTACTTACTGGAAATAATATATTTAATCATTTAGCTTTCGATTAAAGCTAAAATAAAAACTTCAAGAAAGCTTTTTCACGTTTAAAAATATATTTTAAAACTTAGGTATCGAAAGTTAGTGAACGTATATATATATATATATAATATTACGTTTTGCTTGTTTATTTTTAATTGCATTTTTTATTTCAGGTTGCTATTGAAAAATGAAATTTTCTATATCGGACATCACAAGCCTTTTTCAGAAGATGTTTGTGTGATGCCCTGAAAAAAAGCCAAAAAAACACCTTGCTTTAGACAGCCAGTGTAAACGCGAATTCACAAGAACACACGGACGAATTTTATTGAAAAACGAAAGATTTTATTTTGTGAATCAGGCAAAAAAATCTGAAAGAAAAATGAGAAAAAAAACAAAAACAAAGGTGAGTTCACTACGAAGAAAAAGACAGAAATAAAAAAGAGAAAGGGAAGGTTAGATACAGAGAAGGAAGCAAACGAGAACAAAGAAAGAAAAAAATAAGCTAACCACTACTACCAGCAGCCACGAGTTGACGTGGAAGTAGTAAAAGTGTGAAAAACTGCGAGGGAAGGGTTGTATTCCAGTTAAATTTTAAAAAAGCAACAGATTCGCGTTGAGAACTAGAAGGGAGCAATTTACAATATTAGACATGGTAAAGGAGCATGACTCAACGACTGAGCAAATTGTGTATAGAAAAGACCCATATTTCTTTCCTAAAATATCACTATTTGGACTAGAAAGTACGAGCTGGTTGAAAGACCAGCACAAGAATAAGGAGGCAACAAACTATTCGTCATGCCACAACAATGCATTTACAATACAAAGGAGATGAAAAGGCTGGAGAAGAATAAAATAAAACATACCAAAATTATATGGGACGGCAGAGCGGCGATAAGTGAGTGTGCATGCAGGGACCAAAACAGGAAGAATCTGAAGATCCCGCCAAAAAGAAAACTCTACTCACGTACCTCATCACGTTGCCGAGAGTGGATAATAAAGGTAATGCGTGATGAAAAAAAAAGAATTGAAGCTACGGAAGCATAGTCTATGCTAGAAAACACTAAGAATGAAAGAGAAGAGAAAACAAAAACAAAAATAGAATAAAATAAAAACAGTAACAAGGGACGTCGCAGCGAGACGAGAGGTAAAAAGGTAAACAAAAAACGGTGTCCAATGAATCTGTCCTTGATAACGGAAGGGCCACGTTACAAACGTGACAGCTTGTTGTTTTCAAATTAACACATATATATAGATAGATAGATAGAGAGAGAGAGAGAGAAAGAGAGAAAGAGAAAGAGAGAAAGAGAGAAGCAGAAAACGATGAATTCAAACTTTTTGTTGAGAGCATTCTATTGGTGTACATTTTCAATTTTTTTGTTTTTCGTACTTTCTCTTTTCTCCTTAGGGCACTTCTTGGTTCCCAGCGAACTGCGCGCTGTACACAACACAATATTATTATCACTATACCTCTTTCTGTTCAAAAACATCTCATGCATACACAATATCTTTACTACCTTCTATATTCAACACAAGAAGACACCCTTTGGTCAACGACGCTTCAAATTGATTCATTGCATAAAATATGTCATAATTCTTTTTGCAAGTCTGTGAATAAATTATTCTGATATATATAATTAATAAAGGATGTGCGTTGTGGTACAGTGGATATCGGCTCGGAACGAGAAACCGGGGAGCCGAGTTCGAATTCCAGTTGATTCCATTGTATTCACTTACGCGCAAATACCATTGGGAAAGATATTAATACGTCTCTTCCTTACAGTTATGGGTTAAATAACAGGACAGATTGGGTTCTATAGCCTTGGTCGGCAACCAGTCTACCGCAGAAAGCAATGGCAACCTACTGCAGGATAATCTTCTGCCTCTTTCGAGACATGATCGCCCAAGCGTGTATCACGTATGGCACTTAACTGACTGACTGAGCAAAGACAAAATACAGGAACTAAAAGGAAAGTGATACTAATGATCAGAAAGTGACATCCTAAAATTTGGGATTGCATCATAAAGAAAAATTTCTTGGAAAATGTAACAATCAGAGAACATCGTGAAGGCAAGACAAGATATTGTTGTGTGACCTATTCATCGAGGTTTTATGAATGTATAGTTAAACAAGATTTTGACCAACAAAAACAGGAAATTCTGAATGAACATGGCACCTGAAGAAGAAGTACTGATTACTGAAATCCAATCCTTAATTAAAATCCTATAAATTTTAAAATAGTCTTAGAGTTGTATCTTTTATATCGTATAAGGGGTTTTTATAGCAGATTTTTTTTTAGAATCTTATTTATGATACATTTAGCAAAAGTGAACTAAACTTTTTAACGTAGAATTTCCATTTTGAAAGTGTTTTCTCGTTCTGTTTTACATTGAACTGTGCAAGAAAGTAAATGACTTCGTGTCACGGTGAATGCGTTTGTGTATATGTTCTTATATTCGGGTCTATGTAAATGTATGTCTAATTAATGTATAAGCATATGTGGAGATGCGCCTGTGTCAGCGCATGTTACATGGTGAGTGCCTGTGTGTTGGTGTATATGCCTATGTGTATACGTGTTTTACTTGTATATAAATGTTTTATCGTGTGCGCTAAACCTGTTAATCTCCCCCCTCTCTCTCTCTCACACACACACACACACCGTTTCCTTCTAACACACCATCAGACTCTCTCTCTCTCTCTCTCTCTCTCTCTCTCTCTCTCTCTCTCTCTCTACAGATAGATAGTCTGAGTATTATCGGCCATCGTTATTCATTGTCAAGAAAAGAAGGTAGAATGTGTGTATATATATATATATATATGTGTGTGTGTATGTGTAATCTTTGCTTGATTTTAGTTTTCAGTTTGTTTACTAATGCATCGACCGTTTATGTGGGTCACGAATTTTACTGGTTGGTCCGTCACGAAATCCCATGATGACCTTAAACTCTAAAACAGTGGCACATGAGCCAGACATTTAACCTTCATGGGAGGGCGCCAATCGCCCAGATGGCATTGGCCTATCCGTGTAAATGTGTATTTAAATATTTATCCATTGTTTACTTTGTAATACGAGTAATATATTTGGTTTTCACGAGATGTAGGTGACCAAACGCTAACCAGTATGGAGTCAGTGATTTGTTCGAATATTATTCTCCTTACGTTCACTTTTTTTTTATAATCAAATCATCCCAAGCAAGGCAGTACTACCACTAGTGCGCAGGAGGTTGCATAAAAGAAGAGTGATGAAAAAGAGGAACAAGTTAAAGGGGGTGTCAGAGAATGGGTAAGAGAGGGATGTGAAGACTGGTGTGAAGAGAGCTGCATGTGAGTAGAGTGAAAAGGGAGAAGAACATAATACAAAGGTTGTCAGGGAAAGGATGCGAGTCAAGGAGATAAGACATGACAATTGACATTGCATTTAAATTCTTAGAGATTGTAGCTGCCAGGGAAACAAGTACACGGAAGGGAATTCCACAGGCGGGAAATGAAAAAAAAAAGCTACTAGAGTAGAAGTTGCGGTTACATTTGATTGGTTTCACTGTAAAAGGGATGGACCTAGTTGTTAGTCGAGTAACTCGACTAAATTCATGCAGAGAAGGGACCAGAGAGCTAATCTTATTGGAGCAGAAGCCGTGAAAGTATTTGTAGAAGAGACAGAGGGAAGCCACATTACATTGATGATAAATAACTGGAGTTGAGCTACCAGGTCGAGATCAATTACATTGCAGATTCGCCGTTAAATTTTGTCAGGAAGCACGAGATGAATAGCATAATCACTCGAGCAGATGTGACAGCAGTATTCAATGAACGGGCGAATGGTAGATTTATATATGTAAAACATGGATTCAGACGGGAAAAACCTCCTGACCATACACAGTAAACCAACCTTTCTAGAAGCAGATTTAGCTATGGATTCAATGTATTCATTCCACTTGAGGTTCCCTGAGAGAGTTAGGTCGAGGAGGCGCAGTATTTTACTCTCATGGAGACTAACCTGATCTATGATGAGTAGGAGTAGGAGAGGTTGTCTATGGTGTTTAAAAGTTAGCAGCTTCGTTTTGGAATCGTTAAAACTCACGAGCCATTCCTTACCCAAGTCCACCACAGATTGGAGGTCCTTTTCAAGATCAGCAACGAGATTTGCTTTGATAGCCTCGGCGGATATCTTATCGAAGCGGGATTAAATAGTGGTGTCATTAGCGTAGATGTCTACTTGGGATCTGATTACATCAGGCAGATTGTTGATGAAGATCAGAAAAAGCGTTCCTACAAATGCTTTTGCGAAAGGCACGAATCCAGTTCTTCCTGAATTCTACCTCATCGGTAGATAACTGATATGTCACTGACATACCTCTTCTGTTGATGGAAAACCAATCCCTCATGGTCCCCTTACCTTATCAGATAAGGGAGTTATAGCGTAAAGGAGTAAACAGTCTTACTCCCACTATCAAATAAATATACCACTAATCAATTTTTGTATATAAAATAAATAAGTAGAATTACCAACAATACATTTTATAGCAAAATGAACAATATATTGTCTTTTGGTGAATTTATTCAATTGTGTTCAATTTAATTAGGTTTTGACATTAAATAACTCATAGAGATTGGTATACCGCTAAACAAAACATTTCTGATATCGTGATAATTAATTTGCATAATTAGTTTCAATCAAATTAATATTTTATATGAAATCTAGTTTATGAAAATTGGAATTAAGTAGCAAGAGGCCTGTATCTTGGCTTCGTGGGGGTGCCCTAAGCCCTCGCCCTTAGCGCCGTTGAGGTCTCTTAGATTAACTTGCTCATTAAAACTTACAGGCTTTACTTAGTTTATGAGAAGGCTACAATAATAGAGCGCCGGCGAAGATCGAACTTACGACATTGTATTAATGGTGTGCAAAACTAACATTTTATTAGTATACGCCGAGTCGTACAGCTTTTGTGTGTGAAAATGTATAGTTTTGAAGAAACGGGAATAAACAAAGGAAGCAATATCTTTATATAATAAGTTGTGTGTATATGTTTCTCGCGTCTATGGGTCGATGTGTACATTAGAACGATATATCGGGCGACTGACGCGCCAGACAGTCATGAAAAAAAAAAGCTTCTAATAACATCCTCCAAAACATAACATTTTTCTGCAATATAAAAGCACTCCTTCCTTGACTTCTTAGTTTTTAACGCTTTTGTACTGGTTTCGCCTTGCCTTGCATCTCTAGTAAGTCTTTCGAGTTCCTTGATCCACGGCCCATAACTACCGCCGTAAAATATAATTGAGAAAGACTTATGTCTCTGTTAGATTCGGTAAATAATAGCTTATCAACATTAAGAGCTGACCATATTTTCTCAGTGCAAACTCACACACACACACACACACACACACACACACACACACACACACACACACACACACACACACACATACGCACAAACACATACGCACAAACACAAACACACATATATTTCCTCTCTCTCTCTCTCTCTCTCTCTCTCTCTCTCTCTTTCTCTCCCGTTAAAAAATATAGATATGTATATTCCTTCTTTTCATTCCCTTTAGTAAATTTTATTTTTCTATTGCTTCTCTTTCTTTATTTTTTCCGTATTTTCTTCTCAATCCTGACTCAATTTCTTTCTTAATTTACACGCTATAACCTAGCGCACAATACCACACAGAATGTTCTCTCAGTTCATGCATCTCTAATTCATACTTCACATCTTAGACTGTTTAACCCTAACCCTCTGTCTTCTTCTAAATGATAGTCAGTCCTTTCTTCTTACTCTTTCTCGATACCTTGTCTAGGAATCTCTTTAGTTTTCTTTCTGTGTCTATTTCAATACAGAGTCATCTGCGCATCGTATGATTGTGTTTACCCATAATAAATCACTCACAGTAAAGATCAAATGCAAGAAGAACCATCCTTGTCAAGGGCCCCTTTTTATTTTTCTATTGTTGGTGGTGAATAAGATCCCAAAATAAAGAGGCAAATGTATTCACTCTATTGAAAGTGATAAGTAGATGAAACTGCATCGATAAAAAACAAACTGAAAGAAAACATGTTTTCACCTCATATTTTTTATTCCATTTCTCTTTCACACAGCCCGACAGCCATTGTCTTTCTTCACTCATTTCCGTCTCTATCTCTTTCTAAAGACCCTCATTCTTTTCTTTCACTTCTCACTTTTCTTCAGTCTAACTGTGGATTTGACAAGGAGATGAAACCTCCCCATACTGACCCGTCAGTGAAGTCAATGAGACCTTCCATGCAGTTCACAATAATAAAGAAAGTAGATCGACTAACTATCCTAAATGTACTAATAACTCGTCCAGAGTATAGGTTCAAGACATCCGTATTTTGTAAGAAATGTTGACCAAAAAATATTTAATTAACTTTAATTCCCATCATGCATACAGTGTTAAAAGATCATCCACTACCTACAAAATCAGACCAAACTCATAAGTGCTAACCCAACCACGTACTAACAGTAGTCATAATTAGAAAATAAACTAGAGTAATGACTAACCTGAAAGTATATTAGCTTGTTTGTAGTCAGAAGCAAGCCACCTCTCAGAAGGGAACATGTCTACGGAATGTTGGTATTGTTTTGTTTACAGTCCAAGGGAAGTAACTTGCCATTAGCCCTTTGTTTTAGATACTCTTATAAAAAGGAGACTTTAAGTGAAGAGTCAGTTTCCTGTTGTACCCAATGGGCAGAGTAAACGCTGTTATCCATATCTCCGATTTATGTGCACTCATTTCTAAGATACAATAGCTGGCGACGAAGATTATAAAACTTAATTAATTAACAAATCAATGAACAAACCCCATATACAAAAAAAAATAACAAAAAAAAGAAAACACTATGTCACTCCCAGTGTTTGAAAATTTCATTGTTCACGGAGAACATACAGCCGGGACAAGATGGAAAAAATGGATAACCTCTTCATAAAAAAAGCTTTACTCTTACATTACGGAGGTAACGACAAAATAGAAATCTATGACGCCATGACAGACCAACAGAAAGCGAAAACCCAACACCGAATGAATATGATGTATTAAAAAAATCTCTCAATAGTGATTTCATACCAAAACAAGCACAGTTTCAATTTTCGTCAGTTAAAACAAAAAGAAAATGAAAGCATGGATTCATACCACATTCGGTTACATGCAGCCGCGGCGAACTTCGGATTCCACAACATAGAAAACGAAAATCCTGGGGCAAATAATATTAGGATGCACATCACAAAAACTTCGGAGGAAAGTTCTAAAAAACAATTTAACACTAACCCAGCTTCTTGACGTGGCTCGGGATACTGAACTCGCCGAAAGCCGTGCAACCATGATAGAAAGCAAAACCAGCTCACCAAGCACTAAAGAAATACTAGCTATCCAAGGCCAGAACACACCCAAGTCAGGAAGCTCAGAAACCAACCAACAGAGACCTCACTGCTCAGAATGTAACCATGACAGCACAAGGAGTTCTCATTTAAGAGCACAAAACACAAAACAAACATTTCCACAGACTCGACAAAAACATAACAACAAACGCTGCATTTTCTGCAATTCCCCACGAACCTCATCCAAGATCAGAATGTCCTGCAAGTGGGGAAACGTGTAACAAATGTAAAAGATTTAGACACTTTGCTCAGGAATGTTTGTCTGGCTCAAAGTTAAGACAGATTCAGTTTTCACCTCCATCAAACCCCTCTCAATCTGAAAATGAATATCTGTTCTCAGTCAATGAATTCTCAACACCATTCCCGTCAATAACCCTAACCAGAATTACGGCATCTATCAATAACAAAAAAAAATCAATTTTGTCATTGACACAGGGGCCTCAGTCAATATTATGGTAAAATCAGTATATGAATCACTTGGGTGCATGACACCCTTACTCAAAACGCCGCTACCAAAAATTTATGCTTTCAGCCAACATACTCCCCTTCCAGTTCGAAACAAAAATTAGCCATAAAACATCGGCAGTTGAGGCTATTTTTTATGTGTTAAATACAAATGGATGTTCAAATTTGATGAGCAGTAAAACCGCTCAACTATTAAACATAATCCATTTTTTACTACAAACAAGCCCAAAAGACATACCCGAACAATTCCCTCACTTATTTTATGGGAAATCGGGTTGCATCAAGAACTGCAAAATCACCCTCCACATTGACAGCTCCATAGCTTCAGTTGCTCAAACACATCCCTTCCATGCCCGGAAAGATGTAGAGAAGAAGTTAGAAAAAGTGGAGAACCTGGACATTATTGAAAAGGTCGAAGGTCCAACACTATAGGTCAGCTCCATAGTTGCTGTTCCTAAAACAGGTAGAGTGTGCCTTTGCATAAATATGCGGGAAGCAAATCGAGCAATAACACGAATCAACATCCAATGCCAACTACTGACAATCTGATAGCGGATTTGAAAGGTGGAACAATCTTCAGCAAATTCGACATGAGCAACGCATACCACCAATTAAAATTTGATGAAGCCAGCAGGTATATAACAACTTTCACTACACATTTAGGTCTCAGAAGATACAAAAGACTACTATTTGGAGTCAATACAGCAGCTGAGATATTCCAGAATGCCATATCAGAACTTCTAAGGGATATCTCAGGAACAAAAATCCTGTCTGATGATATCATTGTATATGGAGCAAACCAAAAGGAACATGATAATCATCTGAAACAAACTTTAAAGAGAATCGAGGAAAGTGGGGCCAACCTTAACAAAGAAAAATGTCTCTTCTCTGTTAAAACATTAAAATTCTATGGCCATGTATTTGGAGAGAATGGGATTTCTCCAAACTCAGTAAAGGTACAAGTTATCTGTGACTCTGCTCCACCAGCATCAGTGACTGAAATCTGGTCATTCCTGGGCATGACACAGTATGTCGCCAGATATATCCCTCACAGATCCTCTAAGGAATCTGACAAAAAAGTCCACAGTCTGGAATTTGGGTAAACGTGAACAAAATGCAATAAGCTGAAAGAGACACCCACCGGTAGTAAGGTGATGTCATATTTTGATTCCCACAAACCAACAGAAATTCTGGTGGATGCCAGCCCTGTAGGACTAGGAGCAATTCTAATTCTAAGGTCGCCCCATTTGCTATGCAAGTAGAGCTCTAACAGACACAGAACAAAAATACTTCCAGACTAATAGAGAATACCTATATGGAGTTGAGTATTTTCACCTTTATCTGTTTGGGGCACATTTCACTGTCATCACAGACCGCAGACCACTCATAGGAATAATAAACAGGAAAAACCCACTACTTCCAGGCTAGAGAGACGGCGCCTACGCCTAATACCATATAGCATGAATCTGATATACAGACCTGGACGCGATGAATACAACCCTGCTGACTACATAAGCAGACATCCCCACGAAATACCCAAGCACAACAATGCAGGAGAACCATATATTGCATATATAGCAATGAATGCAATCCCAAAATCTCTGAATTTGACAGAAGTAAAATCTGCAACTGGGAAAGCTCCAAAAGGTAATGCAAGCAATACAATCTGGCTACTGGATTGACCCAGACATAAAAGACTTTAAAAAAAACTCAAGGATGAGTTGTCCATCTATGATGGGCCTATCCTCAGGCAAAACTGGATAATCATACCCCAAACCCTACATCAGAAGACAATAGCTATTGCCCTCCAGGCCCACCAAGGCATAATCAAAACTAAGCAGTGCATCAGATAAAAGGTGTGGTTTCCAGGAATCGATAAGTCTGTAGAGGATACGGTAAAATCCTGCATACCATGCCAGGCATCCCACCCAGGCCACAGCCGACGTGAACCTTTACGGCCCACACCACTACCACAAGAACCATGGAGCTTCCTTGCCATTGATCTTGCTAGTCCTTTTCCCTCAGGTTACTACTTACTTGTAGTGAGATAAATACAGTTGTTTCCCTTAGGTAAAAATAATCTCATTCACCTCAACAAGAGCAGTACTGCTAAGACTTGAAGCCATCTTCTCATGTCAAGGAATCCCTACCTCAATCAAGACAGACAATGGTCCTCCATTTAATGGGGAATAGTTTTCTAAAGCTATGCGTGGGTTTGGGAGACAACACAGAAAAACAACACCTCTCTCGCCAGAGACAAATGGGGAGATGGAACATTTCATGGCCAAACTTAACAAAAACATTAAATCATGTACATACACATGGGAATCTCAACTACCCATATTTCTTAGTATGTATAGGGGCACCCCCATACTTCGATAAAAATGTCCCCATTTGAAGCTCTCACAGGTAAGAAGATTAAAATTGGCCTACCTTGCATACCCTCTCAAGACCCAACCCCAAACAGCACACATGACAAAATAAACAAAAAATATGTGGAAATGATTACATCAGTAAACAGAAGATGTGTGAATATGCTGACAGGAAAAGAAAAACTTGTCCCTCAACATATCAACCTGGCAAAAATGTCCTAGTAAAACAGCAACAAAAAAAAAATATCACCCTTTTCCCTCTGTCTTACACAATAAAGGCAGTGTGATAACAGCACAATGTGGCCAAAATATCATTACACGGAACTCATCCCATTTTAAAGCCATAAAAGGTTTATCACCTGCTTGTTTGGAAGGAGAAAATGAGAATGGGTCAATAAATGCTGAGAGTCCTTGCCATTTAGCCCACATGTCGTTTTCAGCTGAAACCAGTATTGATACCACACCTACATCATCACCAATCGTCACCCCTTTGTCTCCTCACCCGAAATCACTACGTTTGACCCGTGACTACACTCCAGACTAGAACGCCAAAGAAAACACCCAACTTACCTATAGGACTATATAACTTGAAACCCTTATCCAAAGTAAGGGAGGATTGTTGTGTTTACAGTTCAAGGGAAGTAGCTTGCCATTAACCCTATTAGATACTCTTATAAAAAGGAAACTTTAAGTGAAGAGTCAGTTTCCTGTTGTACCCGCTGGGCAGAATACATGTAGTCATCCGTATCTCCGATTTATGTGCACTCATTTCTAAGATACAATAGGTATTTCATCATGTACACATTTCATATGGAATGTAAAAGTGAAACCAGCATCCACTAACATTCAATGTGGAGAAATATCAAAAATTTTCTAAACCTGGGTGAGTTATTGAAATCAGACATGGCTTTCGCGATAAAGGAGAGCAATTCTGAAGGATAATGCGATTGAAAGAATCAGAGAAGTTGTTATAATGTTAAACTCAACCTCAGTAAACCTAGTATAAACCATTGATTAATAAATACAGGACACTAAAAACCACCCGAGTATAAACATTATGTTTAAGGCACCAACATTACCCCCACTAAATATACTAAATACTGCTTAAATCATATTTATTCCCCTGTGATTTACGAGTTCAGTACAGGAGTCGAGTAGTGAGGGAAAGACACATGTAAATGTACAGTGGAAGAGACGGACAAGTGACACAAAAGTGAGTGGACATTATCGTATTAACTGATATGAACTATCCCGTAAGATTTAAAATTGAAAAAAAAAACGCAGGAATAATAAATTATTGGAATGAATAATAAATTCAGTTTAAAATTCCGAAAAAATTACCGAATGCGACAACCTAGTTAAGAAGTCAGTAATGAGAAACGGTCAAAACGTAGAGAGTTGAGTAATGGCAACCCACTGCTGGAGACCTAGCAGTGGGTTGTCATTACTTTCTGCGGTAGACTGGTTGCCAGCCAAGGCTATAGAAACCAACCTGTCCTGTTATTTATCCCATAACTGGAGGGAAGAGACGGATTAATATTTTTCCCAAGGGTATTTGCACGTGAGTGAAAGCAAGAAATTCGACAGTAATTCGAACTCGGCTCCACGATTTCTCGTTGTGTGCCGATATCCACTCCACCACAACGAATACCGAAATGAGTTAGACATTCAAGATGAATGGTAACAGAATAGCTCATACATTATTTTGGTCCAGTTCAAAACAATATTCGATTCATGCTTTTATTTTAAATTCATGAAATTCTAGTAAATAAAGTAGAATGACAACTTTTTATACCGTCAAACCCTTCATCTTCTTTTTCTTTTCTTGTTCTTCTTCTTCTTGTGCCGTGTCCGTCAGGACGTAGGCGATCATGGACTTCCACTTGGCCTTGTCTCTTGTCGCTCTCAACATTTTTTTCTCTTGGTATCACTCCCAAACCCCGTTCAGGCATTCATTTGCTCAAACCTATCAATCTCGCGCTGCTTTCCCTTGTCTCTCTTTCCATCTATCTGTCCTGTGATTATAATATTCTCCAAACCGTCCCTCCTCGTTACATGTCCCAGGAACCTCATCTGTCTCTTCCTGATGTTAAGCATGAGTTTTCTTCTCGTTTTCTTCCTCTCCAACATCTCATCTTTGTTGACGTGTTTGGTCCATGGTATCCTCGGCTTTCTTCTTTAGAACCACATTTCTGCTTCCTCGAGGTTCTATTTCGTCATTGAAGGAAATAGCAGTTCAACACTGCTTTTCTTTGTTTCCATTGAGATTTTCCTATCTCTCAGTCGTCTGTTTAGCTTAACCTCTTTTTAAATCCATCCTTTCACTTGTTCTCTTGATCGTTCCCCCCCTCTCTCTCTCCCTCTCTCTCTCTCTCTCTCACACACACACACACACACACACTCTGTCAGTCTCTCTCTCACTCACACATTTTTTCTTTTAAAATCACGTTGAAGCACCGATTCCCTTACGATTATCGAAGTTAAGCAACGTTGATCCTAGCCAATACTGCTTAGAAATACCAAGTGTTATACTTTTGGATGTGCGAATGATTTAATGAATAATGAATCAGAATTGTTATTCGGAATTAGCAAGATTTATATAACTAAACCATGATTATCTCCAAAACAAATTCTTACAACCTAAAAATATTTCTTAGCTTTAAATAGCCTGCAAAGGGTTGATAAACTGTAAAAAACGAATCAACCAATCAATCTTCTTTTTTGCGATGTGTTTTTCTCTTCCTGTTTCATTTGACTTTATTATCTGCTGTTGTCCTTTTCTTTTTTTCTTCTCTCCTCTTTCTCTTTTCTCTTTTTTAAAGATTTACTTTATTCTATTCTATTTTTTTTTCTATTTCTTGATTTTTTTGTTCTTTCACTTTGGTATTTAAAAACATTTTTTACTTTTCAACAGTCTTTCTCTTTCTTTATTCCTTATTTTTCTCTTTTCATCCTTTTCTTATAATTATCTTTTCCTTCCAACACTTTTTCACCAGCATCCTTATTATGCAAAGCAAGGTTTCTTTTTTTGTTTGTTTATCAGAAGCTTCTTTCATTCTTTACTATTTCTCGTCTTTTTTTATCTTTGTCTTTTTCGTTCTTTTCTTTCTTCCTCATCTTTAGCTTATTTTACCAACCACTTGTTGTTGCTGTTGTTGCTGTTGTTGTTGTTGTTCTTCTTCTTCTTCTTCTTCTTCTTCTTCTTCTTCTTCTTCTTCTTCTTCTTCTTAACTCGGTACATCTATCTTTCTTTTCTCTTCGTTGCTTCTCAAGGACCTTTTCTCTTTCTTCATAATTATATTCATCATTTTGCGTCACTGCTAGTTTTACTTCTTATGCCCACTTCTTCTTCTTCTTCTTCTTCTTCTTCTTCTTCTTCTTCTTCTTCTTCTTCTTCTTCTTCTTCTTCTTCAATCCGTTGTCTTTACTGCTTATAAAATACAATTATTTTCTATTACCTGAACTTAAGAGACGCTCTCAGAATAGAAAGAAAGCAGTGAGATGACTCGGAGCGAACATAGCGGCGCCATCAGCCCTTCCCCCACACACAACAACATACGCACAGTGTAGAGAACCTCATACGAAACCTATGTCGACACACATACGTATATAAAATATACTTCAAAGATGCATTCACAAGTTCTCAAATATATATATATATATATATATGCTCAAAAAATGTCCTCTGTGCACTTAGGTACGTATTAATACATAGGAGAATAAACATACATGTGTTGCTTACGCAAAAGTTGTGTAAACAGTTCGGTTTTTTTACTCCAATGAATCCATATATTAGATATGTTTTCTGTATACATATTTACTCGCTTTCAGTTAGTCTTGCATGAAACTAAACTAAGTAAAATTAAACTAATAAGAATGTATTGCGTCAAGACATTAGTGAGAGAAGGCCTACTAGAAGAATCAGTATTTAAACAACTGGTTTGCATCAAATACTATGCACCCATAAGAGGTGTATTTACTTACGTCGTTACAGGAGAATATTTTACCAGAGTACACGCTCACCCATTCTATTCTCCATCAAATGATATGCTAGTGATTAGATATTTATCTAGATGTCTAATTATGGGACTGACAAGGTAAAATAGATTCATGCCTTTTCCAAGGGAATTTACGTTAAATGAATGTATAAACAGCTTTAGTTAGAATTTGTAGCAATTCTTTTTTCCGTACTAATAACCATACTTAACACACACACACGCGCGAAATATATCCTTATTATGCAAAGCAAGGTTTCTTTGCTCCTATAAAGAAAATAAAGTGAATGTTATTAAGTGCTACCTGTTGCTGAAGCTTTTATGCGACCAACGCTTTCATTAATAACGTGATAGGAGGTATCTAGCTTTATCAAGTATTTCTTTTCAAATAAGAAATCCAATAAATTTGCAATTTCACAGGCGTATTTCCAGATGTATTTCAACTTCTTGCAAATTACAAAATTTTGTGATTGTCGTATTCTTGGAAGCATCACCTTTTCACAAAGTAGCAGCTCTTGGGGAAATTTTTCCAAGCTAAGCTATATGCATGTTGATTTTTATCGGACGCTATGTTTGATTTTTTGTTTTATATTTCAACCTGTTAATCGAACAGAAGATTCTCTTCATATTATTTACTAATTTTCTACATTTTCTTGATGTATGTGTGTATGCGCCATGGCCGTACCAAATTAGAATCTGGTATCGACCAATCAGCAGAGAACATTTCGGGTGGCTTGCTCCTATAAAGAAAATAAATTAGACGCCCATTGGGGAATGCGACAGAAAATGCGACAAGTGAATACACTGAGGTTCCAAACAACATAGAACTAATGCAACGCAACAGTTAAAAGGTCATTAAGACAATACATTACAAAAACAAATATTTTCACGGCATCTGCTACGACGAGCTTATCTCCCTGGTGTCCCATCTACATGAATTTACTCGAGATACTAGACTGACAACTAGGTCCCACCCTTATACAGTCAAAATATGGAACCACCACTTTTCTTCTATCAGTGTCTTTTCTTGCTCCAAATTGGGTTAAATATTTTAAGGGTACTTCATTTGTCTTTGAAATAAAGCACAGAAGGGCGCAACTGTCTCGGGTTATTTCTTTTTCTTTATCTGCTGTGATTTCTCAGGATGTAGGCGATCATGGCTCTCTACAATTTCCTGTCCTTTGCAGCTCTTAATAAATTTTGTCTTGTCCGTTAATTCTCCCAAACCCGTTCCGCCATGCATTTACCCAAGTTATTCTCTGTCCCGCTTTTCCACAATTGTCTTGTGAATCAAATTTTTCAAGCCATCTTTCCTCATTATGTGTCCCAGAAATTTCAACTGTCTTTTCCTGGTGTTAAGTTTAAGTTTGCTTTTTGTTTCCATGCTCTTCAAAATCCCGATGTTGCTCACATGTTTGGTCCATGGTAACCTTATCTATAGAATCACATTTTCTGTTGCTTTAATTCTCTTCTTCCTCTTTGAAGAGATTATTCAACATTTAAAAGGGCGACTGTTACATAACAATTCCAACCGCTTGTATTTATTGCTAACGAAATTTTCCTGTTTCTTAATACTCTGGTTAGATTTTAGAATTCATCTTTAGCCATCCCAGTGCGTCTTTGGATTTCAGTGTCACACTTTCGGTTCTCAAAACACTTCTCATATATTTAAAGGTGTGTAACCGTTTAACTCTGATTTGCCATTCGTATTATCGTTAAAGTCATAGCATACGAACTCAATCAGCAGCTCATCAAAATCGCCAACAAGCAATCACGTAATTCATTTGTATTTCTTCCAAATGTAGACTTGTAGTGTAGCAGACTACTTCTTTTTCTTCTTCTTCTTTCTTCTTCTTCTTCTTCTTCTTCTTCTTCTATGTGTCGTGTCCCTTCAGGACGTAGGTGAACATCTTCTTTTCTCTTGTCGCTCTTAATAACCTTTCTCCTGGTATCTCACTCAATCCTCGCTCTACCATCCACCTGCTTAAGTCCCATGTGTTGCTTTCCCTTGTCTCTCTTTCCTTCAATCCGTCCTGTGAGCATCAGGTTTTCCAAGCTTTTCTACCTCATTACATGTCCCAAAGACTTTAGCTGTCTTTTCTTTCAGTATCAGTTTTCTTCTCGTGTCCATCCTCTCCAAAACCTTGTCGTTGCTCACATGTCCAGTCCATGCTATCCTCAACATCCTTTTGTAGAACCACATTTTGGTTGCTTCACGTCTTTCCTTTATCTTTAATGAGATCCTCGAGTATTCACTGTCATATTGAAGGACAGACATCACATAACAATCCAGTTCTCTCTTCTTGGTTTCCAGCGAGATTTTTCTGTTTCTTAATACTCCACTCAGCTTCTGGAATGCATCCTTGGCCATCCCAATACATCTTCAGATTTCCGTATCGCACTTTCTGTCTTCTGTTTAAACACTTCCCAGGTATTTAAATTTCTGCACCTGTTTGATTTTAGTATCCCCAACTTGTAATTGGCATTTTGGGCTCCTCTTTTTACTGATTACCATGCATTCTCAGCACTTTGTCATCTGCGTATCTTATATTGTTCAGATTACTGCCGTCAGTGACGAATCGTGGCAAGACTTCTAGACTTCTCTGAATTCACTTTACTAAATAAATACAAATAAGATCTCTCGTCGAAATATCATTTTTTTAGATTTGAATACTTCAAAACGATCGCTGCAACAACTGGATTTGTTTCAAATAAACAAATTTTCATTTCGTCGCTACAATTTTCTTTCGTTCATGTATTAACCTTTCGATAAAAGTCCAAATTACCTCCACTTTCTGTTTTTTTTTCATGCCTCAGAATGTTAAAGAAGATTGTATAGCTTGATTTTACTCTACCTAATCTTCCTCTCACTTCTGTCAGTTTTTTGGACTGAATATCAATGATATGCAATAATGCGGAATAATATAATCGATCCTCATTCTGTTTGTTTGAAAGATAAACTCAAAAACAGTTTGATCGTTTTCGATAAATAGAAGATGGGATTATACTAGGAAGTTCTGAAGGTAATTACGTTTACGCGTCACTAATTTTTTTCTTTTTTTAATTTTTGTCCAGCACATTTTATGTTGAGAAAATCAAATTTGAATTCTTTGCGCGATTTTACGACGATGAAGCCAAGTCGAAGTAAATTGAATTAAATAAATTTGTTTAGTGTGTGATATTCTCTGATGTTATGAAGACGGCTTTTCAGGCAAGTTACACTTTTGTTGCGAACAGCAAACGCGAGAAAATTTCTAAATTAACAACAAAACCAACCTTAACAACAACAACAACAACAACAACACAAACACGAAGTTCAAGATTTCGCCTGAGATCTATGAAGAGT
This sequence comes from Ascarosepion bandense, assembly GCA_037127315.1. Classification (NCBI taxonomy): domain Eukaryota; kingdom Metazoa; phylum Mollusca; class Cephalopoda; order Sepiida; family Sepiidae; genus Ascarosepion; species Ascarosepion bandense. The sequence goes on along the minus strand of JBBBDQ010001533.1, from coordinate 1,958,341 downwards.
GTTGAGCGCAAAAACATCTTACCAATAATCGCTGGAACAGACGGCAAATACTGATTGGATTAAATAAATATCCAAGGAAGGATTCAAACGCTGTAGAACACAGCACTTTTGAAATCAGCTAAAATGTTAAGGACAGCGGAGAAGATTCGAGAAAACTGGTTAACACTCTGACCTCTAGATAGCCCAAGTACGAAGATTAATACATTAATAAAATAATTAGAGTGATACTTTTAAAAAATTATTCAACTTTTAACTATAATGGTTTAAAATATATTATTGAGATGTTTGGGATTACCCTCTTATATTTTTTGATGAAACTTTTCTTAAAATTCTGTTCAGTGGCGTTGTGTAAAAATACTTTAGCACATAATATGGAAATCACTCAGTTCCTCGAAATTTATCATAACACGTACGATAAAAGCATCAGCATGAATGGTGGATAAAGTTGAAAGTTGAAATATTTGCCCAATTAGTATGACAGAGGTCTTCTTCTACCGGTCAGTAAATAACATTTTATAAGGCAGTATAAATGAAAAAATATGATCTCATCCTTCCCTCTCTTCATCTCTCTCTCTTCTCTCTCTCTCTCTATCAATATCTTTTTATCCTTATCTCTCAATCTCTCTCTTTTCTCTCTCTCTCTCTCTCTCTCTCTCTCTTTCAAAATAAAATTAAAACCAAAATTAACAAATTAATTAAAACCAAACAGTATTTAACAATGATATAACATATGCAACAATAATAATAACAACAACAAAGATCGAAGGATGCAGGAATGGATAAATATAAACAATGATAATATTAGGCAAGTACTAACAAAATCTTAAAAATGGAAATCCCCAGGAAATGACAATATATACAACTTTTGGCTTTCTCATTTGTCATCGACCTTGCTCACCTTTATCAACGCTAATTAATAACCCCAATGAAATTCAAGAAAGGATAGCTGAATGTATTGCATATTTCCTACCAAAATCAATTGAAACAGGTAATGCGAAAAACGGTAGGCTAATAATATGTCTGTCAACCACGTATAAATTGATCTCGTCTGTACTAACGAACTATATTTACTCGATGAAAACAAAATAATTCACCTGGAATAGAAGGAATGTAGGAGTAAATCATATAATTCTGAGACCAAATACTAATAAATAAAATGATCCTGGAAAATGGCAGACAAAAAGATAGAAATCTCAGCTAAGCTTGAATGTATTACCACAAATCGTCTTTAAGTCTTTGTAAATGTACAAAGTAAACTTTTCTTCTTCTATGTGCCTTGTCCTTTCAGGACGTAGGCAATCATGGCCTTCCACGTCTCCCTATTTCTGGTGTCTCTGAGCACACTTTCTCCTGTAACACCATACACCCGCTGTTCTGTCATCTACCTGCTCAGGCCCTTCAAATATGTTATCCACTGCTTTCCTCTGTCCCTTTTTCCCTCTATATGGCCTGTTAGTATCAGGTTTTCCAAGCCCTCCTCCTTTATTGCATGTCCCAGGAACTTCAGTTGTCTCTTCCTGATGCTCAATATTAATTTCCTGTTTGTTTCCATTCTTTTCAAAATCTCATCATTGCTCACATGCTCTGTCCACGATATCCGCAGTATCCTTCTGTAGAACCACATTTCAGCTGCTTCCAGTTTTTCCTTCATCTTTGAGAATATTGTCCAGCATTCATTGCCATATTGAAGAACTGACATCATATAGCAATCTAGTATTCTCTTCCTTGTTTCTAGTGAAAGTTTCCTGTCTCTTAATACTTTACTCGGCTTCTGGAATGCGTCCTTTGCCATGCCAATTCACCTTCCAATCTCTGTGTCGCACTTTCCGTCTTCTGTTAGAACACTTCCCAGGTGTTTAAATTTTTGTACCGCCTTGATTTTAGTATCCCCCGCCAGTATTTGGCATTTTGGGTTGCTCTTTTTGTTGATGACCATGCATTCGGTTTTCTTGCAGTTTATTTGTAGTCCTTTTTTGTCACTCTCTTCAACTATCTTTTGTAAGATGTCTTGTAGTTTAAATTTTCATTAAATATAGCATGAGGCTCTGGAAAACCACATTATATTTAAATCGAACCAAAGGCACTGCCACATCTAACTACCTGTATATCTGACAAAGAGTCTTTGAAGAAGACTTCCTGGCTTCCCCTTCTGACTTGTATGTCCTTAATCCCCCTTAACAGTAATAACTATAGACACAAAATACTCTACATGGATGATCTCGAACTTTTTACCAAGCCGACAATGGCTTGAAGGGTTCAAGACTGTAAAATGTTTCAATGATGACAGCGTTATGGATTTTAGCTTAGATAAAGGTACAAAAGTAACATTCAAGAAATGGAGAATTAAAGAAACATACTCAATAGATCTAGGTTTTCTTACAAATAGTAGAGAACTGGAATAAGAAAAACCATTACATACATAGGAATAAGCGAAGGAGATTGAATACAATCAGTCAGTTAAGTGCCATACGTGATACACGCTTTGAGCGATCATGACTCAAAGAAGACATGAATGACTGGGCAGAAGATTATCCTGCAGTAGATTGCCATTACTTTCTGTGGTAGACTGGTTGCCAGCCAAGGTTATAGAACCCAATCTGTCCTATTATTTAACCCCTAACTGGAGGGAAGAGATGGTTTAGTACCTTTCCTAAGGGTATTTGAGCGTAAGTGAATGCAATGAATTGAACTGGAATTCTAACTCGGCTCCCAGATTTGTCGTTCCGAGTCGATATCCACTGCGCCACAACTCGAGATTGAATACAGCATACCCAAATGAAGGAGAATGTAAATAAGGAATACTACAGACGTGTGCGTCTGGTGTTGAATACAGAGTTGAAATCATAAAACAGAATATCAGTCATAAACACCTTGAATGCTCCTGAGGTGCAATATAGTTTTCACGTCATTAACTGGACCATAGCTGGCAATTAATAATAAATGCCAAAACAAGAAAGCTTCTCACTTACCACAGTATACATTATCCCAAGACTATATGTGACCAGATTCGAAGGAGGCAAATGATTATTTCCACTAGAACTGTCCTACAAAACTACAAAAATCTGTCTTCAAAGATAGAGGACTGGATGACACTTCTATAAAAAGACATAAAAGAAATAAGAAACTATACTCATTGATAATGGAAATCAAAAACATCAAAACGAAATTTCAAGTGGGTGAAGAAGTGCAAATAAACCATAATACATTAACTGCAAAGAAAAGAACCTAAAAAGAAACCTAAAAAATAAAGCAAATGCCATTTAACAAATCAGAAATGATGGCAAGATAAGCCTCTTTGGGGACAATACTCTGACCAACCAAAACATCTGATGTAGAGAAAAACCCGTATCCATTTGTGAGGTGTTAAAATTGTGCAGGGGGAAAAGCTGAAACCGAAATTTTTATTCTTGCTAATTAGAAATTACCACTCACGCATACTGAAGAAATATGGTAACCCCAAAGGCAGATTATGTGATAAATATCCAGAAACAATTAATTAACCATTTTGTATCAGGTGGCACAGTATTTACGCCAACTGAACATAAACTTCGGCATGACAGATTGAGCCAATATATATATTGGAAGATCTGCAACTTTTAAGGGGGAAAAGTGCGAGAAACTCGTATGAACCGCACACAAACCCGAACACAGATATAGGACGTGTAACAATTTTATGGGACTTTACAAACAGTAGAATCAAAGGTAATTGACAAGGCATCGTGATCAAGAACAGAATATGTTTTCTTGTCGCCATGACAGTTCCTGCAGACTGTGATGTATCTTTGATGATCTTCAAGATACTATCAAAATACAAGGATATATTGAAGTGAAAATCTCACAAATATGCCATATAAAACATCAATAATTCCAGTTGTATCTGGAGCCTATGGTTTGACTCTAAAAGGTTCCAATAGTTCATTGAAGGGTACCCTTGTAACCCATGCCTTAAAGAAATACATCAAATTGTACTCACAAGTATTTTTTTGACAAAAATGATAAGTCATTTCTAATTGGGACCCGGAAAGAATGCTTATGCAACAGAAATGAAAGGAAATAATAATAATAATAATAATAATAATAATAATAAGAAGAAGAAGAAGAAGAAGAAGAAGAAGAAGAAGAAGAAGAAGAACGCGATTGGAATTACAACAAGAATGACGTGTTTTTCTGAGGCTCCTGAAAACGTAACGTTTTTTTCTAATTAAATTTTGTTTTACTATTTTAAACGTAAACATGAATTTTTCTTCGTATATTATTTTTAAATTATCTGTTTCTTCTTTAAATGATCCTAATAGATTCATCAACTAGTTTTCTTATTATTCATAGTTCCCTTAGTTGTCGATATTTCGAAATATTTTTAAACTATGATAATCTTTCTTAAAAACACAAACTAAATAATAAATAATCTTTCTTAAAAACAAAAAATTAAACAAGAAAACAGAAAAAAATACGATGAAAAACACTAAGTTTGATACAATTAGAAAGAATACGTATTTATTTATTTTTATTTATTTATTTTTCGATAACCTTCTTTTGGACGACTTTAATGTAAGTATAACACACACAGATTATAGAGTGGACAAAAAAATTATTATTTTTAAATTTCACGGCAGTAATAAACTCAAACGTATGTAAACTTTTTCTTTTCCATTAAATTTTGATTGTTTTTTTTTAATTTTATCTTAACAATTATTTTTGTTGCAAGGATTCGTGATGGTAGCAACAATTTATTTTTCTTTTAACAAAATACTCTCTAAGTGTAGTGATGTTTTTTTTGTTTTTTTTTTTCCCGGTGAACGGCTGTTTACGTCCAAGTTTGTTTTTTTTAACCAGCGTCTCTCTCTTTGAATTTTTTTTTCTATATGAAATTCTATTTTACTATTTTAACACAAACATGAATTTTTCTTCATATATTATTTAATTTTATTGAATTTTTTGTTAACGTAAACATGAATGTTTTTTAACATAAACATTAATTTTCTTTAAAACAACATTAATTTTTTTCGTATATTATTGAATTTCATTGAATTTTTTTTTCCTATATGAAATTCTGTTTTACTATTTTCATATGAATTTTTCTTCATATATTATTTAAATTATCTGTTTCTTCTTTAAATGATCCTAATAAATAGAATCATCAGTTTTCTTATTATTCATATTTCTCTTAGCTGTCGATATTTCGAAATAAATTTTTTAACTATTATAATTTTCTTAAAAACAAAACAAAACAACAGGAAAAAATACGATGAAAAACAGTTTGATTATAATTTTTACGATATTCTTTTATAGAAAGAATACGTATTTATTTATATATATATATATTTATTTATTTATTGATTTTATTTACTTATTTAATTTATTTTATTTTGATAACCCTATTTTCGAAGATTTTAATGAAAAAATAACTGAAAATACAGTGGACGAACAAATTATTACTTTTATTTTAAATCTCACAGCACTAATAAACTTAAACGTATGTCAACCTTTCTTTTCCATTAATATTTTTTTCTTAAGAATTATTTTTTAATACAAGGACTAGTGATAGCAGCAACAATTTTTTTTTAACAAAATACTCTAGTGATGTTTTGTTTTGTTTGAACGGTTGCTAAGCCCAAGTTTGTTTTTTTTTATTTTTTTTTTTAACCAGCGTCTTTCTCTTTGAATTCCAATCGCGTCTATGTCATCCGTTGCTTGGCAACTCATTTAGGAGAAGGAAAACTCCGAACAACAACCCGCAACTCAACTTAATCGTACCGAGGAGTGAATGGCTACTGCGTTATGAGGTCACAAACGATTCCCTACAGGCTTCGAGACCATGTTTGTAAAAAAACGTTACCCAACGTGCCGGGCAACTTTGGGTGGACTTTTTTATTCGTGGGAAAAATATGAGAAATACAAATAGAAATAAAAAGTCCAGTATGGCTCTTTCAGTGGATAAACAGGGAGCCCGTCCTTCAGGAGGGAACCTACCTGAGGTTGAAAAATCTGCCATAGGAACAAACGCCTACACAAAAAAAATCTTCAGGTCCCCACAACAAGGATAATCCTAATGATGGCCCTGAAAATTCTCCAGCTAGATCTTTAACAGTATATTTAAAGAAAGAAAAAATAAAATGGTCTCGTGAGGAGTACAAAGCTGTTATGACTGCATTTCATGGATCGTTACTTAAACCTCAAAAAAACATCACTCGTCAAACATATGAGGTTTGGCGAGAAAAAGTTGGACAAACAAATAGAAAGTACATTGACGAAAATAAATTAGCTAATGTACGAAGATATATCATGCGAAATAACCGATTGACAGAGGCTGAAATTAATGAGATAAAAAGAATTGCAACCAGAATAAACGAATCAACAAAATATGAAAAGGAACCGGAATCAGAAATAAAAAGTAGTAACATCAAACAAGTCACAGGTCATTATGTAGAAACCGTGATACACACAAATCACTGTGAAGATAGCACCGTAAGTTTAGAAGTGCTGGAAAGGTGTGATCTGAGACAGTTACAAGACGACAATAAAACGAGCTCAGAACACATTGAACAGAATTACTTTACGGCAAACAAGAACAGTAGACAAGAAGCCAAGAAAGAAATCAAGAACCATATAATCAAATACAAAATATTGCAATGGAGGAACGAGAATAGTTCCCAAAATTACAATCAACAAAGCATAACCTCGAAAATATTAAGCTCTACAATGCAGCACTCAAATTAATTTTGGATGAAGAAGACACTCATATAAATATCAATGAAGCAATATATGCATCAGCAATAGCAGCAACAAAAAAACTGAACATCAAATTAAAAACAAGGCAGTCTCGCAGACATGAAAAACCTTGGAAAATAAAAATAAAAAAGAAATCGAACAATTTAGAAGTGAATTATCAGTACTGGATGAACTGACAAGAGGAATAAATGTAAGTACTATAAAAGGCAAAAGAGTCGAAAGAAAATACAACATTAGAAATGAAAATGAAGTCCTATTAACTAAGGAAAAAATAAAGCAAACAATACAACTGAAGGCTCAAAGAATAAAGCGCTATGACAATAGATCAAGATTCTACAGACAAAACAAGATTTTTCAAACCGATGCAAAGAAATTTTGCAAAGAAATAGGTAAAAAAGAATTGAAGTGACAGTCCCCACCATAATGGAAGAAGTTATACAGTTCTGGAAAAAAATATGGGCTTGCACTAAAGAATGTAACAAAGAAGTAGATTGGATTGCACAAGAGATAGAACGAATCAAAAATAAACCAGAACAGACATGGTTGTAATCGCAGAAGAGGACGCTAAATGTGCACTGACAAAAAGACACAACTGGAAATTTCCAGGAATAGATAAAATTCCTAATTTTTGGCTATATTATTTAAATACAGCACATAAAAACTAGCCAAAGAACTTCAGGAAATGGTTAACAATTCCACTAAAATTCCTGCATGGATGACCAAAGGAATTACACTTCTTCTACCAAAGTATAGTGACACAAACAACCCGAAAAACAACAGACCAATTACATGCTTTCCAACAACATACAAACTATTAGCATCTATTTTAACAAAACAAACATATTTATTCATGGAAAAAATGACATGTTACGGCTTGAACAAAAATGGTGCAAACGTGGCTGTTACGAATATAAAGATCAATTGCTTATTAACAGAATGATCCTGGAAAACTGCTACAATAAAAAGAAAAATTTTAGTACTGCCTGGATAGATTATCGTAAGGCATTCAATAGTGTGCCACATTCCTGGATTTTAAAGACTTTAAATATATAGAAGATATCACCCGTCGTCATCAATTTCATCAAACAATGCATGTGGATATGAAAAACAACCCTTTACCTCAATCATATAAATGGAACCTATAAATATTTTAAGTAAGTGAAATATTTTAATTGATTAATTCTTTTGTTTGTCTATGAAAATAACTTGTTTTCAGAATCAGGCTTACATCTGACTGTCATCAGGCACTGGCTGGACCTTGCCTTGTCTTTTATTTAACTGGACAAATCATTCCACATTGTTTCAAATCCAGTTTGCATTGGAGTGAACAAAATCTAGTAAAAGCCTGTGGTCTGTTCATGAGGGAACAGAAGGTGGAAATAATGGCTTGTTGAGAAAATGATAGCCTAATTCCTGTTTCCAGTCTATTTGGTTATCTCTTTATTCAGGGCATAAGTTGGTACAATATGGTAGCTGGTAGATTCTTGGGACATCTTTGCTGTTACTTTTTTTTTTCATAACTCATCTTCACTTCGGCCAGTGAGTTCTCTGACTTTATCTTTCTTTAACTGTGTCTCCTTGACTGCTGACTTTCATGTACAACCTTCACAATGTTCTGCTTTTTGACACTTATTCTTTACATATCCACTGACAACTTGTCATTCATCAATGAGTGGTTTGAAAATTGACAATTTTTTAAATCTAAACTTATTTATAAATGGAACTTTGTGTGTGTGTGTGTGTGTGTGTGTGTGTGTGTGTGTGTGTGTGTGTGTGTCCGTCCGTTACCTACAGACTCCGAAACAACTGAACCGATTTTCTTGAAAATTTACACAGTTGTACTATAAGCATCTGTGAGTGTTCTTAACTAGGTTTTGTGTCGAGGTACACCTGATAAATATCGAAAATCGAAAAAATTGGGTTATAGAAGGAGTGGTCCGATTTTAATCAAATTTTATACTCTCATAGACAAAGACATAAGAAACGATATTCAGAAGTTTCAAGGTTGCAGTTCTTACAAGAGTGCAGAAAATCGATTTGGAGTAGATAGACCAAACTATGGCTCGTTTCACACTCCACCCACGTCTATTGAACTGGTGAAGAGGCTCATCCCTTGTTTCCTGTTTAGGATGTAGTTTCCTGCTTTTTCTCTTTTCACTCTTTTTTTATTTTATTTTTTATTTTTTTTATTTTTTTTCAATTGGAGTAGATAGACTAAACTATTGCCCAGTTCACACTCCAGCCACGTCTATTGAATAGGTGAAGAGGCTCATCCCTCGTTCCCTGTTTAGGATGTGGTTTCCGGCTTTCTCTTTTCCAATCTTTTCACTCTTTTATATATATAATTGGAGTAAATAGACTAAACTATCGCCCGGTTCACACTCCACCCACATCTATTGAACAGGTGAAGAGGCTCATCCCTTGTTTCCTGTTTAGGATGTAGTTTCCAGTTTTCTCTTTTTCTCCTTTCCAATATTTTCACACTTTTTTTATTTTATTTTATTTTTTTTTCAATTGGAGTAGATAGATTAAACTATCGCCCGGTTCACACTCCACCCACTTCTATTGAACAGGTGAAGAGGCTCATCCCTTGTTTCCTGTTTAGAATGTGGTTTCCGGTTTTTCTCTTTTTCTATTTTCCAATCTTTTCACTTTTTTCATTTTTTATTCTTTTCAATTGGAGTAGATAGACTAAACTATCACCCGGTTCACACTCCACCCTCGTCTAATGAACAGGTGAAGAGGCTCATCCCTTGTTTCCTGTTTAGGATGTGGTTTCCAGTTTTTTCTTTTCCAATCTTTTCACTCTTACGTAGCCCCCTGCGCACCAGTGGCGTTTTCGCCTTGCTTGGGGTGATATGATTAAAAAAAAAAAACATCAAAAGAGGGATATTTCAAGGTGATTCTTTGTCTCCCTTACTATTCTGCATATAATTAATAGCACAAACCAGTCAACTTAACAAGACAGAATGTGGTTATAAAATAGCCCAAAAGAAAATAAGCCATCTATTTTACATGGATGACTTAAAGTTGTATGCTAAAAATGATAACGAGCTGGAAAGTTTTCTGCAAACTGTAAAATGCTTCAGCGAAGATATTGGACTGAAATTCAACTTGAATACATGTGCTAAAGCTACAGTTTTACGCGAATCACTACAACAAACATCTTGAATTAGTTTAGACCCTGCTGTAACAATAAAAGAATTAAAGCAACAAGAAGCTTATAAATGCCTCGGTGTAAATGAGAGTGAATTCACCATAAACACATGAAAGAAATAGTGCATAAAGAGTACTACAGAAGGCTACCACTGATATTAAAAACTGAATTGAATTCTCAGAACAGAATTATGGCCATTAATAGCCTTGTAATCCCAGTTGTCCAATATAGTTTCAACATCTTAAACTGGACTCTAAACGACATCAGGCGAATGGATTCTAAAACATGAAAGCTTATTTCTAAGCATAAGATGCATCATCCAAAGGCTGATGTCTATACATACCCCGTAAAGAAGGTGGAAGAGGTTTTATTCAGCTAGAATTGTCATACAAGACAACAACTATCTGCTTACTAACTTACATAGAAACAACAAAGGACTGGATGATACAATTAGTCAAGCAATATGAAGAAAGAATGAAAAATATTCAATAATAATGGAAGGCAGTAAATACAAACAAGATTTACATTTAGTAGATTCTGTAGAAAAGCAAAACAGAAGCCAAGAACCAACTATTGCGGCAAAAAATATGAAAATGAAAGCCAAGGATAAAGCTCTTGAACAGATGAAACAGCGCTGGCAAGACAAACCTCTGCATGGCCAATATCCAGAACGTGCCAATAAATCCAATGTTGACAAAGTTAATACTCATCGATGGTTACGTGCATCTGGATTAAAGTCTGAAACTGAAGGCTTTATTCTTGCAGCACAAGACCAAAGTCTTTTCACTAGAAACTTTCAGGCAAATATTATGCATAATAATATGGATCCAAAATGCAGGTTTTGTGATAAACACCAAGAAACAATAGACCACCTAATCTCAGGCTGTTCTGTGCTTGCCCCAAATGAATATAAAAATCGCCACGATAGAGTTGGGCAATATTTACATTGGGCAATGTGCAAACATTATGGAAAATCTGTAAACAAACACTGGTATGAACATCACCCAGCACCGGTTACAGAAATAGAAGATGTAACCATTCTATGGGATTACACCATCTACACAGACAGAAAAATTGAAGCAAACAGGCCAGACATTATTGTTAAAAACCAGAAGGAGAAAACTTGTCTATTAATTGATATGGCTTGTCCAGCGGATTGTAACATAGCAATCAAGGAATTTGAAAAACTGTCAAAATATAAAGACCTGGAAATTGAAATAGAAAAAATGTGGAAATTGAAAACAAGAGTTGTGCCAGTGATAGTAGGTGCACTTGGAATGATAAAAAATGGAACAAAACAGCACATTGAAAGAATCCCTGGAAACCCCAGTTTAAGGGATATACAAAAGATTATCTTATTAAGTACAGCCCACACACTAAGGAGAACTTTGTCTATGTATCGCTAAGGAAAATAGGAGAGATAGGAAAACATGAAATGGAGCCTTAACAACACACCACGACCTGCCTTAGGTCTTCCCGCAGACTTGGTTGGTAGTGCGACCATAGCAGAAATAGAAATATGATGAAAAACGAGATATTTCAAGGTGATTCTTTGTCTCCCTTACTATATTGCATATAATTAGCAACATTAACCAGTCAACTTAACAAGACAGAATGTGGTTATAAAATAGCCCCCCAAGAAATAAGCCATCTATTTTACATGGATGACTTAAAGTTGTATGCTAAGAATGAAAATGAGCTGGAACGTCTTCTGCAAACTGTAAAATGATTCAGTGAAGATATTGGAATGAAATTCAATTTGAATAAATGTGCTAGAGCTAAAGTTTTACGAGTATCGCTACAACAAACATCCTGAATTAGCTTAGACCCTGCTGTAACAATAAAATTTAGAGTCAGAAGAAGCTTATAAATCCAGTGTTGATAAAGTTGATATTCATCGATGGTTACGTGCATCTGGATTAAAGTCTGAGACTGAAGGCTTTATTCTTGCAGCGCAAGACCTAATGTTTTTCACTAGAAACTTTCAGGCAAATATTATACATAATAATGTAGATCCCAAATGCAGGTTCTGTCATAAATACCAAGAAACAATATTTACGTTGGACAATGTGCAAACACTATGGAAAATATGTAAACAAACACTGGTATGAACATCACCCAGAACTGGTTACAGAAATAGAAGATGTCATCATTCTCTGGGATTACATCATCTACACAGACAGAAGAATTGACACAAATAGGCCGGACATTATTGTTAAAAACCAGAAGGAAAAACCTTGCCTATTAATTAATAAGGCTTGTCCAGCGGATTGTAACATATCAACCAAGGAATTCGAAAAACTGTCAAAATATAAAGACCTGGAAATTGAAATAGAAAAGATGTGGAAATTGAAAACAAGAGTTGTGCCACTGATAGTAGGTGCACTTGGAATAATAAAAAATGGAACAAAACAACACATTGAAAGAATCACTGGAAACCCCAGCTTAAGAGATATACAAAAAATTGTCTTGTTAAGTTCAGCCTACACACTAAGAAGAACTTTGTCTATGTAACGCTAGGAATGTTAGGGGAGATAGAAAAACATGAAATGAAGCCATAATAACACACCACGACCTGCCTTAGGTCTTCCCACAGACTTGGCAGGTAGTGCGACCATAGCAGAAATAGAAATATGATGAAAAATGACAACAAAATAATAATAATGTATAATTAAATAAATGAAAAGATACAAGACGCAAATAAACAGAAACAGATAAAGAAATAAAAAGATACAAAAAAGCAATAAATTTTCATTGAGATTTGCTTTGAAGTAATGGCCTATAAAAAATGAAAACACTTTTGATACAACCTAATAATAACAGATGTAAAGGAATTTATCTTCATTTAATCGAAGTAAATTGATTTTTTATTATATGTGGTTGGTCTACGTTTGATATCCTCGTCTTGTTTGATTTTGTTCTTTATTTTGATGTGCTTTCAGTTTAGTTTTGTTTTTAGTGTTGACTGTTTGTCTATTGGTTTCGACATGGTTCTCTCTCCTACTTTCGTATTCGTTAGGTTTAAAGCTTTAATAACGCTTTGATTAAAAGGAACAAAATCACTGTTCAGGACTAAATTAGAGCAGTATAATTTTAGGGGGAAAATGATAACAACAATAAACAAAATTTATTCTTGAAAAATCACAAACAAAAGATTGCTCTTCATAATAAAACGGAAACGGATAAAAGAATACGTTAAGATTTCGCCCGTCCATCCTATTAAAAACAAAAGTTCATTTCTGATAGAAGTGATTAAAGAAAAGAAAATCTGTTATATAATAAATGAAGCTATAAAAAACACGAAAAGAAAAGAAAAATGAATAAAAAAGAAAGGTAATGAATAAATTAGGAACAATTCTAGAACTGTTAAAATTGTGGAATACAAAGATTCATGATAATTAGTGCACTTGTAACCGTTTTAAAACACTATAATCAAAAATAGGCGAGACATAGATTTAAAATTATGTATTGAGACTGCCTAGTTCGCGGCGGCATTTAAGCCGTGGACAGGGGAAGTGATACTGGGGCATTTAAAAAGTTATGCAATAAGTTCTGATTAGTACTATGAATGTGCAGGAAGAAGAAAGGCTGAAAATTAAAATTTCTGACTTTCAAAAATTTGGAATAAAATGTGTCATTAAAAACTTCTATTTAAAACTACTCACGCAGTCATTCATTCGAACTTTACGTATATATATATATATATATATATATATATATATATATATATCATTAATTCTTTAATTCTTTATATATATATATATATATATATATATATTCATTAATTCTTTAATTTATTTATATATATATATATATATATATATATATATATATATATATATATATAAAGAATTAATTAATTTACTTTTAAGCTGAGATTTTTATTAATTCAAAACGTTATTATATTGGATACTCGTATTTGAAATAGACACTCCATTTTCATTAAGATAGTTCGAATGCGCAAGCCTATAGACGTAATACGCAACGTTTAAAATAAACAATTAGGACGTCTATTTAAAATACGATTATCCACTATAGTAACACTATCTGAATATAATATCTATGGGCAGTGAAAATTATATTATATCAATCAGAAAGAAAGAAAGAAAGAAAGAAAGAATTGGCTATTGACTTTATACTAGTAATATGAGGAAAATTCTGGACTTTGCAGTTTCCCGTTGCACGGATTCATCAAAGCAGAAATCTATACAGTGAAAGAAATCACAACTCAAATTGAACAACAAACAACGGTGAAAATATTAGAGCCAAAACTGTTCGGGAAATATGAAAGAGCCATGTCAAAGGACATGAACCTCGAAAGTCGTAATATAAGCAATCAATCAAAACAAGACTGATATATTTTCAGGTAGTGTTAGCTCGTTAAGCAAATGAATGACGAGGACAAGGTTTTAGGATCAATCCCTAGTGTCGACAGCAATCAATCATTTTAGTCAATATCATAACACTATAATTTTCTATTCTTTATGAAAGTTATTTTCTTATCTTTTCACCATTATATTCTAAATATTTCTAATCCTTAGACTGGTTAAGGTAAAATTTGAATTCTTCACGCTTATTTCGTTATTCCTTTCAATTAATTTAATCACACATTTTCTTTCCTAGTGTTTCAAACCAGAACTTACTGCAAGTTTGTCACCTGATCTATGTTAAATGTACTCGACATTCTAATAAAAATTAATTGTATGTTACGTTGACGCCGGAACAACTGATACTACACTTTGATCCTAAGCAAAATAAGACAACCAACTCAAATAGTGCTTTCTAAATCAAATAATTTTTATTTCACCAAAATATGCAATAACGTTATAATAAGTTCAGGTAAAATTTAAATCAGTTTACCTTTTAATTGATATCAACGGAAATTTTAACTTGGTGGTGGCGAATGCAGATACTTGTTAGATTGGGTGTTACCCCTGATTTCTTTGTCAGCCATTTTTGGGTTTCCTTTTCTTTGCCTTGATGCTCGTCAAACCAGAAAAGCAAGATTTACAAAATTAAGACTTGAGAGCAGAAAAACAATTACGAATGATTTACTAGCTATTTGTCCATCAGTCAGTTAAGTGCCATACGTGATACACTCTTAGCCGATCATGTCTCAAAAGAGACATGACTAACTGGGCATATTTTCCCTAGGTTGCCATTACTTTCTATGGTAGACTGGTTGCAAAACAAGACTATGGAACCCAATCTGTCTTGCTATTTAACACATAGCTCTCGAGAGTATTTGCACGTAAGTGAATGCAACGAATTCAACTGGAATTCAAACTCGGCTCTCCAGTTTCTCATTCCGATATCCACTGCACCACCTTCTGTACTGCATGAAAATGTCTGTTGTAAAACAAATGAATTCAATTTTTGAATATCTAAGCCTTAAGTATAAGTCATTCCGCAATTTAAGAATGTCTTCTTTCTTTCCAGGATAATTTATATGCGTCAGATCTTATGGATCGGTTAATAACCCAGATATCTACCGAAATGTTCAAATTCGGAAAAGATCAGATCTGTACTCTTTTATTCCGTTAAAATAATCATAAATTCTTTTATATACGGGCTGGAGGTGCTTATTTTACGAAAACATAACTGAAATCTTCCTTTCTATCTTCATTCAACCAAAATTTTATATTTTGATCAGTGAATGTTAAAATAGTTTTCTTCTTTACATGTTATGATTTATTTAGAATTTCAAGTACCGTATATACTCACATATCATGTGACTTCTGAAGACCTAAAATCACATCAGACACGAGATATAAAATCAGAGCTAATTTTATATTTCGTGTATGATGCGATTCCCCCTTAAAATTAGCTTCAAAATTAGGTCTTCAAACGATACATGATACGCAAGTATATACGGTATATCAGATCTTCTAAGTACCGCCCTTTCATGACGTAAGCGATCTTGGCATTCAACATTTCCCTATCCCTAGTGAATCTTTCTCGTGTTATCTGATCCAAACCCCGCCCTGCCATTCATTTGCTCAAGCCTATATACTACACGTTGAAGCCAATTTTAAACAACAAATTTTAACCTTGTAACATTTCACAGAACTTTGTGCTATCGTCACCAGCAAGTGTTTTATTTTATATTTTGTGTTTCTGCATTTAAACTGAACACGGGACCTCTTCACAGTCAATGATCTTATTTGAAAAATGTGCGCTTTATGTTTAGAACCTATTTTAAAAGGCCAACTTTTGACAGAATTTACAATCTTTACAGTATCATTTATTTTAGTTCAATGTAAAGAAAAAGGGAGACAGATATTATTTCCCTGTTTTGTTGCGTTGCACGTGCTACAAAATCTTTTATTTTACCAGTCATTAAAGGGGTTTTATTTCTACAGATGCCAACACAATTATACCAAGTCACGTCTACGTAATCATTAAGAATATTAAAAAAATATCTTCGCAACGGGCAGTTCCTGGAATTTCTTTGCAACATAAATCTTTTTTTTTATGAACTATATGAATAAATGGCCGAAAGTTTTCAGTTTTAAGATTATCATACGATTTATCAGTCGGTGTAATGCATCATCCTTGACATTATTTTCTGTTTTAATGTCAATATCTTCAGACAAATCAGGTTGTACTTCTGGCTATGGAATTATCAGATGACGAAATTGGATTAATAACATTTTCATTTTCCTGGTCAAACATTTTTTGTACAATTTCATACAGGTAGAATTTAAGATTCTGAAACAGTTTATAAATTCATTTCCTTTGCAATAATTGCTGCGATTATAAACCTATTTTCTTGTGCGTTTTCTGAATTTTTAACGTTTTAATGAAATTAATTTTTCTTTTCTCTTTTTTTTTATTTTAAAACCTCCAAAATACACCGTAGAATTATCATTAAAATTATTGTTCTTTGTAAACGTTTATTTGAAGACTCATTTGACAATTTCTCAACCCATATGCTACATTTTAGACTCGTTTCACTTTGCCTCTGTAATCTTTAAGTTTCTTTCATTTTTATTGTTTTGATCAGATATGGTTCGCGCATCGATCAGATTTGGAATTTTCTTGCATGAATAAATGAAATTACGTTTCTTTCTTTCGGTCTTTTTCTTTTACAAACAACATTTTTATTTCCTTAACAGACTGGAAAGGACATGTTAGACGAAAGTTGTTGTCATCAGAGCTGTTACAATGTGAATGGTAATATAAATGGTGTGATCAGCTGTTTCCTTATAAGGAAATATTCGGCATTCGTTAACTGATCAGTTAGTATTATAGTCGGTTGAAACTTATATAATTTTTCTTTGAAAATAGATTTTTTTTTTTCAGGAAAGTAGATTTCTCAATTCCACTGTTATCGCTCTTTCCAAAATTGATGGGATTCACTTTCTTAACTTTTTGTCTAGGTTAGTGTGAAAAGAAAATTTTTTTCTTATATAATTTTTTCTGTTCAAGTTAAATACTACTGCCATATCTGGTCGGGTGGTCCTGCTATCTACCTAGGGGCCATTGACAAAATCCAACGGAGAATCTGTAATGTGATCGATCCCGACTTGGCAGCTCAGATACAGTTACTTTCTCATCGGTGCAATGTGGCTTCTCTGTGTCCCTTCTACAAATACTTTCACGGCTTCTTCTCAGATGAATTTAGCTCACTGGTGCCCCCTATTTATGAATTTAATTGAGCAACAAGATTAGCAAGATGGTTCCACTTTTTTTACTGTGAAACCAATAAAATGTAAAAAGCAATATCATTAGTATTCTCATCCTTCTCTTACCCTTTTCCTGACACCCCCTGTAACCTGTCACTCTTTCTCACAACTTTGCTCCTATGTAACCCCCTGCACAACAGTGGCATTAACTGCCTTGCTTGGGGCGACACAAATATAAAAAAAAAAAAAAGGTTACATGTTTTATCCATTTTAGTTGCTGCTGTTACATCATCAAATGATGTGTTTTTTTTTTGGGTTGTTTTTTTTTTTGTTATTTGCTAATTTTGATTGTGTTTGTGTGGCGACAGAATGTAAATCACTGTGATTTCTCGTCTACAGTCATTAAAGGGGTTTTATTTCTACAGATGCCAAAACAATTATACCAAGTCACGTCTATGTAATCATTAAGAATATTAAAAAATATCTTCGCAACGGGCAGTTTCTGGAATTTCTTTGCAATATAAGTTGCCTTGCTTGGGGCGACACGAATATAAAAAAAGGGTTACATGTTTTGCCCATTTTAGTTGCTGTTGTTACTGGAAATCTGCTCATCTTCGAGAGCGGCCATCTGCTCGGAACTATTTGTGTTTTTTAAACATACACAAAGACAATTTATACAGCAATTATACCAAGCAGAACTCAGTCCAGACTTGTACTAAGGTTTTTGTAAATATTTATGATTTCGCACTCCTTCTCACTAAGCATTACATCACTTATATATACAGCTAGAATCGAACACTGACCTCTGTAACAAATGGATATCATTAAAGAGATTGCGTTGTACTTAAGCGAATAAGGCCTGCCTATTTTTAAAATTTTTAAAATTAATATTCTCTCTACTAACACAGAGAAAAAGGTTAAATGGAAGTAGAGTTGAAAAGATTGTGTAGCACCAGTCATCAATGTGAGAAGAGCTTGTCTATTTTCAAAATCAGTGATTCAGACTTTGGCTTGTAAGCTGTCTCAAAGACTTACCTCGAGCATTTCTTTCACCCAGAAGACAACTCTCTCTCTCTCTCTCTCTCTCTCTCTCTCTCACTCGCGCGCGCGTGCGCGTTTTTAACTGTCTATTCTTCTTTCCACTCAATGTTTACCTTTCATTTCCTCCCTTTTTACACATCTCACTTCCCTATCTTTCTGTCTGCTTCTTCAATATGCTCTCTCTCTCTCTCTCTTGCCTTATACTCATCATCTCTCTTCTCCATTCTCTATTCATGTTCTCCCCCGTCTCCCCACTCACTTCCTCTGTTTTCTTTTAATCTCATTTACACCCCTTTCTTCCACAATTTTCACACCATCTCTCTCTCTCTCTCTCTCTCTCTCTCTCTCTCTCTCTCTCTCCAGTCGCATGTTGCAGTGCCTACCGGGGAGGAAAATTCTTTGATGTGTAAGCAAAGAACGTGAAGGCGTCGTGAAGGCATTTTTTCCTCCTTGAAGCCCGACGATCGCTTCATTTCCTCTGCAGTCGAAGTGTTGGACGTCGATTAAAGAAGGACCAATAATGTCGAGCAACTTGTCACAAACTGCAGGAATTCGCACTGCAAAAGAAAAGGGACTTTGCGCCAAAACCAGGCGCCTTGTTACATAATTGGACCTTGTTAAAATATGCGCCCTTGAGTAATAACATGGACAGCAAAATAGAGTTGGATTACATATACACAATATACACACGAAAACACACGCCTCTGGATATAAAAGCGTACGTACACAGATGTGTGTTCATGAATGAAACAGAAAGAGGCAAAGTTAACTGACAGGTGTTCATCATAATTATTTGTGAGCGAGATACGAAGTGCTTATACTTCTCTGTCTTTTACTTCTCTGTCTCTCTCTCTCTCAGTGTGTGTGTGTGTGTGTCAGAGAATAAACACGTCTACGTGTGTTTACGTATGTGTGCATGTATCCGTGTGCGTGAACATGTGTGTGAGTCCGCGCGTATCGACAGAATATAGTTCCCGATCATATTAATGCCATAAGTATTGCCTATGCTAGGAATAGAAATTTACTTATCACACTTTCTTCTCTTTCAACGACTACCTTCGTCTAAACGCAAGTAATTTTTACTTTATACTCTTCGAACGTAAGTATTTCAACGATATGTGTGTTTGTTATATATTATTCGAAAATATACCCTCCCACGAAAAAGTTAATGAATGTAGAAGTATAAATACTTATGCGTGAGTAAGTATTTCCTTTAATTATATACAGAGTTTAAATGTATTTTCTATACTTTTTGTATGTCCGTGTACACGTGTCATGAATGCGTGCATATGAATACGGGTATAGGAATACGTGCATGCGCATGTGTGAGAAAAACGGACACATCTGCAGTCTTTTTGCTAAAAGCAGAATTTGTACGTTTTGTGTACGCCAGCAGGCCAGTCTAACGATAATAACGACCCAGTTTTATCTCCATAAATACACCATAATATGGCTATAAATAAAAAGGAAACTCTACCCAGTTTCATCATAATTGTTTTATCGTCTCTAATTCCAACACAGTGCTACCACTATCAATAATCTTTCATACACAATCAAAAAGAAAATATCTATTTTATTCGGTTAAAATAGACTAGCGTCTTGTCGTAAAGTGAAAATAAGCTGACGAGATAAATCCTATAATTCAGAATTAATTTTGAGTTTCACACTCATTCAAGAATTGTCATGTATATGTACTGTTTTTAATCATTTCACCCCAAGCAACGCGCGACCGCTACTAGGACGCAGGGAAGAGGTTACTGCGAGAGGAAAGACAGGATATAGTGGGTGTGGAAGAAAAAATGAGAGATGGAGCTAGAAAATGGCAACTGACGTTGGTTGCTAATGATTAAAATTTTTGTTTAATTTGTGTATATTCTTTATATTCTTCTTCATATTTTCCATCTTTTTCATTCCCTTTATGGCTTACTCCTTCTCTCTCTCTCTCTCTCTCTCTCTCTCTCTCTCGCTCTCTCTCTCTTTATCTCTTCTTCTCTCTATCACTAACACTCACTATTTCTCTCTCTTTCACTCTCTTTCGCTAACACTAACTCTCACTCTGTTTAATCTCTATATCTTTCTACTTCACTAGCTTTATTGTCTATTCTCTATTTCATATACTTACATTTTTTAATTCGCTCCTCACTGGGTGTTCAATCGCTTAGAAGATTTGACGTAGTATAATGGTTAGCGAGCTTGTCTCGTTTGAACTAATTACGATTGGTTATTACTGGGTGCCTCATACTTTCAGCCTAACGCTTAGAAGAAAAGAAAGAAAAAAAAGAAAGACAGTTGATGGTAATCTTTTTTTTTTTCTTTTTTTTTTTTTGCTTACAGCCATTTTATGTTGAAACACCGATTCTCGTCCGACCGAGTTAAAAAACATCAAGCCTAGTCCGTATCTAGATGGGTGATCGTTTAGGAATACTTGGATGTGTGGGTGATGTAATAGATGACAAATCAGAATAGAAATCGGCAAGCCGAGTTCAAATTCCAGTCGGATGAGTTAAACAATAGGACTTATCTTTTTGGGGCCAAAAATTGGTAATATAATATTGACTCGTAAAAACAAATGGTTAATTATTGTTACAATTCAAGAATTCTTCGGCTTTAAAAGTCTGCAAAGGTTTAATTAAGTGCCATACGTGATACACGCTTGTGCGATCATGTTTCGAAAGAGACATGAGTGACTGAGCAGAATATTTTCCCACAGTAGGTTGCCATTACTTTCTGCGATAGACTGGCTGCCAAGCAAGACTATAGAACCAAATCTGTTCTGCTATTCAATTCTTTTATCCAGATCAGTCAGATAGGTGCCATACATGATACATGCTAGGGCGAAAAATTTCGAAAGAGAGAAGAGTGACTAGGCAGAAGATTTACCACAGTAGGTTGCCATTACTTTCTACGGTAGACTGGTTGCCAATCAAGAATATAAAACCCAATCTGTCGTGTTATTTAACCCATAGCTGGAGGGAGACGAAATCTCTCCCAAGAGTATTTGCGTGTAAGTGCATAGAACAAATACAACTGGAATTCGAACTCAACTCTCCGATGAAAGGTTGGTAAGTCGTAAAAAGCAAATCAATCAATAATTTCTGCGCTTTTTATTTTTCCCGTTTTAAACTATTGTTAATTCTGATAAGCAGTTTTGACCAAACCATAGTTAAATTCCATGATACCCACATTTTTTATTTTGTATCTTCATCACACACTGTGTAAAGAAAGACAAAAAAATTCTCAGCCCAAACATTTGTTATCAAAAAATGTCAGTTAAAATATTATAAAACAAACGATGCAATCAAGAAATGTGCAGCATTCTTCGCTGAAAATGGTTGCTGAATGGAAACGGTGAAGAGCGTTTTTCGCTTAACATTTGGCCATCGAGCATCAGCGTTCGGGGGGGGGGGGGGGGGAGCGCAAATGACGCTTTGCTTTTTACACCATTCTTTCACACTTTTTCTCTTTGTCCCAAACCCAAACAAATTTTCTTTCTTCATTGGTACACATCGGTGTCTTTATGAATTTCATTTTTGATATTTTATTTACTCTCTATCTGTAACATTTTTCTCCGTTTCACTAAAATCTTCCCCAAACTATAATTACTTTATTATAATTACTTTACTATAATTATTTTATTGTAAATTCAGTTTAAAATATTTATCTACTTTAGCAGATAAATATAAAGCTCTGTTTCATGTTTTAGATTTTTTTATAATTATGATAAATTGCTGCATATTTCATAAATGTCAGCAGATGCAAATCCTCATATGAACTCAAATTTAAGCTAATGAATTAATTAGGCCCCATACGTATTTATTAAACAATGTATTTTTCATGCTGCTAGTGAATATTATAAATATTTCTGATTAATACAAAGCACAACATCCATTTCTAATAAACGCAAACATTTCTGAACAAATGAAACATGAAACATTCGTCAGACTGATACAGAAAATACTGACATAATATTCTAAGGTTCTTGCAAGAAGTCAAAGAACTGCTAAACAGTAGGAATTAATTTTGCTATTGCCAATTGCAAAATGTAGGCATCATATGGAACACAAGTCATGCAAGGCAAGCACTAGAAATACACCTCAAAGCAGCATCGATGATATCCTGGAACCTGACCGTGATGTAAAACTGAATTCGCCAAATATGAGTTGTTATAGGCAATAATTTTGTGAAGCTTTAGTAAACCTTAGGATATATTAATCTTTGAAGATTGTCACCTACACCTTCAGCTGAACAACTTTGTATACTCCGATTATTAAATATCCACGCATCGATTTCCAAGGAACAGATTAAATCACCTTCTTTCTTTTTTAAATAATGATAATTACACCAGCCCCGTTTATTAAAAATGACAATCATTATTGTTGTTTAATATTGTAGTGGCACGAATAAACAGCATAATATCTGTAATAGAAATTTAAGAAATAGCTTCTGTTGTTATCGAAATCCACACAGCTCAAAAGCAGATTTTCATTGTCATCATATTAACCACGTCAGTCATAGATCTGTTTGTGGTTAATGATACGGCTAATGACTCTTTTTTTATCCTCGCTACCATTTGTGTTTATCTATGAAGAAGAGATTTACATTAACTGAAACATTATCACTATTATATTTTTTATTGATATATTATGAGAAAAGATTGGCCGGCAACATGCGAGATACCAATGCAATTACCGCCAAAAAGAACAACAACTTGTGTTGGTCTAGCGTTATTTGACTGGATCGTTCCAAGGCAACACAACATGCGACGGATCAAAAGAACAATGTTTGCTCAGTCGTTATGTGTCTCTCAAAAGAATCTTTCAAAAGCAACATAGTGTATAACGGACAAAGATGAACACTATTTGCACAAGCATTACGTGTCTTTTACAACGTATATCAAAAGCAGCACCTCATGTGACGGATCAAAATTAACAATGTTTCATCAAGCGTTACGAATAAATGACTGAATCGTTCAAAAGCAACAGTACGTATAAAGGATCAAGATGAATTTTGTTTGCACATACATTACATGCAATTGATTGGATCGTTCGAAAGCAACACAGCGTATAACAGATCAAGTTCCGCACTGTTTGCTCAAGCGATACGTGTAACTGTCTATATCTTTGAACAAACACAACGTAATACGGATAAAGTTAAATACTTCGCAAATATTACGACTATTTGATTGGATCGTTGAAAAGCAACAAAACGTATAACAGATCAAGACAACAAACTCTGCTCAATCATTAATTGTAATTGACAGGATCGTACAAAAGCAACAGTGCGTATAACGAATTAAGAGTAAGACAGTTCGCTTAATCGTTCCGTGTAACTGTCTGAATCGCGCAAAAGCCTCACTGCGTATAACAAATTAAGAATATCACAGTTTGCTTAATCCTCACGTGTACTTGACTAGATCGTACCAAAGCAACACTGCGTAAAATGATTTAAGAGAACACAATCGTTTTAATCGTTACGTGTACTTGACCGGATCATACAAACGCAACACTGCGTATAATGTATTGTAAGGAACACAGTTTGCTTAATCGTTCCGTGCAATTGACTGAATTTAAAAGTAACACAGATTTTTAATCGTTACATGTAATTGACTGAATCATACAAAAGCGACACTGCCTATAACAAATTAAGAATAACACAGTTTGCCTAATCATCACGTGTAATTGACTAGATCTTACCAAATCAATATTGCGTAAAACGATTCAAGAGAACACAGTTTGCTTAACGGTTACGTGTAATTGAAAGGATTACTTTCAACTGACTGGATCAGGCAAAGTCAACACTGCGTATAACAAATTAAGAATAGCACAGTTTGGTTAATCCTCACGTGCAATTGACCAAAAAAACACTGCGTAAAACGATTCAAGAGAACACAGTTTTCTTCGTCGTTACATGTAATTGAATGGACAGTACAAAATCAGTACAACTTATAACGAATTAATAATAACACCGTTTGAATTGTCACGTGTAATTGAGTGAATTTTACTAAAGCAATACTGCGTAAAACGATTCTGTTTGATTAATCTTTAAGTATATTTGACTGGTTCGTACAAAAGCAACACTGTATATTACGAATTAGGAGGAAACACTGTTTAGTCGTTAGATGCAACTGATTGGATCTTACAAAAGCATACAGCGTATAACGAACTATGAAAAACACAGTTTGTTTAATTGTTACGTGTAATTTCCAACATTGTACGAAAGTAACACTGCGTATAACGATGTAAGAGGAAGAAAGATTGATTAATCGTTACGTTTAACTGTCATAAACCTTCAAAGATAAAACTGCGTGTAACGGTTCAAGATGAAGACCGTTTCCTCGAGAATTACGTGTAATTAAATGGTTAGTTGAAAAGCAAAACAGATTATAGCGGAAGGAGATGAACATTGTTTTCTTAAGTGTTACATGTAATGGAAGGGATCCTTCCAAAGCAACACATTGTCAATATGAAGACCGTCTGCTCGTACGTTTCAAGTCATATGCTGGATCATTTGAAAGCAACACGGAGGCGAACTGATCAATATGAAAGGTTTTTGTCCAAAATTTCCGTGTAATGGATTATATCGATTAAAAGTAACAATGCGTATAACGAATCAAGAGGAAAGGTGTTTGCTCATTCGTTACGTGTTAATGACTTGCTCATTCAGAAACACCACAACGTATAAATGAACACAGTTTGCTTGTACGTTACCTGCAATTGATTAACACGTTCAATAGCAACACATCGTATAACGGATCAAGATGAAAACTGTTCAAACATTATGTGTTATTGACTGGATTCTTCAAAAGCAACATAGCGTATAATGGATCAAGATGAAAACTGTTTGCTCGAAAGTTACGTGTAACTGTCTGGATTTTTCAAAAGAAACACAACGTATAACGGATAAAGATAAACGGTGTTTGTTTGAGCGTTACATACAATTGATTGGATTGTTCAAAGGTAACACTGCGTTTAACGGATCAAGATGAATACTGTTTGCTATCATGTTATCCAGCCAATAACCAACTAGCGTTGCAAAATTGAGCTAACAAGTCCTGAATTGTGCTACATTTCACAGTCCAGAATAATTTGGTTCCAAATATTTCTTATTACCTATTCAAAATAGCTCAGCTAATGTTGAAAGTACTGGAATCTAACATTTTATATCCCTGGTCTTCCAAAATATATTCTGAACTTACAATCATGTAACTTATCCTTTCTTTTCGCAACTATCCTGACAACGAAAATATATTTTTTAGGATATCTAGAGGCCATATGGATTGGCCGCCGGCAGCAAAGAATTGATCACTTATTCAATGGTATTTGTACGAAGTTAACATAAACTGATACAGCCAAAATTCGATATCGATTAGGAGATTCCATTTCTTCTGCTCGTAACCATCAAATCATCTAGCTATTCAACTTTGTTAATATCTACCTAGTAATAGAGTAAAGATTATGTGACAAACGTTTTAGGTTTCAGATTTTGCCGCTTTATAGTTGGCATTATCAGGCTGGAATGAGTGATAAACCCATGTGACGAAAGTGTGTCGGAATATATGGAAAAGTTGATAAAAATCCGTATCAGATATTGCAGCCAGAACTTGCTTTTGCTCTTCTTGTATTGAATCTGTAAGCATCTACTGGATTATAATTTAGACCGCTCCCAGTATATCTTTTTAAACATTTTTAACACTTTTTTTGTGTGTCGTTGCCCTTCAGAATATAGGCGATCATGGCTTTCCACATCTCACTATCCCTAGTAGCTTGTAGCTGTTACCACACCCAAACCCCGCTCTGCCATCTACTTGCCGTCAGGTATGCTGCTTTCCCTTGTCTCTCTTTCCCTCTATCTGACCTGTGAGTATCGGATTCTCCAATCCTTCCTTCCTCATTATATGTTCTAGGAACAGCTGTCTTTTCCTGACGCTCAGTGTTAGCTTCCTTTTCGTTTCCATCCCTTCCAAAACCTCATCATTGCGCACATGCTCGGTCCATGGTGTCCTCAGCATCCTTCTGTAGAAGGTATACGAACTACTAGGGGAAAAAGAAAACTCTACACAGAGCGAGCTAAATTTAAAATCCAGCAGACGTTTAATCACCTTACGATTTCTCTTTGCAAATATCTACATAACAATCGAGTAGAGTGTCTGCTGCAAAGTCGTATTGACTAATTATTTATTGCTGGTCATACTCACACTCTGCTTCATATACTTTTGTCTTAAAATTTTTTTTGTTATCGATTTTTAATTAAAGATATTCAAAACATATGTGAAGAGAATGGAAAGCAAATTCTTCGAATATTTAAGAGTTATTTTTCATTTGGAAGCAGAGGAGAAATTTACAAGTAAAAATGCAAGAGATGAAGGAAAACATAATTCGAAACCTTTGATTAAATCCGTGTAAGAAAAAATTTAAATATAAAAAGTAATAATAAATGATTATTTTTAATTAAAAATGATATTAGAAAAATCGATGGGTGACTAATTTAATTTTTTTTTAAATTAATTAAAATTGTGTATATGTATGAATGCATTTAGATAACCTCAGTTAATAGATAGATAGATAGATAGATAGATAGATAGATAGATAGATAGATAGATAGATAGATAGATAGATAGATAGATAGATAGATAGATATTGAAGTTTATAGTAAACATCATAATCTTTTCAATGATGCCCCAGCGGAGCAACATATTGTTGTTTAAATTCAGAGTTATCCATCTACCCTGCTATTTAATCCATACCTGGTAGGAGAAGAGCTGATTTCATTTTTTCCTTATGAGTATTTGATAGATAGATAGATAGATAGATAGATAGATAGATAGATAGATAGATAGATAGATAGATAGATAGATAGATAGATTCTTCAGTTAGAGTGTCAATATACTTAAATTTAGACGGAAATTTATGATCGCCTTTCTTAAAATTATGGCTTTTCAAAGATTTTACGAGAAATTACGATGCACCTATAAAACCGGGAGGACCAGACAGAAACAAACAGAGATTATGATAAAGTTATGATGCCGCCATTAATTAGAACCACTATGATTTTTATTTGTAATAACTACAGATTTCAAATAATTATTAGCGGCGGCATCTGGGCGACCTTCAAACTTTTTCCTGTGCGATTCATTGAAAGTGCTTTTTCAAAGTTCACAGTCGCTCTCGTTAGAACATCGAATAGTCCTCATTTTCTCTTTTTACGAGGTTGAGTCATTTCCATCTTTTGCGAAAGAGTGAAGTCTTTGGACTGAAGGCATGTAACTGCCTCGTCAAATCGTTTGTTTGTTTTTTTTGGTGGGGGTTCGGTAAAATATATTTCACAAATTTTGTGTACTCCTCTGTTCTCAATTTCCTGAGTAATAAACGTATTTTTTTGTACTTTTTGTTGTTTTGTTTTTTGTTCCCCCCCCCCCGTCCAGTTTTGGCAATCTATGTTGAAAATGTCTTCATGACGTCTGAAATAGTCCCCGATATTTTTATCGTCTTCTAGAGAGTAGTTAAATGTTTCTATTGTGTTCCAAATTGCGTCTTGGGAAAAGTCGCCTCTTTTTCAATATTCTTTTCTTGTGAGTTAACTGTCACTTTTAATAGTAATTCCTGGAGTTGTATTTGTCTCTCTTCATTTATTCTTTGTGCTTCTATCTGTTTTTCTCTAATTTTAACTGTCTCTCTTCGCTTTTTTCTGGGCTCTCCTCACTTTTTACCTGTGTCTTTTCACTTCTTATCTGTCTCTCCTCACTTCTTATAATTTCAAGTATTGCTTTTAGAAAGCCTTCCATTTTTTGCTTTGTTTCAGTGAGGGGTTTCACTTTTTACCGCTGATTTTTGTATTAAATCTTGTAAAGATTTTCTTGTTTTGACTGTTGTGTAATAATAATTTTTTTTTTATTTAGCCAGCAATTAATTGTGGTGAATTGCTTGAGGAGAAAAAAATATTAACTTTCGAATACTTTTTGTTGGGAGTGACGAATTTTTCTATCTCTTATGTAATTTTTTTTCTTCGTACGTTCTTTTATTTTCGTCGTTAATTGTTGTGACGAGTAGTTCTTTATTAATCCCTGAGTCGTTGCTTAATTGTTATACGACGGGGTTTGCCAATATCTATGAGATGAGGTCTTTCATTTTGTCCCTTGTGTCCTTGCGAATCTTCGTTACCAAGTTCTTATGCGACCAAATCTTCCTTTTAATTTCTACAAGAGTTCTATCAAATTGTTGTGTCGCCTCGTGTGGCAATATGGGTTTTTTTGTTGTTCTCTGTGTGAGTTCTTTCGAGTCTTGTCGCCAAATTGTTGTGGTCGTCGTGACTCTTGAATCCTTGCTGCCAAGTTGTTGTGGATCCCGGGAATGGGACCCGTACAAATAAATAAACAACAACCAGTAATTGAGATAGAAAATAAATCTATTAACGTAAGGATACAGACTTGAATGAAGATTAGTAGTCCAGGTAAGCGGGTTAGTAAAAAGTATATGTACAAGTCTCGGGAAGTGAAGCAGTAGTATATTGAGTATATCCACGTCGGAAGCTTACGGGTACTGCGTAATAATATTCTCGATGAGTGGAGCACAGAGCTACTATGAACTACTGTGTATTGACTGTTAACCTCTCTCTGTACTCCCGTATTCTCCGATTAACTCTCTGTGAAAACGCGGTATTCTCCCCTTTATTTCTATTGCAGTAGTATAAGTATACTCTGGACGAGTTCATCTTTATGAAAAGAGAGAACCCCACAACATTAACGTAGTTTATTACAGCAGTGGTTTGGAATATTTTTCTCCTTATATTTTAATGTACGATGCTTTATAATAAGTATATTAATACGTATGTCGTCGTCATTTTAGACGGCATATCGATATAAATATTTTGCCGTCATATTCGACGGCAAGAACCCACCAGTATATAGACAACAGTTTTTATTATTATAAAGAGGATTTCTTTAATTTGTCTGCTGAATGTCTATTCTTTGATAAAAGCTAAAGATTTTGTGGTGCTTTCTTCAACAGTACTTCATTTTTATGTCAATGTGCACGTCCATTCCTATTCAATATTCTCAGTTTATATGAGAGACAGTAAAATCCTATTTTGTTTCGGAACTTGCAATAAATGATATATGTTTCCAATAATTGAAAAGATGTAGTAAAACTCAAAATTTAAATGGAATTTAAATACATATAGTTTAAATATTTCAAAGTCATATAAAAATACACAAATATAACTAACTTAAATGTGTGTATGTGTGTGTCTATGTGCGTGTGGTGGGGGCATTGTATGTACGTATGTATAAATCTCGGAAGAAAAAGCCGCAAAGATCACATGTAAGATGATATTAAAAATTTAAAAGATTTCATCAAAAAGTGATCATGGTTTATAAAAAGGTTAGTGTAAGTCAGAAGCAGTTCACTTAAATAATTTTGGCTTTTGTATCCAAAAGTGACTACAATGCTTTTTGCCTTCCAACTGATATATCTTTGTTTATTTTGTTCACTACGAATACTGTTTGCTCATCTAAAAATAATATCGAAGTGAACGTTACAATAAAAAGAAAATGTTTAATATTTTGGATGTAAAATAAAGAAGAATAATTTAAGTTAGGGATTAAAAAAAATGATCTTCTACCTAATAAAAAGACACACAGGTTGTGGGAAATATATATTTCTGAAATTCGATATATTTAATAGGGTCAATTGATACGTGAATTGACGTTTTAACAACCAGCGAAAATGTGAAATTTTATGGTTAAAAATGTTATCTCTCTCGCTTGGAAGCAAACACATAAGTCTGCAAGATGCTAAGATAAGGGTGTTTATTTCGCTAACTAAATTCTCTTAGCCATTGACAAGTAATTGGCAGAATTTCTTTACTTGGGAACAATAAACGTAACCAATACAGATCATATGCGTTGTACTATTTATTATTATTGCAATAAACACTTCTCTCCAGATACAAGACGTCTAATTTCAGAAAGAAAAGGAAACAGTGCAACTTTTGTGTATTATGCTAAAAATGGCTTTGCAGTGAAACAAAAGGTTTGCCCCCACTTACTTGCTTGTGGCAGCATTCACCCTGGGCTGGTTGAGCCGGCAACTTCCCTAGAAGAAATTTCATAGGAAAATTTGGCTCTACAAGCAGTTTCCAAACGCAAGTGATGTGAAGATTTTCCCGCAGTAGGTTGCCAATTCTTACTACGTTAGACTGGTTGCTAACCAAGGCTACAGAACCCAGTCCGTTCTGCTATTTAAAATATATATACACCCCATTACGGAACAACGACTGTAGCCACCTAACACCGATACCCATATGATGGCTTGACAATGTTGACTAATTGTATTTTGAAGACATAATTTTAGTGCTAAAGATCCTAACAGAATACGAAAATGTTTAATAATACTTTAAGCACTTGTCAAATTCAAAGTTGCTACAGTTAAAGACTTGCAAAATAAATATTTTACTAGGCGGAAGTGATACTGACATTTTTAAAATTAAAATAATTTTGAGTTCATTTATTAATTTTAGGAAATATTTCATTATATGTCCCTTTCATTTCAATTAATTTCACTTTATTTGATCTTTATCATTGGGGTCGATTTTTCATTTTGATAATCCACTAGTCATTATCCTGAATTCATTTTATTAATACATATATCGATCTATTTAATTAAAAACTAATTTAATCAATGTTTTATCTTAAATAATTTTATAAATTAATTTTACTTTCATTTCTTCGAGTGCTTTCTCGTAATTTTCTCTTTGACTTCTCTTTCCACTCTCTTCACCATATTTCTTCTTCCTCTCTCTTTCCGATTCTGTCTTCATTTTCATTTATTCTTTCTCTTTTTCTTTTGTATACATCGTTCACCCTTTTCTTTCAAACATCCTATGCTCTTTCCTTCTCCAGTTTCCATCACTCTCTCTCTCTCTCTCTCTCTCTCTCTCTCTCTCTCTTTCTCTCTCTTTACTCTCTCCGCCACCTTTCTCCAGATTTACTTGTTAGCTCAGAGAATTACTTATTTCTTACTATAGTAATTTAACCTTTTTCGAATCCAAATTAAGCAAGAATTTCAAAATTAAGTTTCATTTCAGAAAGGCAGGTGTACAGACTCTTAACACATTTGTATTATAAGCTTCTTATATCTAACAAACAATGCAATCATCATCTTCTTCATTTCCTTCAACGTGCCTTCTCCTTTTAGGAAGTGGTTGATCGTAGATCTCCACAACCTATTATTTTGTTCTCTTGCAATGTTTGTCTGTTTACACAGACTTGTTAGGTTATTCTCAGTTTCCCTTCGTCCTTCTTGCATTTATTCTGCCCAATGAATGTCAAATTATCAAAGCTTTTTTATGCGGTCTTGAAATTTCAATAGTCTCTTTCGGTTTCTAAAAATGTGTCCTTTTTGCTTCCATTTTCTTTGACACTTTGTCATTTTCCAAATTCCATAGTACTGTCAGTATCATTCTGTAGAAACGCATTTCTGTTGCCTCATGTCTCCTGTTCAATTGTGTGAAAATTAACAAGCAATCTCTACTATACAGAATGATTTATACTACGTATCAACGATTTGATGTTACATATTACAACCCGTTTTTTGTTTCTAAATAAATTTTCCTGTTTTTAATACTTTGCTGAGTTTATTATAAAGAATCTTTTGCTATTCCAATGCGCCTTTGGATTGCAATGTCATATTTTCCTTCTTCTGTTCAAACACGAATGACATTTGAAGACCGGTTTAGTTTTGTTGACTCCTGTTTTAAGCTCACATCTTGTGTCCTAAATCAATTGCACTAACATTAAATCCGCAGTTGCTTCAATATATATATATATATATATATATATATATATATATATATATATATATATATATTCTAAACATATGCTGTTAAATATAAGAGACAATGAATGTCTATTATGTTTAATCATGAGCCGTTCTAAACGTCATATTTTTGCTTTAATTTCAGTTGAAAATAAAGACAAAAATTCTTCAACATTTGGATAATTATTTATTGATTTTCTTCTAAGCTTTCGGCTCACATGAGCCATCTTCAGAGATGTTGTATAGACTGAAAAATTATAACATCCACCATCACAGACGATTATATTTTGTGTTGACATAAAACTCCGTTTGGCAACGGCAATAGTTACCAAAAATAATAAACGCAGTTCTTAAATTTGCGATGCAGTTTTATGACGTCACACCGCGTGATAGCGCGAAATGACAACAAAACCATATAGTCAAATGCAATGTAATATATTATTTCCGGATTTAAAGTTGATTTTATTGAGTGTTGGTTGTTTAGATTTGATGTACATGGCCTCCAATATCTGCAGGTTCCTCTTACTATGTGTATGAGTAAGGATCACCGTATTGTTGACCAAAATCTGTCTGATATTACCTACATATTTATGTTTTTCAGAGAAATGTTGTTTAATAGTACTCTGATCAGAAAGATGACATGTAAGTCTACGGGAGAGCGTGGTTGTAGTAAAATCAATATATGTACTAGGTTTTTTATTAGTATCAGAGATGCAATCTCTGAATGGTCAAGTAAATTGGTACACTACATTGTTTTTTGTAGAGAATTTATTTTAGTGCTTGTTGGATTATTATAGACTACGAGGTCAATTGTTTTAATCTTTTTATTATATATAATGAGTTTAATTTGATTATTACTTTCCACTGGTTTAACATTTCTGCGTATTATGTTTTTGAGAGTTTTTTCATCTTGTTTATAATTATTATGTATTTGGTTGCAATAGTATAAGTTAATAGTGTTATGTTTATTTTGATGTAAACCATTATTATTAATATTATCATTATTGTTAGAGCTATTGTTAATTTTGTTGAGATACATTTTAATTTGTTGATCAATAACGGAGTTAGGACATCCATTATTGACTAGTGTTTGCTTAATGTTGTGTAATTCTTTATAAAATATAGATTTGGAATAAGATATCATTTGTGTGCGTTGAAGTAAGTTTTTTATAATAGCTAACTTATATCGTTGGGGGCATTCACTATTATAATTAAGAAGACACGAATTTATGCTAGTTGGTTTCCTATATAGGGAAGTAGTAAATCTATGTGTGCTAGAATCAAGGAATATATCAAGGAATGGGAGTTTGTTATTAATATTAAGTTCTAATGTAAATTTGAGAACGGAGTGACTTTCAAATTTGTTTTTAAGATATGTAATTTGATCGATATTCTTAGCTAAAACAAAGATGTCATCTATGTATCTTACATATATAGAGGGTTTATTGTTGTCATTAATTCTTTTATTTTCTAGATTTTCCATATAATAAATAGAAAAGAGGGGACCTAAAGGAGATCCCATCAGAATACCATCTATTTGTGTATAAATATTGCCTAAGGGATCGTGAAAGGGTACTTGTGTGGTGCATGCTAATATATATATAAAATGTATGGGTATCACAAAGGCTATCACAATGCGTTTAGTAAAATAAAAGAAGGTAACGAAGATGTTTGGTATTACCTATTTATTATTCATTAATATTTTGAGATCAAAATCCCATCTTCAGAATAGGTAATACCCAACATTTTCGTTACCTTCCTTTATTTTACTAAACGCATTGTGATAACCTTAAAAACCTACCCATACACTTAATATACACAATGCGTCAAGCAAATTACAAAACTCTCCTATATATATATATATATATATATATATATATATATATATATTTATATACATGAAGAGTAAAATATTTTCAAGTCAATAAATCTCTTCTTGCAATTCCTTACTTGATGGTGAACAGAAAATGGGAAGATGCTTGTCTAGTGTAAAAAACATAAATCTATTTATATTCAACTACATTTTCCGTTTCATATCGTCAAGGCACTTCAAGATAAATCAATGTAGCAACCAATGCTCGAGTTTTAATTATTTATTATTATTATTATTTAGCACTTGCTTTATAGGTAAACATTTCACAGTGGTCACAGCAGTAAAATACTGTTTCTTGTAGCTTTAGTTGTTAATACTAATGACCGTTCTATGGCAAATAGAATCGGATGTATAGCGTTTTCATGAACTACTCTTTAATAAGTCCGAATTTGTATTCTAAAAACATGCATCAAACTAGTTTCTGGATAGGAATAAGAATAAATATAATTGTATTAAATAAAGTTCAAAAATCATACAAAATAAAATTCATTTTTAAAATGAATGATTTTCATATCAGTTGTCATTACAAAGATCACTAACTGATTCTCTAAAATCCATGAGTAACATTTAGATATTCTCACAAAGTCGGGTTCACGTTTTGTTTGTTTTTATTCTGTCTCATTGGTAGAAATAACAAAAGACTCTATAAATAGATCCCGTGATTCTCTTCTGATAACTTCTAACTTAATTTTTTTAAACGCGGTTGTCTTCTATAGATTGTGCACTGTTTACACCCAAGAGTTATTACTGACGACACGTTGTGGTAAAAACAATAAAGATTAGGCAGAATTTATATTAAATAATAAAATTAATTTTAATTCAAATTTTTAAAAAGATGAAAGCCGGAGAAAGTAGCGGACGAAACGTTGTGTTTAAATCAACACCGGTAAAGATAATGTTCAAAGATATATGAAATACAGACAATACTTAAACTCAAAACTTAAACTAATAAACCCATTATTTTCTAACATAAATACCTTTTGTAAATTACGCCCCACGTTTTTCTTTCTTACATTTTTTATTTTTATTATTTGAATAGCCAAACATGTCTAAATTGTAAAATTTTCAATAACGTCTCCTTTCATTCATAATTCTGCACTTCAAGTCATTCACGTGAATTTTTAATATAAACAGCAAAATACTTTATATTTTATTCACATTTCGCAAGTGGCTTTTATCTCTTTGTCAATTTTCAAATAACGCGGCGCTTAAACTAATATTGACAAAAGATAAAAACGTTCGCTTCACTTCGGCGGCCACCTTTTGTTTACTCTCGGTTAAATAAAATTAAATTTGCCTGACAAATGCAATCGTTCACTTTTGTTTATCTATCGAAAAAGAAGCCAAGAAATTCACGGTCTGATACCTTGTGACGAGAGAAATGAGAATTGTTAATATGGATTCTTCATCTGACCAAAGGAAAACATTTCTTTATTCAGGGCCCTTAAATGTGACAATCATAAAAGCTTAGAAAGTTGCAATGGAAATTTTAAATGTTTCTGTGTGTACACATCGATTAGAGCTGAAATTAACTTTAAAATTAAAGTATAGGAGTATAAACATATAAATTTAAAACAGAAATCTTTTTGGCAAATTAAATATATTCAGATATCTTTCTATAGGTATTGGACTAATCATCGTCGACTGTTCGTCGTATTTGACAAAGACACAAGGACATTCATCTAGGTCCGGTAAGTAGCCAGCCTTCAATTCTATTTACTCCAGAATAAAGTGTTCGGCGCAATGTAAGGCGACCAAATTTCCAGCTGTTCCCTCTTGTTTACATCATTTCGGCGCGCTCTCTCTCTCTCTCTCTCTCTCTCTCTCTCTCTCTCTCTCTCTCTCTCTCTGAGCTGTTGCTGCGATCACACAGAACTATGTTCTTTTACCTCGATGTTTGACGTGGTTTATAGTCCCAAAGTGTCGTCGTGCACCAACCGCTGCACTCCCTGGTTTGGCTAACGTCTGTATCCATGAAAAGTCAAAGAAGTATAATAGAGCCATTAACCAAATCGTACTAGGTATCGCCAACCTTTGCTTCTACTGGAGAACCTCATGCGCCTGCCGAAAGGGAGCACTGCTAACCAACAGACTGATACAGATAATGCTCACAAAGTCTAAACCTAACCAACCTGCTACCATTAGCTTTACGGTATCTTTATCTAGGGGAGCTTAGAGTTGCTAACACTTGCTTAATATCTTACACCAACTTAGATAAGTTTACTTCTTCATTGGGTCACTGACAAATTTATACTTGTATTAGTTTTAGTTTTATTCATGGATTTGTTTCTGTTATTGCCATTAAAGAAATAAGTCAACATTACATATTTGATATTGAACTATTTACTCTGACATCAAGTATAACATATATACGGCGCCACGTAAAAATATAAATGTGCTCCTGAACTCTCCCCTGTCCTCTCTAAACTGTATAACTACTGCCTTTCTTCCTCCTGTTTTCCTGCATGCTGAAAGTTCTCTTCAGTCGTTCCTGTATTTAAGAACTGTGGTGAACCCTCGGACCCATACAATTATCGCCCTATCAGCCTTCTACCAATTTTCGGGAAAGTGTTCGAGGCCATAATTAATGCTGAAATAGTTCAACATCTTACTGCCCACAAAGTCTACTCTGACAGGCAGTATGGCTTCCGCTTTGCCAGGTCCACGGCCAACATGCTAACAACCGTTACGGAGTACATGCTCCATGCCCTTGATGAGTCAGGCGAGGCTCGTGCTGTTGCCCTGGACATCTCCAAGGCTTTTGACAGGGTTTGGCACTCTGGCCTTCTATGCAAGCTACGGGGTTTCGATGTTACCGGACGCTTGCTTGATCTAATCCAATCTTTTTTAAATAACAGCAAAATGAAGGTCGTTTTGAATGGGCATGCCTCTACATCCTACAGCACAAACGCTGGTGTCCCTCAGGGCTCTATCCTGGGCCCGACGCTCTTCCTTATTTTCATCAATGACCTCCCAGATGAGATCAAGAGCCAAGTAGGCATCTATGCAGATGACACCACAATTTACTCCCGCATCAGTAAGAAACCTGTCGTGGCGGACAAACATAATCTCGCTGCTGAACTTGAACGGGATCTACACTCTGTGGTGAATTGGGGCAAGAAGTGGCTTGTCAATTTCAATGCGACTAAAACCAAGCTGTTGTCTATCAATCATCACAGGCAACTTCTCCTGCCTCCCATAAGCATGGACCAAGCGAGTCTCCCTGAGAGCAATACACTGCGCCTCCTTGGCCTTACCCTCTCTTCTGATCTCAAATGGAACCACTACATTGAGTCCATAGCTAAATCCACTGCTAAGAAGTTTGGGTCACTGTGTCGGTCCAGAAAGTTTTTCCCGCCTGAATCCATCCTGCATATATACAAATCAACCATTCGTCTGTGCATAGAATACTGCTGTCATATATGATCAGGCGCCCCTGCTGTTCATCTCAGTATTCTCAACAGGCTCCAAAGGCTCCAAAGGAGTAATGTGATAGGTACCGACTTGGCGGCTCGACTACAGCCACTTCCCCACCGACGAGATGTGGCCACCCTTTGTCTGTCCTATAAATACTTTCATGGCTTCTGCTCCAACGAACTTAAGTCACTGGTGCCTCTGCAACAGGTGTTTACTCGTGTAACCAGATTGGCAACTGGGTCCCACCCATTCACAGTTAGATTACCCAAATGCAGACGACAATTCTACTCCATCAGCTTCTTCTCTCGCACTTCCCGCCTGTGGAACTCGCTTCAATATTCTTGCTTTCCTGACGGCTACAACCTCCAGGAATTTAAATACAATGTCAATACTCATCTATTAATCACTTGACTAGTTCTTTCACCACCCCGTATATCCTTTCCTTTCTCTCCACCTTTGCAACTTTCATCACACCTGTATTCCCATCCTTCTCTTGCTCCTTTCTAATTGGTTCGTCTTCCTCTTAACTCTCTTCTACTTAATCCTTTTACTCTTATGTAGCCCCCTGCACACCAGTGGCATTACCGCCTTACTCGGGGTGATACGATTAAAAAAAAATTGCAAAAAAATGTTTCTTTAAGTATTTCTAACACAGATTAATGAAACGTATACTGCTAATAATACATATGTTTAAACCTTTCGTAAAAAAATCAAATTTTAAAGAAATAGTCAATAAAAATATCCCACGAAGAAAAACCAAATTAATAACGCAAAAGTTTACAATACATTTATTAAATAATCTATTAATATTTTTAGCGTAATATTTATTGCTAATTACACCATGTAGACGTTTAAAGTAGTCACTTACGAAGTTCTTGCATGTTTCGTGGCTAATATTTTCCCATTCTTAACAACAACATTCCTTTAGTTCATGCAGATATGCAGGCTCCTTTAAATTCTCAGTTTCAGCTCTTTCCATAAAATTTCGATTTGATTGAGAACTGGACATTGACTAGGCCATTTTAGAACGTCTATTTTATTTGAACTTAACCATGATTTTGTAAGCTTTGCGGTAAGCTTTGCGGTAAGCTTAGGATCATTGTCTTGTTGAATGACGCAACTTCGTTTCAAGCCCAGCAAATGTGCACTCTGACGTAAAATTCTCTCCCAAATATCCTTATGCTCCATTCATTTACCCTTCTATTATTTCAATATTCCTTACACCTTGGGCACTAAAGCAACTTCAGATCATGATTGATCTGCCTCCAAATTTTACTGTTGGGATAGTATTCTTCGGGGAATATTCAAGACACCTTCTTTCTACAGACCTTTGCTATTTTCATTTTGTCTGACCAAAGTACATTTTTTCAAAATGCTGCAGGTTTGATACAATGATCATTTGCAAAATCCAGTCTAGCAAGAACGTGTTTTCGCTTAAGAAGTGTTTTTTTTTTTTTTTTCCTTAGAGTCCTTAAAAAGATGTCGGATCAACGAAGTGAACAACTAATTGTATCCATGCTCACTTTTATTCTACTTACTTCTAGTCCTCCCTTCAGTTTTTTAAGCGTTAGCTGGTGCTCGTTGCCAACTTTTCTCGCCAATAATCTTGCTGTATGTTCCGATATTTTTCTAGGACTACCAGAGCTTTTGGTGGGACGAATGGAATGACACTGTTTATAGTGAGGAACCATCGTACCAGCTAAACTCAATGGCACATTTAACTGACTAGATATCTTCCTATAAACAAGTCCATTTGTATAAAGGTCAGCAATATGTTTACGGAGATCTTGATCAACTATTTTTCTTTTACACATTTTAACAATGTTTACATGACAGTTGACAAAAAAGAATTATGTAGTACTTTTAATTATTCCTAAAATTAACCATAAAATTAATCTAGAACATTCTAAAAAGCAGCCCCACCGTAAGTTGGAACATTCTAGTAAAATTTGAACACTTTTATAAAAACAGAAAAAGCTGTTGTAAATAAAATAAAATGCGTTGTAAACTTTTGAGTTACTAAACTTTTGAGTTGTAAACTTTTGAGTTACTAAATATCGGTTTTTCTTCGTGGAGAACTTTTTTGAATTTAAAAAAAAATCTGAATGTCAAATTAAATCCCTAAATATATGTTATATGAGCAGTAAAAGTTTCATTAATTCAACTATTAAAAATACCTAAAAACATATTTTGTAACATATATATATTTTGTAATGTGTTGTAAACTTTTGCCTGGCACTATATATATATAGATGGTCGTTCCTTATCATGTAAGAGGGCTTACATGATAAGTGATCCCAAGGCCTCCTATGACTGTAATCTTGAAGAGCAAGAACCAGACGGTACCCACGATGACCACAATGGCGAAATAAGCAAAGATGTACACATCTCAGCAGCCAAACCGACTGAAGAAGACAGCGCCATTTAAACTAGCGTGACCAAGGCGGACCTTGATACACCAAGCATCTGACAGCTCGATGCAATCAGGTTCACTAGATCTCGCCTGTCTCAATCCACATTGAGCCATGAGGAAGGTGCTTCTGAGCAAGTTAGCTCCTCGGGTGTAAGCGAGTACTACAGACAATAATTAATTTCGTCTACCGGTTTGAATGCTCGAAAAATTAAAGACAAACTTGCGCCCTTCGGTAGATTTCTCGAATATTCAGGTCGGTAGGGGAAAATAAATAAATAAATATATTGTTTATTAAACAAACAGAACGCCTACATAAATACGAGTATTCACTAAAAATAACGTTTACTGTCGTAAAAATATGTCGTATTAATAAAAGATCAATTATAAAAGTAGAGAGAGAGACAGATAGTCAACCAGTCAGACAGACAGAGAAGCAATAAGAGAGAGAAAGAGAGAGACTTCTTGTACGTCAGGGATCGTGTTTTGTTTTGTTTATTTTTTTGTTTTTTGTTTTTATTCGTTTTTTTAGTTGTTTTTTTTTCTTTTACTATTTTTCAAAATTAGCAACCTTTTCTAAGATTGACAAAACAAAATCTACCTAACTTTATTTCCCCAATTTGATCTTGTCTCAAAGTAAATTAAGCTCAGCATACATGAAACCGCTCACACATAATGACACAGAGATTGTATCCTGGTAATAGATCGAATTGTATATTTTTGAGAACCGATTTTCAATAGTTTTCTTTTCTTTTTGAAAGATTGACGCATCCTTTTCTTGCCCAATTTACTCCCGTCTAACTGTATCAAATAAGCTAAATAAATATCTGCAATATAAAAGCGAAATAAAGTTGATGGGAATAACTAAAGAGAGATTAAACAGAGTGAACTCGGAACAATTACGCAGAATAAAATGACATAAAAAACGGAATATTTTTCCATTAATACAACAGAAAAACTGAATTAGAACAAAGTCTATTAAAACCTAGATATGTGACACTATCTCCTGTGGGGATACTTTTTCTTCTCCCGTGGGGATATTTTCCCTTGGTTGGTTTAAAAACAACGGAAAGAGAAATTGATATTGGCAATATTATTAATGCTTTATTGCAATACGCGATGTGAGCTTACGGAACAAAATAATAATTTTAATACTATCAAATGCTTGTAAAATATGGGGAATAGAAAAATCAACTATTTTTACTATCATGTACTTCTAAAATCTGGAGAATATAAAAATTAACTATTTCTGGGAAAGAAAAGAGAAGGGAAATATGAATTGTTTTATTCTTCTTTCGGGTTTATATACATTTCTCTTCTTTCGGGTTTGAAATGTCCATTTCGCTAAGCTGAAAACGTTTATACAAAACAAGTGTCAGAATGATTGGGTAAGGTCACACGAAGGCCAAGGTTCTCCGACAGACCCGCTAGTAAGCGAGAATCTGTGGGAACTCGAAGGAAATCAAAATCTAATGTGAGTTGGCAAAATCTCATTCGTCGAGTTGGCGGAAAACGATTTCATTGGTCGAGGGCTTCGGGCCGACTGGATCCCCAGAGAGGATCGAAACTGGTTATAAAAATCCGGACTCAGCTAGAAAAGTTCAGTTGGAGTTAGTTCTTGGAGAGTTGCTGAGAGTTTTTACTCAATATTCAGCTTTCTCTTGGAGTTGCTATCAGTCGAAATGTAACGACTGGTAAAAAGGGTAAATAGTTAATTTCGAATGAAGCCTGCCGCCAATTAACATGAGGAGTTAGTTTGGAATAACTCCCGATCGACCTGAATCCCGAAAGAACGTTACTAATTTTTTTAATCACGGGAAAATCGAAAATTCTGATTCTTCGTTCGCTCTACTTAAGCAAACTCCATTAAATGCCGATAAGGACCTGAAAGAACTTTGCTGTTTTAGAAGTTACATAGAAAATTGACAACCCTGATTATAGAGAATAGGTGAAAAGACTTTAATGTAAATTTAATGAATACGTGAAAAGACTCTGTTTACTCCAACACTAACGAAACTTAGAGAAGACATTTTATTTAAGGATTGGAAGCTATTTTGGTTTTAGCGAACTTTCTCTCTCCGTTGTAGTAACCGGCATTTTCGACGATTATATACCATTTTCGACAACTGCATTCCTGACATTGTTTTTTCTTTATATAAAGATATTCTTCGTAACTCTCCAGGCGTGTTCGACCTTGTTCATTTATTTATTTTTTTTTTTTTTTTTTTTTTTTTGGTGCCGTATTATTTTTTTTTTTCAAACCACGTGTACACCAGTGGAACAGTGGCAAGTTGTTGCAAAAGAAGTCTTGTAAACCAGCTTTTGTGGCGACATCATCGGACGAGATCGTCACGACCAGCAACAGCGACCAAACCAACCGGTCAACCGGGTGGCAGTGTCACAAGTGGGATCGTCACGACCGTCAGCGAGAACGAGCGTCACATTAGACAGACGGCCAGCCCGGCTTGAGGCGTCACATCTGGTGCCGTCTCGACCGGGATCCGGCCTGAGGGTGGCCCCAGCCGGGCGGCGTGGTGTTACAGATACTCAATACACATCAGAAAAGTCAGAAGGAATACAAATATAAGAATGATTGATTAGGAACGATGATTAAATAGGAATTGTGCAAACGACTGCAGTTGAACGAGACAAGCCATTGGTATCAGTACAATTTGGAAGCTGCAATGAAAACTAAAAAACAAAGAATGTTTCAATTGTGATAACAGCGACTGGTTGCCATTAATAAAATTAGATCCTGTCCAGCAGGATGCAAATGGATGATATAGTTTCTTCGGAATAATCCAGATTATTCCTAATGCAATACTAAGAATATAACAGGAATAGTTTCGGACCGAAAACTAATCAAATTGCTGCACTAAGGAACTTTGAAATTCAAATTGAAAGATTGTGTCTTAGCCAGGCGACGGGATTTAATTATTGATTTCCTAAGCGCAGTTTAGATTTAGCACAAATCTAAAAGTATGAAACACCCAGTGAGGATCGAACTCACTATTCAGTTGTAATGTGTCTAGTGAGTAAAGCGGGATCTAATTATTATGAACAAAGAAAATTTGGAAAACAATCAAAGTCACTGTTCCACTAATTTTACCTACAATGAACATGAGAATAAAAACTAAAAATAACTGGTTTCTTGCCAGAGATCAAAAATAAATATAGAAAACGAAGATAACATTTTTGCCCATCATTATTAGCACACTCAGAGCATTCTCAAAGATATTTGCACAAAATTATTGAAGAATTTGAAAATCACTGAAGAAAATAAAATCCAGAAGAATACTGGGTATCAGTAGGGGGGTTTTTAGTTGGCTTGCTTTCCCTTAATCTACAGAGAAAAAAATCTGCTGGTTTTTCTTCTATGTGCCGTGTCTCTTCGAGATGTTGTCGATCATGTCTCTTCATAAGTTACTGTCGTTAATAAATAAATTTGGTCTTTTGTTATCTCTCATAAACTTTGCTCTGCCATGCACTGACTTAAACTCTCTAGGCAGGTTATGCATTTTCTCCTCTGCACCGCTTGCTTTCCATCTGACCTGTGAGTATCAAATTTTCTCAGCCCTTTTCCTTCATTATGTGTCGTAGAAATTTCAGCTGTTTCTTCCTGATGTTAAGTATAAGAGTTCTTTTTGTTTCCAGTTTTCTAAAACTTTGTCGTATGTTCAGTCTATGGTATTCTCAGCATACTCCTGTTGAATCATGCATGTAAAGAGATTGTCCAGTGTCCACTGCTATATAGGTGGATTGACTTTACATAACATTTCAGTGTCCTTTTTTTGTTTCTAACGAAATGTTTTTGTTTCTTAATTCATTGCTTAGCTTTTAGAAAGCATCTTTCTCTACCTTAGTTTCCCTTTGGATTTCAGTGTCGCATTTTCATCCACTCTTAAAACAAATTGTTGTACTTTTTGATTTTGGTATCTCCCATTCGTAATTTTCATGTTGGGCTCATCATTTTGCTGATAACTATGCATCTCTCTTCTTAATGTTTATCTACTGGTTAGAAAATTAATAGCGTGAATATTAAATAATAATAATAATAATAATAATAATAATAATAATAATGGATCAGCTTGTAGTTCTTTTGCTTCCGCC
The DNA here is from genome assembly GCA_037127315.1 of Ascarosepion bandense. Classification (NCBI taxonomy): domain Eukaryota; kingdom Metazoa; phylum Mollusca; class Cephalopoda; order Sepiida; family Sepiidae; genus Ascarosepion; species Ascarosepion bandense. The sequence goes on along the minus strand of JBBBDQ010001533.1, from coordinate 1,914,165 downwards.
TCTTCTCCACGTTTTCTCCTTTCACAGGGAAATATTGACAAGTCTTTTAGATAAGTCAGTGAATTATGTAATCTCGATAAATCGAAACCAACTTCCAGAAAATATGCGAAACATCCTCTCGTACATTTCAAACATCTTTTTTTTAAAAGTTACCATTTTTCCTCACATCTCTTTATCATCTAAATCCGGTACCCAATTCTTTTTTAACGAGAATTTCATAATAGACTCGTTTGTCACTCCCTCACTGGTCTAGCCCAGCCCAGACCAGCCCAGCTCAACCACCAAAGTCGTTGGATTAAAAAAAATGTCAAATACCAGTTTAACTGCGACAAGGGACTTGTCCATGACAGCTGTTGCCCGAAGACATTTTCCCATCACCGTTTTGAAAGCATTAAATCGTTTCTTTCCAAAGAGAGCCGAGTTTCAGGATCCAATTTAGAAACGTCATCGTCAGAGAACGGGACCAGTGAACCTGGCAGTTTTTTTTTCTTTTTTTTTACGTGAGTTGGCATTATGTTAAAGAAACAATGAAATAAATATCATCATCGAAAACAAGAAAAGGCACCAAATTTCGAAACCTGATAGCATTTATACAATATAAGTTTATTAGCAATCTTATATTGGCTAGATAGTAAAGTACGAAGCGTAAGGTTATTGCCTATTAAGAAAATGTTTTAGTCAAAAGTTCGGTACGCCTTATTTTGTAACTTTAATAATTGAAAATCTTCATTCGGAATTAATACCTATTATAGCTGAGGTTTTGTTGTAAGAATCGAACAGAATTTAAAAAGAAAAAACATTATATTTAAATTTCTTTGATGACGTATTAGTAATTATTATTACTTTTTAACTTGGATTCAATAATATTGAATCCAAAGAAAAAAGCTCCTAAGAAAATTGGCTCACTGTGTCGTGCTAGACAGTTTTCTTCTCCTAAATCTATCTTACATATCTATAAATACTTTTATAGCAACTGTTCAGATGAGCTTTTCACCATTCATTTAAGTTCAGTACTAGCCTAGTGAAGAGGTCTCACTAATATACAGTTGAGTCGGCTAGATGTATCTGTAAGTTTTATGCAAAGAGTTTCTTTTTGTGCCTTTTCAGTCAACTTTAATAATCAAAAATCTAAACGCAATGTCAATCGCTTTCGACTGACTTCCTGATTATCTTCTTTTCTTCTTGATCCTTAGTAAAGATTATCTTTTCTAATTTTTCTACACTCTTGTGTCCTAGTAGCATGAGTGTAAATAAAAAAAATCAGGCGTAGCTGACCACATATTGAGGGAAAAGGGGTATCAACGCCCCATCTAGAATTGTAATATGATCTCTGGTAAAGAAAAAAATGGTCACTGAGACATTACTGTTATAAGTCCATAAAATTCATATACTAATGTCCTCAAAGATACATGTCTCAGTGAACTCGTTGGTTAGTTGATTCCAGTGATTTGGCGCAAGTTCTGAGTTCAATACCTGGCTAGAGTTGAGTTAAAGGTAGTTAACTGATACCGAGACATCTAGAAAGAGCATGACTCATGGACCTACAGCAATCTATCCCGTTCGGATAGTTCGTATGACGTCAAATACCCTGTCGCTCCGTACTCAAGCTCGTTTCCCTCGGCTGACCGTGGAGTTTATCTCTTCAACCTAAATATTGTTGGATGTGCATTCTGGTGCAGTGGATATCGGCTCGGAACGAGAAATCGGGGAGCCAAGTTGAAATTCCAGTTGAATTCATTGCATTCACTTGCGCACAAATACCCTTGGGAAAGGTATTAATCCGTCTCTTCGCTCCAGTTATGGGTTAAATAACAGGACAGATTGGGTTCTATAGCCTTGGCTGGCCACTAGTCTACAGCAGAAAGTAATGGCAACTTACTGCGAGATAATTTTCTGCACAGTCAGTCATGTCTCTTTCGAGACTTGATCACCCAAGCGTGTATCACGTATCGCACCTGACTGACTGACTGACTGACTGACTGACTAAGTATTGTCTCACCCTCACGTTGTGTTAATTAATCTCAAAACTGGCTTGGTCAGAATGTATAACTGGAATTGATGACTTCGTTTTATCAGGATAAAGTGAAGTTACGTAAAAAAATAAATTTGATAAGGGAAAATATTTATATACAATTACTAGATATAAAAAAGTTTATGATGGTTTAAACAGGCATATATTCTTCAAAAAATAATTATCGGTCCTTCCCAATCATTGTGACATGGTTCTGAATGAGACTTCTGAAACAAGGTTTAAAATCGGAGATTTTTCTTTAGGGCGGCGAATCACATTAAATCAGGCGAAGCTGTGGTTCTCGTCTTTCTGTTCAGTCTCTTCTCTGCATAGTTTCTCTCTACTCGACGTTCTGTTTGTTATAGAACCCAACGCAAGGGCTGGGGTGGGAAATGATGTGGTCTGGAAATCCAAGTGTTCCTTAAAAAACACTCGTTCAATTGAGGTCCTACCCTCAAGGTTCTAGTGGGTTCTCTCCTACACACCCTAAACAGATCAATTAGTTTCTTTCAGAAATGCTTACAGTCTGGGGTGCACAGCATTCTTGAGTATTTCTACTTTGACAGGTATCTTCAATTTTTTCTTATATTCTTTAAATATCTCTAGTGCACATACTTTACGATTGCCTGTAACATTTTATGATGTACATGTGCCCAAAGTCTCAACCTGATACTTCCTTGTCTCTTCGGTTGTTAGTATCATAAATTTCGTTTTAATTGAGTTGGTTACACTGTTTTTGATTCGGTACCTAGCCAGCACCCCCAGAATTCTGGCCTAACTTCTCCTTTTAATCGTTTTTGGAGTTAGGAAAAAGGTGTCTTGTCTTGTTCCTTCCACTCGTCCCCTTCCTTCTTTTCGGAAGGCTTCAAGACTGACTTCTGGATATCCCCACTCGAGTCTCTCGTCTTTGTCATAGTTTCGCGATACCAAAAGGCCGAGTCAGTGACGCTCCGAAGTCCCTTTTGCGATGAGGGACGACTCTACTCGATGCACTGTCTCGGATTTCTATATGCTAGTTACTTCTTTTCCTTTCGTTCTCCTCAGAGTCTTCATCCGTTTCTATTTCTTCCGGATCCACAAGGGTTACCTTCCTCCGCGGTGGTTCCTTGCATCATGATTCAGTTACCTCCCAATCAGCTATTTCGGCTAATTTTAGGACATTAACATGATCCCTCTTCTCTCACCATGCAATTTGATCCCAGATCTCAAATGACCGAGCAGTCATCGTTGTCTGTCTTTCTCACTGCTTACGAGCAGACATCTGGGGAAAATTGACAGTAGCCCTGGCCCGACCTTGTGCGTTGTCAACGTTATATTTTTGACCAAGCTTAAGTGCTAGTAGACGTCACTTTAAAAAATGGTCTTGTGCTGCATTCTGCTAATATGGTGGGACCAGATGAATATAGAGTGATTATACAAAATAGCAGCTCACTAGCAGTGTATCGACTTCATGCAACGTGCGTGTTTTGTACTTGTTGATATACTATTAGCCCAATATCCATTTTGGTAATTACTCACGCCGTAACCTTTTAGGGTAACAACATTGGCAAGGAGAATTGTGCTGTTGACCAAAATGCAATATTTTGGTAGCGAAGAATTGTGTCATAAACCTAAATACATTTCGGCGTCGAAGATTAAATTGGTTAAATACAACATTTTGGTAACGAAGATTGTGGCGTTCACTAATACATTTTAGTGACGAAGATCTTTGTTGACAAGAGTTTTGGTGGCGAAATTTTTGGCTGACCTCAAAAAACAATCACCAACGCAGCATTTTTGTAACGAAGATTTTGGGCCGAAACTCAACTAAACGTTCGCAGATATAAAGTTCCACGACCATAGTATCGGCAAAAACGAAAGAAGTTACCACGTCAACTTTTGTGAAACGTAAAATTCACCACCAAACATATAAAGCATTTTTGGTTACAAGGATTTTCAAGGATTACTTGATATCAACCACTTGTCAGTTGTGCGAAACAACAGCCAAAGGAAAAGAAAAAAACACCATATTATTCCGACTAAAACGTAACGAAAAGGTACGGAGAATTGCAAAAAAACATGTAACATCGAGATGATTTCTCAAGAAAAAAGTGTTACTTAGAGGTAACTTGAAAGAAAAGAAGTGTTTTTTAATTGACAGTTGTGAAAAAAACATTAAAAGATTTAAAAGTTCAAAAGGAGTTGTTGGAAATTTCAAGGCAACAACAAGAACAACAAAAGCATCCTGAACAAAGGCTCGAAAAATTTAAGTAATTGTTTTTGTAACAGCGGAAAATGTTCATTAACACAATTAAAGACGATTCAAATTCATTTTCTTAGGAATCTCTCGTGAAAACAATAACAGATTTTTATCTATAGGCCTGAGGGAGACGCAACTTTTGTATTGTATTTCCGCAAATACGAAGATATTTACAAAATGGACTGCGTAAAAAAAAGGTTAGACTAGTTTTACAAAAATTAGGCGATGTCGAACTCCCAAAGTTCATGAATTATATTCTACCAAAGAAGACAGGTAATTTAATATCTAATGAACTGGTTACGTTACTTTTGGAACTGTTTATCCCTAAAAATGCCATTATTCTATAAGAGAATGAAGTGTATGAATTTACTGAAAAGTGACGAGGATGGTTTCACTACGTTCGCTACTATTGTAAATAATCAGTGTGAGGAATTCAAATTGGCAAATCTAAGCCCTGACGATTTCAAATGCTTAATATTTGTGCAGTTTAGTGTCAAAACGAAAATCACATGGAATAAACTCGAAAACGAACCCAACTTGACTATGAAGTTTATTCAATATGTGACGACATTCTCATATACAGTGGAATATCAGATGTACCTATAGCACTACAAAAAAGGTCTTGAAGGAATTTCATGCAGAGCATCCTGGTATATCCAGTATGAAGAGCGTCATGAGAAGCTATGTTTATTGGATAGAGATATTGAAACTTTGGTAAAGTCGTTCAAAATCTGTGATTTGGCAGCTAATGCACAACCAATTATGCCAGAAACTCGCCGTTCATGGTCACGTCTTCACATTGATTTTGCTAGTTCAATGGATGGATCATAGTACCTTATTATTGTAGACAGCTTTTCGAAATGGCCAAATATTTTCAGATGTAATAGACCAACTACACAAGTTTTTAAAGGAACTGTTAACTAGGTTTCGAGTTCCATATTCAATTGTTTCTTATAATGATACGCAATTTACATCGAGGGATTTCAAGGAATTTCTCAAAGGGCTTGTGTTAAATCACATTACAGCTTCCCTTTACCATCCTAGAAGCAAGGGACAGACAAAGCGTTTCTTCGATAATTTCAAAAGAGCTTTATAAAATCCAACGGTGGATCCACAGATGCAGCCAAAAAATATGCCTTAAGCTATGTCTCCGGTAAAGATAAAGTTTGCGCATAAGATACGATCAGTGTCTGATAAACTGATTCATAATATAAAAAATATGAGCATACGAGAAACTACTGGGAAAGAGTTTTACAATATTTGTCAAAAGATTTTTTACCACATGTATCTGGTGAATAAGAATAAGAAGTGGCTATTGCTCGATAAATCAGAACAATGGTATATCTGGCTAAAGGAACAAAATTCGTGCATAAAAGGAACTAAACCACATAAAAAAGAGGCATGCAGTTCAAGAGAACAATTCTTCAAATGAGGTTTTCTTTGATACGTTTGACGTGTCCATCCCACAAAAGACTCCGGAAATACTAGTTCGAAAAAGGCGTAGTAAACGGAAGAGAAAGGATACAGAAAAACTGACCTCAACCGTAAAAAGAATACATATGGACTCTAGAAAAAAAGCCAATCTCAAAAGGTGGATGCTGTATATCTACCAATATACAGGAATAGTATATTCCTATCCTCTTAAATATGTTGATACTATTGGTGCATAGAGAGTAATCATCCTGATCCAAACTTTCTCTTGATCAACTCTCTGCTTCTGAGCGGAGAGTAACTCAGACGAGGCTCCGCCGAAGGAAAAAATCTTCTCTTGGGTGAATAGACAAGAGCCCAACCCACCCCTAAGCTGGGTCTACGGGATATTTTTGGTTAAGCTTAAGTGTTCAAAATACCCATTTTAATAAAACCTTGTGCTGCACCCGCCTTGGTGGGAAGGTGGGAAGGTGGTAAATACTGAGTGATTATACTGACTAGCAATATCGCTTTCTCTTATTCACTGCCTACGGGCAGGAGGAACCCATGCAGGGCTTCGCCGAATGGTGGGGAAAATCAACAGTAGCCCTGAGGAAAATCGACAGTAGCCGTGACTTGGCTATATGCGGGGTCAACGTTACATTTTTTTCCAAGCCTAAGGGCTAGGAGTCCTCACTTTAAAATGGCCTTGTGCTGCATTCGGCGTATGTGGGGATGCAGATAAATATAGAGTGATTATACAGACTAGCAGCTTACCAGCAGTGTATCTACTTCATGCAGTGTGCGAGTCTTATATATGTTGATATATTATTAGTCCAACTTCCGTTTTAGTGATTACTCACGCAGTCAGCCTACTACTCCGTCACTCAATGGTCGTAAAAATATTAACTATTTCTCTCCAGGAAGTCCTTGGACCCCCAAGGATATGCCATCATTTAACCTCAGCACTGACCAAGACCATATGGTCTCTTTGTTTTACCTCTCCAGCAGACGAAAATATTTAATTACCATTTTCTTCCTATTGTCCTACGTCTGCTCATCAGTATATCTTCAGTCTATCGAAAATTAGTGTTTTTCTGTCTTTGACTTTTTTTTCAATTTACTAGCATCTTTTCAATAGTGTCACATTTGAAATTCCAATCAGCGAAGAAGTCCAAAGCATACAACGGTCGAAACTTCGTGAAAATGACAACAAAGATGAGGACAACAGTTCGAATAATGTAAAGAGTGTAAAAACAACACAATGTATTTTCAAAGACTCACATATTGTGTTCATAACTATGTTAAACTTACTGTTTGGATTATTTAAACGCTATTTATCCAATCGTTTTATTTTCCATTGATTGCAAGTTTAGTGAATTCGACAAACTCTTAAAGAAGGTTGTAAAACGAAGCAGCTGAAATGTGTGGCTATTAAGACGACGAAAACAACTGTATGGAGCACTTATTTAGCTGGTAATCTGTTCTCTAGCAACACCTGTGAACTTTACTTGATTAAAAAAGAAAAAATCTTTTTGACTGATAGAAAATTTAAGCGAGCGTTGTGGATTATTGATTCCAGTCTATCACTGCTGCTTTTACATCTCCTGTATTTTTAACTAAAACATTAGAATAAACAATCTCAATTCTAAAGGAAGATAGGAAAAAGAGGAAACTGAATCAATGGTTGTAAATCATATTCATTTCAAAAACTAAAATAAAATGCACAAAGTGACAGAATTTCTGTAAAGCCATTTTTTATTCTTTTTTTTTATTTTTTATTTTTTTTATTTTTTTACTTATTGGAAAAATGCTAAAAAGAGAAATGCAACCGGAATAGAGAATGATCCGTCGTCTGCCAGAAAAAAAATGTTCTATTATCTCCAGATATTTAACGGTTTTCATCTGTTTGTTTTATTTATTTTTTCTGTAATCGTTTATGTTTATTCAATTTCGGGGATTTCATGCATTTTTATTTTAGTTTTTAGCTATTTTAGATTTTCATTGATTGAATACTTTTTTTAGTCAAATTGTTGTTTGCGTTCGTCTTTGTAGTTGACGGCGTCATCGTCGTAGTCTTTGATTTTTTAATATTGTAACAGTGTTTTACTCGTTCGTACATCTACTGAGCTTTTCTCTCCTTTTTTATATTTTTTATATCTATTTCTTTCTTTTTTACATTCAGATCTGTTCCTACTGTGAATCGATCGACAGACTAGGCATTCTGCTTGCTGTGACCCCCATGGACTAACATCACGTACACCACCGATGTATTATGGATGAGATGCAGGAGTTTGTTTTTTCGTTTACATAATTCAAAACGTCTGCCGCTAAAGTTATGACCGAGTCACACCGCTCCACTTGGAATTCCATCGGCTTTTTATCTCTCTCTCTCTCTCTCTCTCTATATATATATATATATATATATATATATTTAATTTTTTCTACTTCACTCTTTCTCCGTTTCTCTTTTACTCTCCTTCTCTATCTTGCTTTACATTTATTTCTCTTTTCTATTCACTCTCCCTCTTTCTTTACCTTGCTCTATCTCTCTTTTTCTCCCCCTCTCCATCTCTCTCTCTCTCTCTCTCTCTCTCTCTCTCTCTCTCTCTCTCTCTTTTTTAAATCTAGTCTTATTCATTTATACTTGTGCAGTTTTGGTTATTTCATTTTTATCTATTTTTTGCGATTATTCTTAATTCTATTTTCACGCGGCCCGAGTCTTGGACATTCTATAAACTTAATAGTCCGTATGAGAAATGAAAACGTCTGACAACTGCGTGCAAGAGAGGTAACTCTAGAAGATGTTAAAAAAATGCTGAATGTTCGATAAATGTATTTATCGCCAAATGAAAATAAACAAATGTCGGAAAAATCCGAAAGCCATCAAGGTTTCCATACTTGTAAATTTTAAAAAATAAAATTTACATAGATTTTAGATATCAGTCAGTTAAGTGCCATACGTGAGACACGCTTGGGCGATCATTCCTCGAAAGAGACATGACTGACTGGGCAGAAAATTTTTCCCGCAGTAGGTTGCCATTGCTTTCTGCGGTAGACTGGTTGCTGACCAAGGCTATAGAACCCAATCTGTCCTGTTATTTAACCCATAACTGGAAGGAATAGGCGGATTAATAGTTTTCCCAAGGGTATTTGTGCGTAAGTGAATGCAATGAATTCGGCTGGAATTCGTACTCGGCTCCCCGATTTCTCGTTCCGAGCCGATATCCACTGCACCACAACGCACATCCGATTTTAGAGATTAAGCAGACTAAATTCTAGACAATAGATTGATATTTTATGAAATATCTATTCCATTTAATAATATACAAGTAAATAAAATTCAGCCTGTGGAAAAAGGTACGACTTTCGTTAACAACAGAATATGGGATCAAAAGAAAAAAATAGTACTTACTGACCAGTAGAGAGAAGCACTTCCCTTCAGAGCAGTAACCCTACGCGTTAAGCGAAAGAAGAGAAGTGAGAAAATGATTTATTTTTAAAGAATATGTTATTAAAGGCGCTCGTCAGCTGTTGATACTATTAGACTGTTGGCCTTTTCTGTTATGTATCTTATCTACAGTCAGTCCTCTTATACGTGGCCTAATACACTACGTTTTTCTGATTGACTATTTTTTTTTTACATTTATATAATTTATTGCGTGTTTTGCTGGTGTTATTCACAACATCACCTGCTGACTTTGTGAATAGCATCATTTTAGTGCTTCATTACTCTGCGCATTAATTTGGAATCGTCGACTGTTTCAATATTGAACCTGTAGGGGCCCCGGTGATGCTTGTCAAATTGACCTTGTGCCATCCCAACCGAAGTCCCCAAAAATTTAAATATCAGAAGGTATGGCTATTGAAATGCGGAAGGATAAAATATTTCGTCTGTACATTAAAGCAAAATTTTTATTAACAGAATAACAAAATTGTGAGAAGAAAAATAAAATGTTCTTAGAGAAAATGCATGTAGTGAATTGTTCACACAGAAATGTAAATATTTTAAATGTTCCACAGAAATTAGGAGTTTATAGTTAATAGTAGCAGAATACGTGCATGTGAAAAGATAAAAAAGGTTGCTAATCAAAGTCTATATCTTTTAGGAAAGTCAAGGTAATGAAGGAGATTGTACTTATCGGAGTCCGTTGTAGTATCGCGTTGCTGTTAATGTCTTTGACGGTGTGTGGGTGAAGATGAAGGAAGGAAACTTGGAAGAAGAAGTAGAATGAATGTATGTCAGCGAGACATGACCTCGGCTTGATGGTTATTCCTTACATGGCGACGAGATGTTTCCCATACTGACTGGTTTTGACCGGTCATGAAACATCCTTAAGTAGTGAATCTCGTCATGTGACAGGCTCCAGCAACATACACATTTTTTAGGTGTTAAGAAAAATTAACTGGCGTCCCTTCAGTTTGATATTTCCTATCCAATCAGCATCCAGAATTTTACTTTTCACACTGATGTGACATTTGTCTTGGTCTGAGTTTTTCCAAAATATTTTAAGTCGTTCCGATCCTTTTTTTTTGCTGGTGTGCAGTTTTACTTTCTTCGTTTGAATTAATAGATGGATGATATAGGATTATGTATTCTAAAAAACTTGAGAACAAGGCTACGTACTGATGTACTTACACATAGACATATAAAAAGAATTCATTATTTTACGAAAATCTTACCTTAGTTACTAAAACTAAGTTTTCTATTGGACGCTGTATATGATAAGAGGTAATCAAGTAATGAATTACTTTCAAGTTATGCTTCTTTGAGCAAATGATAAGTATTCATCTGAAACTAAATATTCAGGAAATATGGAAAATCCACAGTCAAATCCACAGAGAATGAAGAAGCACGAGTCTGCACAATCCGTCAAAACTATTGAAATTGAAGAGAGAAACTGCTGAAATTTATTGATCAAAGAAGCAAAAATGATAAAGATGGTAACGATACTACGAAAACCTTTTTGAATAATGACAAATTCTCACAATAAAAATCTAGAAAAGATTTAATAATTACAGGGAAGCTATCCAAAGAGAACTGAAGATTTTGCTAGCATTTATTATAGGTGGGCACAATCTTGACGATGTAAGATACGCAGATGTCACTGTGTTGATAGCAGACATAGAATAAAGACTACAGGACCTTTGAGACTGTGTGGTAGAAGGAAGAAAACTACCAGACATCCCAGGTAAGGTGGTAAAAGAAGGAAAAACTACAGGACCTAAGAAACTCGGTGGTAGAAAGAAAGTACTTATCTATATTTATTAATGGTATGTTCCTATCATCTTAAATACTTGGACGCTATTAGAGTAAGAGGAAGAGTAAAGTGAGAAATTCACTAGCAGTGTATCTACTTCACACAGCGTTCGAGTCTTGTATATGTTGATATACTATCAGTGCCGTGCTTAGAAACATCGCCCCCCACCCTGCAGAATTCGCTTTGCGGCCCCTACCCACAAGATTTAACTAGCGCCCCCTCCCCCTCAACATACCGAACACACAATAAATGGTACTTTAAACAAAATAACATACTCTCGGAACGCAGATATTCAGTGATAATGAAAAAACAGAACAAATCGCAAAATTGGGGTTTTGAAGCTAACGGTTTCACAACTTTTAGCTACTTGTTGGTATTTTCTAGCTATTTTTCTAGCCATTTCAGTGCGTTTTGGCTTTCAATCTTCTACAAGTCTTTCCAAAGAATTTTCAAACAATTTAAACCTAAATTTCAAAACTATTTTGCTACAGAAAGTTTGATATACTCTCCAAAATTCGACTTGAGGAGTTTATTTTAAAAATGGAGGGGGTGTCAGAAAGTGTTGGTATAAGGGGGAAAGAAAAAAAACGAATTAAATCAAAACAACAATAAAAGTAACCAAGTCATTTTGAAATGTCACGATGTAGGAAAAAGTCATTAAGTGCTAAAAGGTCCTTACACCCCCACTAAGATGCGATAAATACAAACTTGATAACTTTTTAAGAAAATGCGTGAATTATTTTTTATTTTTATTTTAATAAAATTTATCTCATACATTTACAGCGGTAATAAATCCCTGATTATCTGGTTAAAATATTTTACTTCAAAGATTAATTAATGCACTGCAACCTTCTGCAACAGGTTCGTTGAAATGTGATTATTTCACAAATCCATTAACAATAAGAAACAAAAACAAATGTCAGGATCTAATGTATCAGCGATGGGAAAGCAGGAAAAGAAAGGCAAAAAACAGAAATGAAAACTATTCAAAACATATTTGTCGATTCAAATAAAGATAATTTCGCCCTTTATTAACGGTAAACATGGAACTCACTTAGATGTTAAATAATGAAAAGACAAAAACTAATCAGGTTTTTATAGGGACGTGTTAATTTGTATTCTCTTGGATAGTAAATAAAGAAGCAGATAAAAGTATTTTCATGTTAATTTGTACTTAAAATAGTCCGTGATGTAAAAAACTAGAAAAAACTAGAAAAAATGTAAAATGTAGACGGATCGTCTTATAATGACGGGTCGCGAGCCGAACGAAGTCCGTTAATGAAAGATTAAGTAAAATTACACATGCAGACCCCAGTCAGCCTAAATATTTAAAACCATAATACAAATAAATATTGAGAAATCAGAAAAACAAAAAAAATCTAAAATAAAAAAACACCTAACAAAAATTCGATTTCCTCAAAGAACGTCAAAATACTTCAGAGTGAAAAAAATAAACGGAAGTGAAATGGGTGGAATTATGACGTACTCGTCATAATTTCATCCATTTCATTTTGAAAGATTCCAGCAAATTACATAGACTAACTGGCAGGAATAAACGATGGGAGGGGGTTGGAGGAATGAAATAAAAAGCCGAGTGAGACAATATTGTCCCTCTGAAGATGTGTACATCCAATGTCTGTCGCCGGTCGCTTGATCCAATCTGTTATCAGTTTTAGTTTTATCTAAATTTTTTAATAAGTGGACGCTATTGGAGTAAAGGGAAGAGTATAGTAATTATACTGACTTGCAGTTCACTAGAAATGTATCTACTTCACGCAGCATGAGAGACTTGTACTTGAAATGCTATTATTCCTAACCTCTGCTTTCGTGATTACTCGCGCAACAACTTTTGAGGATGACAATAGAAAGAAAACTACAAGTCCTACGAGTGTACTAGAAGAAGAAAGAACTACAGGATCTTCAAGACTGGGTGGAAGAATAAGGATTGAAAACGCCAGCACCTCCGACACAAGGAAAGAAAAGTACAGAACTTTCGAGAATGGGTGGTCGAAGAAGTAAAATGCAAAGAAAACTACAGGTCCTCCCTAACTGGGTGGTAGAAGAAGGAAAGAAATCTCCAGATCTTCCGTGACTGGCTGGTAGAATGAAAGAAAAACTACAGAACTTCCAAGGCTGGTTGAAAGAAGGAAAGAAAACTAAAGTTCTGAGACAAGGTGGAAGAAGATTTAAAGAAAACTAGAGAACCTCCAAAAATGGGTGGTAGATGAAGAAAAGAAAACTGCAGAACATCCCAGACAAAGTCGTATAAGAAGAGAAAAACTAAACTACGAGACTGAGTGGTATAAGAAGGAACAAAAATTACAGGGCTTCTGAGACTAAATGGAAACAGAAAGAAAGAAAACTATAGGACTTCCGAGACTGAATGGAAAAAGAAGGAAAGAGAAGTACAGGACCTCTTAGACTAGATGTTATAAACAGAAAAAAGGGGAAACCCTACAGATCCCCCTTGATTGGGTGTTAGAAGAATGAAAGAAAGCTACCGACAGAAGGAAGTAAAACGACATCCTTTCCGAGACAGGGTAATATTAGGTTGTCCCAAAAGTTCGAAAACACTTGCGAAAAATTGAATTTTATGCAATTTTGCGTTTATATTGTTATAGTGATGTTCATCTTTGTATTCCAGATGGCAATTGATAAAATTGAGCTGCGAGTTTTGATTCGTTACTGCTGGAAGCAAGGTCTTTCAACCAAAAAAGCTGCAGAAGAGATTTGTGCTGCCGAAGACGAAGGAACAATTGCATATGCGGCGATCTCAAAGTGGTACAAGCGTTTCGATTCTGGTGACATGAGTCTTGAAGATAAGCCTCGTTCGGGACGGCCGTTAAAGTTGGATGATGGAGACTTGCAAAACGAGTTGGACATTACGCCTTCATCGAGCACTCGAGAATTGGCTGATGAGCTTTGAAGCAACTTGATGTTGTTCACAAAAAGTTGCGCCAAAATCCGCATGAACTCACCGAAGCTCAAGCCAACAGACGAGTTGAAATTTGCCGTTAATTGCTCAGCAATCAATTGGACGAGCGTTTTTGGAAGCGCATTATGACATCCGACGAGAAATGGGTCTATCTGGTCCAGCACAATCGAGACAAGCGATGGGTTCAGAAAGGGTAAGAGACACAATCGGTTCCAAAACAAGATCGATTCGGCAAGAAAGTCATGTTGTGCGTTTGGTGGAACTTTGAAGGAATCGTGCATTTTGAGTTGGTCCCGAATGGTCGTGCCATCAGTGCCGAACAACTGTCAGCAACTTGAGCGGGTCTACGAAAATTTGAAGCAAAAGTGCCCGGCTCTGATCAACAGAAAGCGCGCTTTGATGCAGCTGGACAATGCCAAGCCACACACCGCCAGGAAGACCAAAAACAAGTTTGACGAGCTGGACGGCGCTGAAGTTCTGCTACATCCAGCCTGTGGATGGCAGAAAGTCTTGGAAAATGATGGTCTTTATTTTGAGCAATAATCTTTGTTGGTTCTGCGAGTAAAATTTCAATTTTATGCAAGTGTTTTCGAGTAACCTTAGATTACTTGGCGAGTAAAATTTCATTTTTTGCAAGTGTTTACGAACTTTTGGGACAACCTAATATAAGGTAATATAAGTAGAGAAAACTACAGGGCCTTCGAAATTTGTTGGTAGAAGAAGGAAAGAAATCTACTGAACCTTCAACACCTGGGCGGTAGAATAAAGAAAGGACCACCTGCAGAAAGTAATAAAGGCAAGTGTTGTATACCTACCTATATACAATAATGGTATGTTCCTATCCTCTTAAATACGTGGGCAATATTGGAGTAAGGAAGTGATTATACTATCAAACACTGCACTAGCAGTGAATCTACGTCACGCAGCGAGTGAGTCTTGTATTTATCGATATACTATTATTCCCGAGAATGTCACACAAATCCGAAAACTCATTGAAGCACCAAAAGTACCTTCCAAAAAACAAACATGGTATTAAGAAACAGTGAAATTTCAGGAAAGCAAAGAAAAGAGTTTTGAAATGTTATGCAATATCAATCTTTCTATACGAAAGTGAATAATGAACAATTTCCTTACAGATGTCAAAAGGCAACTGAGATATTGTTGTTCATAGAGATGCTGAGAATACCATGGACTGAGTATAGAAACACGGAGGAAGTTTTAATGAAAATAGATTAAACAAGAACAATCATACATAAAATCATTTCTGGAACGCGTAATGATAAAAGAAGGTCTAGAAAATTTGACACTCACAAAGCAAGAGGAACAGAGGAAACAAGCAAGTAATCTACGAACAAATTTGTGAAAATGGATGACTGAAGAGACCGTGGGAATGAGAGTAAAAAGACAAAATATTATTAAGAACTACAGAGGTGAGAAAGTTTTAGTAAACGATGATCGTCTACATCCTGAAATAACACAAAGAATGTTGAAGAGTGCGTCGGCCAAGAAAAAGGGCCTGAAATGACAATACTGATAAGAAAAGTTCATCATACCGCATAATTATTAACTGACAAAAAAGAAAGATGAAGATAATCGTATTAAGCATTATTCCAACTTTAACCAATACATGCAAAGACATGTAAATAAATGATTTTTCCTGTTTACCTGATCTCGAAAATGAACTTTAATATGTTGTCAACTGCGGCAACAAATGACTTGTTAAGATTAATGTGTTTGCTGCTTCGTAGACATCTTACTATTTTTGATATTAATGATTTGCTTTTTATGGAAGACAGCATCAGTCATGCTAATGCATGCTAATGCATGACTGATGCTGCCTTCCATAAAAAGCAAATCATTACTATCATTACTGTCTTCCATAAAAAGCAAATCATTGCACCCTCTCGGCCTCAAGTTTTCTACTGACATGAAGCGGAACGATTATACTGAATCTATTTCTAGATCTGACGCTAGAAAAGTTGCTTCACTTGTTCTTTCACGTTTCTAAATCTAACATTCAACCGTGCATTGAATATTGCTGCTACATCTGGTCTGGTACTCAATTTTTTATCTAGAGATGTTTGACAAAATCCAAAGCAGAATCCGTTAACTTAACGGTCTTGAAATGGCATCACGGTTTCAATCACTTTCCAATAACATGAATTCTCTGTCTTCTATAGAAATATTTTTTACGTCAGTTGTTCTAATGAGCTTTTTCTCATTTGGTGCCTCAACAGCATAAATTTAAGCGTAGTACTAGATTAGGATGTGCTTTGTGATGCGGTGGATATCGGCTCGGAACGAGAAATCGGGGAACCCCGCTCAAATTCCAGTTGAATTCCTTGCATTCACGTACGCGCAAATACCCTTGGGAAAAGTATTAATCCGTCTCTTCCCTCTAGTTATGGTTTAAATAATAGGACAGATTGGGTTCTATAGCCCTGGCTGACAACCAGTCTACCGCAGGATGTAATGGCAACCTACTGCGGGATAATCATCTGGCCAGTTGCCATTACTTTACACTAGCCAACCTCGCTCCTACCCCCTATTAGCATGGATCAGTCTAGTCTCCCTGAAAGTAAAACACTGCGCCTCCTCTGGTTAACTCTCACAACAGACCTCAAGTGGAATGACTATATAGAATCCATAGCTAAATCCACTGCTAAGAAGGTCGGTTCTCTGTGCAGGGACAGGAAGTTTTTCCCGTCTGAAAAAATCCTGCACATCTACAAATCTACCATCCACCCGTGAAGTGAATACTGCTGCCATATCTGGTAGGGTGTTCCTGCTATCCACCTAGGGGTCCTTGAATAAATACTACGGAGAATATGTAATATGATTGATCCTGATTTGGCAGTTCGGTTATAGTCAATTTCCCACCGGCGCAATGTGGCTTCCCTCTGTCTCTTCTACAAATACTTTTATGGCTTCTGCTCAGATGAACTGAGCTCACTGGTACCCCTATACATGAATTTGCTCGAGCCACAAGATTAGCAACTAGGTCCTACCCGTTTACTGTCAAACCAATAAATTGTAAACGCAAATTCTACTTCATCAGCTTCTTCTCTCGCAATTCCCGCCTGTGGAATTCACTTCCGTTTACTTGCTTTCCCGACGGCTACAATCTTCAAGAATTCAAATGTAAAGTCAATAGTCATTTCCTATCACATTAACTAGCATCATCTCTCTCTCTCTCTCTATCTATCTATCTATCTATCTATCTATCTCAACAGTATTCTCATCCTTCTCCTACCCTCTTCCTGGCATCCCCTGTAACCTGTCACTCTTTCTCATAACTTACCTCCTATGTAATCACCTGCTCAACAGTGACAGTAAAACGCCTTACTTGAGGCGACACGATTATAAGAAATAAACAAATAGAACCTAATTTGTCCTGCTATTCAGTTTTGTGCTTCAGTGGATATCGGCGGGGAACGAGAAATCGGGGTGCCGAGTTCGAATTCCAGTTGAATTCTTTGCATTCACTTATGCGAAAAATACTACTTGGGAAAGGTATTAATCCGTCTCTTCTCTCTAGTTATAGGTTAAATAACAGAACAGATTGGGTTCTATAGCCCTGACTGGCAACCAGTCTACCGCAGAAAGTAATGGCAAATAATCTTCTGCCAAGTCAGTCATGTCTCTTTCGAGACATGATCGCCCAAGCGTGTATCACATATGGCACCTAACTGACTGATTGACTGATTTATATATAAGAGCAAAAATGTTAAAAGAAGCACAACAATTTAAAAAGGAAACCAATACCTTATTAAAAAAAATGCAAACTATTCCCGGCTAAAATTCAGCGAATACCAAATAAAACAAAAACACCCACATTATACGGATATAATACATAATACAGAAATACATAAACCAAACATATCAATGAAACACATTATATCAGAAATATGCAGTGCCCCATATAAAATAGTGGGAGCACTAACCAAAATTTTAACCCCCCTTGATATTATAGGCTCTTCATATAAAAAAGAAAAAACTCTGGTGACTTTTTTCAATCTGTCAGTCAAGTGTTATACGTGATGCACAGCAGATCATTTCTCAGAAAAGACATGACTGACTGGGAAGAATATTTTCCCGTAGTAGGTTGCCATTACTTTCTGCGGTTGAGTCGTTGCCAACTAAGGCTACAGGACCCAATTTGTTTTGTCATTTAACCCATAGCTGGAGAGAGAAGTTACGGATTATTACCTTTCCCAAGGGTATTTACACATAAGTTAATACAAGTAATTCAAATAGAATTCAAACTCGGCACTCCGATTTCTTATTCCGAGCCGATATCCACTGCACCACAACGCACATCTTTTAAATAAATACATAAATTTAAAAAGAAAAAAACATACATATTGAAAACAAGTTATTTTATATAAATCTTTATACACATATTTTCCTGTAAACATATGTTTAAATTTAGTAAAAACGCACTGAACTAAAACAAATATAAAATGGCCTATACTTACACATAAATCTTAAAGCTTTGCCATTTAATCACTACTCGATGTTTTTTTCATCATCGATAAAAATTTGTGTAGACAAAACTTTGGTTTAGCGATGGGGTCTCCTCTTAGTGACGTTTTGGCCTGTCCCTTTTTAAAACTTCTAGAAAGTGAGCCTTTCAAAAATATTTTACCACAAAATTCTTCATATTTAAGAAACAGGGATGACTTTTTATTAATATATCTGTTACAGTGGCTTTAAATTTAGCAAAACAATATGTAAATATCAACAACATAGATATGAATATAATTAAACACTGTCGAAAATCAATACTATAACAGAACAACAAAATATGGACAAAAAGGTAATAATAATAGTAATAATAACAATAATGATAATGAATTTGACGTAACAATGGATAGCTTAAAATATATGAACTCAGAGGAATAAACATTATCAATAATAGTAATAATTATTATTAATAAAAAGAGATAGATTTATACAGCGAGGATAGCCTATTAATCATAAGAAACTGTAACGTCAGAAGTATATAAAAAAATAATATTAAAAAATCCTTCAAAACACTAGGATTTACAACAGATACAAAAATTCGATCAAAATAGTAAATTCATAAGATACAACATTCAAATTTGTTGTAGTTATTGTCGGTGTTATGGTTTGTACTTCAACCAATCACAGGTTGTCTTCAATGTATTATTAACTATGCATGTCACTCAATCGGTACATAGTGATAGGTCTGTCTCGCTATTTAAAGTTATTAAAATGCTTAAAACAAAAGAAATTTCAAATGATATGCGACAGATTATAAAGTTGCACAAACATGGTAGGGAGTATCGAAAAATTGCTCAAGATTTAAAATTGCTTGTGTATACAATGGGTGCTGTTATTCGAAAGCGGAAAAAATATGATACGACTGAAAATATTCAAAATAGTCGTCGTAGATTAAATGAGGCTACTGAATGATATATAGCCAGGATGTGAAGAAACAACCATTTGTGACTTGAAGAGGAATTCAGAACAATCTGAAATATGCCGGAAATGAAGTAAATAAAGATACAATTAAAGGATCACTGAATCGTGCAGACCTGTATTCTAGATCACCAAGAAAAACTCCACTATTAAAACGTAAACATGTGCAAGTCCGTTTGAAATTTGTTAAAAAGTATGAACATGAATCAAATGAATTCTGAAATAAATTTCTTTGGTCAGATGAAACAAAATATAGAATGGAGGAAAAAAGAAACTGAATACAATCCAATAAACACCATCCCATCAGTCAAATATGGGGGGGGGTGGAAGTATGATAATTTGGGGTTGTTTGTCGTATAATGGAATAAGGAAAATGGAAGACATTGAAGGAAGAATTAATGTATCCAAATAAAAGAAAGTCCTTTAACAACCCATATATTAAAAAGTGCAACAGCTTTGGGCCTTGACCGAGATTTTGTTTTCTAACAGGACAACGATCCAAAGCACAAAACTAAAAACTCAACATTGGTTCAATGAAAATAGAATTGATGTTCTTTAATGGCCTAGCTAGTCGATCGATCTCAATCCAGTTGAAACTTTATCTTTTTCTTCTTCTATGTGCCCTGTCCCTTCAGGACGTAGGCGTTCATGGTTCTCCACGTCTCTCTATCCCTTGTGGCTCTTACTACGTTAGCTCCTGTTACTCTTGGCAACCCCCGATCCGTCATCCACCTGATCAGGCCCTGCAAATATGTTATCCGCTGCCTTCCTCTGTCTCTCTTTCCTTCTATCTGGCCAGTCAGTATCAGGTTCTCCAAGCTCTCCTTCCTCATTGCGTGTCCCAGGAACTTCAGTTGTCTCTTCCTGATGTTCAGTATTAATTTCCTTTTTGCTACCATTCTTTCCTACACCTCATCGTTGCTTACATGCTCAGTCCACGATATCCGTAGCATCCTTCTGTAGAACCACATTCCCGCTGCTTCCAGTTTTGTCCTCATTTTCGATGATATTGTCCAGCATTCACTGCCGTATTGAAGCACTGACATCACATAGCAATCCAGCACTCTTTTCTTCGTTTCTAGTGAAATTTTCCTATGTGTTATTAGTTTACTCAGCTTCTGGAACGCATCCTTTGCCATGCCGTTTCGCCTTCGGATCTCTGTGTCGCGCTTTCCATCTCCTGTTAGAACACTTCCTAGTTATTTAAATCTTTGTATTTGCTTGATTCTGGTGTCCCCCACCCGTATTTGGCATTTTGGGTTGCATCTTTTACTAATGACTATGCATTCAGTTTTCTTGAAGTTTATTTGTAGTCCTTTTTTGTCACTCTCCACCGCTACCTTCTGTAGGAGGTCTTGTAGTTTCCTTTCCGTGTCTGCAATCAGCACTGTATCATCTGCATACCTTATGTTGTTCAAGTTGTGGCCTCCAATAACTAGTCATCTAGGGTCCTCAAAATATTCTCGCTGTACAAGTTGAACAAATCCGGTGAAAAGACACATCCTTGTCTTACGCCTCTTTCTATCTTTTTAAATCTACTGAAATCGTTACCTGTCCGTATGCAGGCCATTTGCTGCCAGTAGAGATTCTTGATTACTTTTATGTCTTTCCCAAAAATGTCGAGGCTGCCGAGCATCTCCATCAATTCTTTGTGTCGTATCTTGTCGAATGCCTTCACATAGTCAATGAAACATAGGTACACGTCTTTCTTCATTTGTATTGCCCTTTCGGAGAGCATCCTAATCATGAAAATGGCGTTCCTTGTTCCAGTGTCTTTGACGAATCCGCACTGTTCCTGCCCTATCTCTGGCCTGATTCTGCTTCTCGCTCTATTCATCAGGATTCTGACAATCATTTTTGTGATGTGACTCATTAAGCTGATAGTTCTGTGTAGTTCACACTCGTTTGCACCTGGTCTGTTCGGTAAATATCGACTTGCATAGGTCGTCTGGTATTATTCCACGACTATAAATTTCGTTTATTGTGTCGGTAATTTTTTCTATGCCATATTCTTCCAGGGCTATCAGCAGCTCTATCACTATGCCGTCTGGACCAGCTGCTTTGTTTCTGTTCAGTTTGGCTATTGCAGCTTCCACTTCGAATTTTAGTATTTCCGGTCCATCCACCTCCTTGTGTATTCTCGGTTGTTCTCGCCTGTCGCAAAAAAAGATCCTTTATATACTCTTCCCATCGCTGGAGTATTTTCTCTTTCTCCAATATGATTGTTCCATCTTTGGATTTTATGCATCCTGTTGAGGACCAGGTTTTTTGTCCTGTCAGTTCTCTTATCACTTTATGCATCTCTGCTTTATTGCTCCTGCTCAGTCTCTCTACTTCCGCGCATTTGTTATTGAGCCATTCCTCTTTAGCTTGTCTGCATTTGTTCCTTATCTCCCTGTGAAGTTTCTTGTACTCTGATCCATGTCTTGGCGTTATTTTTCGTCTCTTTTGCATTATGTGGAGAATCTCTTGAGTCATCCACTCGTTTTTTCTTCTGCGTCTGATTTCCTTTGGGGCAATGTTGTTCGCTGAGGTCACCATCGCTTCCTTTAATGAGTCCCATTTTGAGTGTCCTTTTCCAATTTGTTCTTCATATTTCTTTCTCACGATGTTATTGTATTCTTTCTGAAGGGTGAGGTCATTCACAAGCGTGTCGTATTGCAGCCTTGGTGATGTGCTGGGCTTCTTCTTAGTTTGCAGATATCTCGGACGTGGTCACTTCTGCAGTCGGCACCTGGATATGTTTTGCATTGGACAACTGCCTCCTGAGCTTCTCTATGTCCATAGACGTCGTAGGTGTTCTTGAAACCAGGTGTTAGTAATTACCTGGTCATTGGTCATTTTTCTTCTCGTTCGTTGCGATCCCCTAGTCCAAAGTTGCCGGTCGTGTCTCCTTCCCTCTCTTTACCTACCTTGGCATTCAAGTCCCCTATTATAATCCTAATTTCTTGGCTTTTGCACTGAGCCTTGGCACTGTGCATTATTGAATAGAATGTTTCTATTTCGTCCTCCGAACTTTGAGTTGTAGGCGCATAAACTACTATAATAGCTATGCTGAAGAGCCTTCCCCGTAGTTTAACCAAGAGGACTCTCTCTGAAAGCTGACAGTATCCAAGAACGCATTTCTTTACTTCTTTGTTTAGTATTAAACCGACACCTTTTTCTTTGTTTTTGCCTCCTGCATAAATTATCCTGTGGGTGTCGCTACTGAGATCTCCATTATTAGACCATCTGGTTTCGCATATATGCCTAAGATATTGATCTTCAGTCTGTCCATCTCCTGCTTGACATTCTCTAGTTGTCCACAGTTGAGTGTCCTAACGTTCCATGTTCCGAAAGTAATTTTTTTCTTTGATGCGCACAGTCGCAGGGTAACGGTCCAGAGACACCTGTTGCTCATGTCGCTCTTTCCCGGACGAGGGAAAACTTTTGGAATAAAATGTTCCCTTTACGCCGTTGGTGAAACTTTATAGAAAATCTTAAAGTTGAGAGTACACACCAGATTCAAAATGTATCAAGGAACTGAGGAAAATCTATGAAGAAGAATAGATGAAACAGCCAAAATCTTCATGCAATAAACCAGTTGAAAACTACAGAAAATAACTGGAAAATGTAAAGCAGAACAGGGGATATATTAGTAAATATACACAAATCGAGTTAAATACTTTTTTCACACGGTCAAATTTTGAAATTTGCAATAAAAGTATATGAAAACAATGTTTCTCAATTTTACTCTGTTTCGTTAGACAATGTTCATTAAAATATTTAACACTGAACGATTTTTTGTAAAATTTAAAAAAAACCGATGCGTTAAAAACTTTTGATACCCACTATATATATATATATATATATGTGTGTGTGTGTGTGTGTGTGTGTGTGTGTGTGTGTGTGTGTGTGTGTGTGTGTGTACAAGTATAGGGTAGTTATCGATGGAATAAAATTCCATATCCAAAGAAACACTATTCTTTAAAAGTGCTCAATGCAAAGTAGATCAAATAACATTTAGTTAGAACATAAACTTCATCACTCGATAAGATACAGATAGTGTCGAAACAAACAAAATGGCTAGTTTTGTAGTGATATTATAACACACACACACACACACACACACACACACACACACACACACACACACTCACATATAAATTGTAGTAGTTGTTACAATGGTTTATAAAAGCATTGTATTACTACACAAAACCTTCATGTTTCGGAGCAGAACTTCTCTTCGGGTGATATGTGAAACTGAAAATAAATGGTGGAAACGATTGTGAATGAAACATGGTTATTAATTAAATTTTGAAGAAGATTATTTTGTCTGAATAAGGTATCTAGTAGGACCACATAATACTTAAAATAGGTAAATAATTTTTAACCATAAGTTGAATTTTTTTAGATTAGAGCCCGAGTTATAACTGACACTTTTTCATTAATTAAATTTTAGCGAAAAATAGTTTCGATGTTTACATAAAACTGTTAATTCATCCCTACGTTTTAATAGTTCACCATTGGAACCTTAGAATGTGCAGCTTTTCCTTCAGGTACAAAGATCAGATATCTTTGAACGATTTACAGATTCTAGTTTTTTTCAGAGTTTTCCTTTTTACTTTGGGTGTTGTATTTGTGTCCTTTAATTTCTAAAAATACTCAGAAAGTTATGTTTGGGTTCGATAAATGTTGTTTTTGAAGGAGGTTAAATGCATATCTACAAAATAAAAATGAATATTATATTAATAAAATTTAAAAAAAACATATAATACTAAATGGTTACTCTAAACAATAAAACTAAGAATACTACAATCATTCAATCCAAATTCTGAACTAAACTTCCTATCCCATGTACTCATAGATAGTAGTCAAAGAAAAATTGTCTACCCATTTAAAAAATCTATGTAATTTACCGAAACAAAATTAAAAAGTTACCTATCCAGATCTAAGCCATTTTGCCCCTCTCCTAGCCCAAATGTGTATCGTTATGGTACAAACTGCTGATGGACTAGTTTAGACACACCAAATTCCAATTTCAAACACCCACCACGTACACCTCACATTCCCAAAAATAAATCGTTTCCACCATTTATTTTCAGTTCCACATATCACCAGAAAAGGAGAAGTTCTGCTCCGAAACATGAAAATTTTTATGTAGTGACACAATGTTTTTATAAAACATTGTAACAATTATTACAATATTGTTGGGGAGTCACCTCTTTTCACACATTCTGTGGACTATTCCATGGTATACAAATATTCATTCCTACACAGAACGGGTTGTTGTTGTTAGAGTTGGTGTTTGTCAGAGCAGTTGAACCGCCGTTCGTTGGTCAGCAAGAATATAGACTATTACCCGGACTTACTTCTTGTATATATTTGACTCCTACTAAGAAGTATTCCTGAATCTGCTAACCGTGTACAAGTTGTATATCTTTTATTCAATATAGTTACATTTTTCCTCTCATATCTGTTTTTGTTATTATATTGTGTGGTTTTCTAAACAAGAATCCACAACAAATATAAAGCTCTGCTTTGTATCAAGCACTCTTTATAAAAGTAAATGCTTGAACAGTGGGCTTAAATCTACGTGTTCTGTCACTTTCTTACAATATATATATATATATATATATATATATATATATATATACGGACAACCCAAAAGGTTTGTCATCATCATTTTTGACCCGGAAAATAGTATTTTAATACTATTTTTAATTTTATCACACTGAAATGCATTGGAAGTGTCATTAATATTCTACGATTAATCTACTGGTGTTTTTTATCCTAATTTCTTATTATTATTGAAATAATATAAGATACCTCATTCATGAAAAAATAAATACAACTAAAATACTAACTAATATAAATCAATAAACAAAAGCTTCTTCTTGCATGTGTCTTGTCCCTTCAGGACGTTAGCAATCGTGGACCTTCACAATTTCATGTTCTTTGTAATGCTTTGTAAAGTTTGTCCTGTGCTTAGCTCTCCTAAACCCTTTTCCGCAATCATTTAAGCTTGCTAGGTCGGTTATATACTGCTTTTTTTCTCTTGCGAGCGTCAAATTTCCTAAGCCCCCTTTTCTTGTTATGACCCTAAGAAATTTCTGATGCTATGTATATGTCTTTTTGTTTCTATTTTCTCTAAGATTGTTTTACAAACATTTTTTCTTCGGCATATAAAAATCATTTAGTTCTTAAAGCATAAAACAGTTGGTTTTGGTATCGTTTCCCTGGTCTAAAAAGTTTTTTTAAATTAATGTTCATTTTGAATAAAAATGAGTGGATGTAAATAATAGCAGATCACGTGAATACGCAAGTCTTACAATGAATAAAGATGGATATTCCCCATTAAATTCAGTCTGTATGTTTTGATATGAAAATGCGAAACAAAAGGAAAGAAACCAAGCTAAATTGATAAAATTAATCATAATAGCTCTAATAATAACAGTAGTAGCTGCTCTTTTCCGAGTATAGGGTGATTATACGCTTTTTTCTTTGTCTCTCTTGACTTTAATATGTACTGTGAGTGTCTAAGTTGACAAGACATTTTTTCCTGTATGTGTCCTAGAAATTTCAGCTGTCCCTTTCTGGCGTTAAGTATAAGTGTCCTTTTTGTTTCCATTGTCATTAAAACTTAGTCATTGCTCACAATCTCAATCAATGTTATTATCAGTACCCTCTTATAGATCATCGTTTTTGTTACCTCAAGTCTCAGATCTGTGAGAATATTTATTCAATTAAAATTTGAAACAAGCGATCTGGTGTTTAACATGAATCCTGATGCACCTTGCTGATGTAGATTTTGTTCTTGTAAATGATAATTATTTTCCTCGTGACAACGAATCATCGCTGAAACATGTCAAAGTAAAAATGTTCCAAATTATCTTAGTTGTGCGTGTGCATGTCCTTAATATCTGAAAAGAAGAGCGCATTTACGGAAACTTTTGTAAGCCGAAATGTTGCAATGCAAAGCAGTAATGACAATTTAAATGAGAAACATTTCGCTTGTTTCAAAACCCCAAAACACTAAACATTGTCGCTAAGAATAACAATACAATGGAAGAAGATTTTGGTTTGTTTGTTTTATGGCATATCAATCTCGGCGGGTCATTTATTGCCAACTAATTTTTTTTATTGCTGGTAATACCTTTTTCTTTCAACAATTTATTGTTGTTTTTATATAAGTTTTGTGTATAGTAATACTTTCACTGGGATTTGTTTTTTAAGGGCAGGGTCCCCAAGTTCTACCCTGTTATTTAACCCATAACTGGAGGGAAGGGACGGATTCATACCTTACCAAGGGTACCAGTGCTTAAGTGAATGCAGGGTATTCAACTGGAATTCGAACTCAGCTACTCGATTTCTCTTTTCGAGCCGATATCCACTGCACCACAACGCACATCCGTCACTAAACGCTTACAGCACCTGATATTCCCAAGCGGTTACCCATCTAAGTACTGACCAGGCTCAACGTTGCTTAACTTCGGTGAAGGAGCGAGAACCGGTGTATTCAACGTGATATGGCCATTAGCCACTGGTAGAAGAAACGTATAACTTAAGGTAAGTTTGCAGGATGTTTTGAGGGTCTAAAATATATTTTGCAGAAAAATACATGACGTTAAACAGTCATGTCACCTACTCAAGTATGAATCGTCTGCATTCTCTTCGTATTCCACTTAAAAAGTCTTCTATTGTCAAAATGTTTAAGTTATTATTAAGAGGAAAGACCAAAGTATTTTATATTATTTTATTAAATGTTTAATCTTTTCTAGCACGCACGGAATTTTTATTAAAAATCTTGTTTTTTTGGGGGGGAGATCAGCAGTGGGATAACGATTAAATCTTGGTCATTTACTTTTTACATTTGTTACCCCACTTACTTGATTTTATAAAATTTCGAGTAATTAAAATTCTAGGAACTTTATTTAAGTTAAAAGCAGGGCTCCTTGGAGAATATAAATCAATTTGTTTTGTCAAACAGGAACACCACATACGGAAAATCTACCCTAACTCGTAAAATAACAAATGCCATAAAACTATGGTGTTATTTAAATAGAAAAGATTGTCATTGCTTTTGTAAATGAGTCATATTAATGGCATTATTGCCTTCAGAACTGTTTTCAATGAATAGTAAGTTTTTACAAGAATTGTTTTCGTTTTATTTTAAATTTTAATGAGAAAAATTTATTAAGTTTGAAATCCTTAAAATCCTATATTAATTTCAGCGGTTTTGATATTATTATTAATAGAAAACTATATTTACTAATCATAAAGGAAAACTCTTAATACAAATCCTCAAACACTTATATTTTTAAATAATTATAAATTGTTTTTATTAGTGTATAAACGTGCAGTTTTTGTAATTATGGACGAACATGTACGACATTATAAGAGCAATGACTAATGTAAATTTAAAGTCAACATTTGTAAAATCCAATAAAATATTAGATTACAGTAGGTACCGCCACTCACTTTCGATAACTAACTTTTAAATTGAATTTTAAAAAAATAAAACGTTTAAAAATAAAACGTTCTCTTGAAACTTATATTTAGTTTTAATTGAAAGCTAAATAATTAAATTTACTATTTACAATAAAGCAAAATAGACTGGTTTGTTTCAAATAGAAATTGTATTGATTGAAATTTAAAATTTTGAGATTTTTTAAAAATTTAAAATCTTTTAGTTCATTTTTAGCGATCGACTTATTTGTGAACAAAAGTTAATTCTCAGTTTTAAAATCTTGCAAAAATAATATATGCATCTGTGAAACGTCATTTTTTTAAAAAATAGCAAAGTCGGGATAGATCCCATTACATACTCTCTATTGGATTTTGTCAAGGACCCATAGGTGGATAGCAGGAGCACCCAAGCAGATATGGCAGCAGTATTCAATGCACGGGCAGGAAAATCTTCCTGTCCCTATATAGAGAACCGACCTTTTCAGCAGCGGATTTAGCTATGGATTTGATATAGTCGTTCCACTTAAGGTCTGTTGTGAGAGTTAACTCTAGGAGGCGCAGTGTTTTAATTTCAGGGAGACTAGCCTGATCCATGCTAATGGGGAGGGTAGGAGCGATTCTCTGTGATGGTTAATAGAGAGCAGTTTCGTTTTAGAAGCATTAAAATTCACGAGCCATTTCTTACTCCAGTCCACCACGGATTGGAGTTCCTTTTCAAGCTCAGCAGCGAAGTTTGCTTTGTCAGCCTCGGCAGATTTTTGATCGAGGCGAGAGTAAACCGTAGTGTCGTCAGCGTATATGCCGAATTGGGATCTTATTACATCGGGGATATTGTTAATGAAGATCAGAAAAAGTGTAGGACTTAGAATAAAACCTTGAGAGACACCCGCATTCGTATGATAGTATTGGGAGGCATGTCCGTTCAATACTACCTTCACTGTGCGATTTGAAAGGAATGACTGGATTTGGTCAAACGATTGTTCAGTTATACCACAGCCTCTCAGCTTGCGTAGAAGGCCAACGTGCCAGACTCTGTCAAATGCTGTGGAGATATCTAGAGCAACAGTTCGAGCTTCGCCGTTCTTGTCGAGAGCCTGGTGTATATACTCAGATATCTGAGTATGGTCGTGAGCATATCAGCAGTAAACCTGGTGAAGCGGAAACCACACTGTTTGTCAGAGAAGAGCCTGTGAGGTGTGAGATGCTGAACCACCTTGGCGTTGATGATGGCTTCGAACACCTTGCCAAAAATCGGTAGGAGGCTGATAAGGCAATAATTAGAGGGGTCAGAGTGTTCACAAAAAATTTTATATATAGGAACCACGGGGGAAGGCAGGAAAGCAAGAAGCAGAGAGGCACGAGTTATAGAGTTTCAGGAGAACAGAGGAGAGTTCAGGGGCACATTTCTTCAGGACAATGATTGGGATTCCATTACCACCGCTCGCTTTATGGGGGCCCAGCTTTGAAGTTATGTTAGAGACCACCACGGAGGTAATGTGGCTGTCGTTTAGTTGGGCCTCAGTTCGGGGTGGGAAGTCAGGTACAGATACTCCAGACGAGTTCAGTGTCGAGTTGGTGGAGAATCTGCGAGCGAAGCACTGAGCCTTGTCTGTTGAAGAGGTGAGGACCTCAAATGCGTTTATTAGAGAGGGGATGGAGGATTTGCTGTTGTTTAGTTCCTTTTTAAAGAGCCTGCAGTAGTCCTTAAAACTGAACTTACGGGATGCCATGTGCTGCTTCATTTTTGCTGCAAACAGCAGCTTAGCTTCTTTAAGTATCTTCTTACACTCATTGTACAAACAGAAATTACCATACAAAAAACTTTAAATGCACAAAACAATGAAAATTATTTTAAAAATACGATGCCTCGATTATTTTTATTAAACATTTCAATTTTTGATTAGTAAATATAATCTTCACTGAACAACCTAACGCCTACAAGTCTTTGAAATATTTTGAAAATATTTGTGAAACTTTATAAATTATTATCATTAAAAAATGAAAACAATTCTTTTAAAATTTTATTATTAATCGAATTTTTTCTTCAGACTATAATGTCAATAATTTATATTATTTATTAAAGCAATTAAAAGTTTATCTAATTAAATAATGCCATAGTTTCATTGTATTTTTTAATTTACTAAAAGAGTCAAATGGTTGAAAAATAATAGATTATTTATATTCCCCAATGAATTTTGCGTTTAACAAATAAAATCAATTTTGCTTACAAAATGTAATTTCTTGAAATTTCATGAATTTACGTGGAGGGGGTGTAATAGATGTAAAAATATTTTACCAAGATTTTTTAAAATAATAGTTTCAAAAATAATTTCGTTCATTTGTAAATAAGTCCTGAAAGTTTTATTGCAATCCAACAATTATTTGATTTTTGCAAGAATCTCCAAATGAATGTGTTTTTACCGAACAAAACTGAGTTAAATAATATTACATTATCTCTTGTAAATTCTCGCAATGATTTAATTACCGTCTAACGAAAATCAGAACAAGATATTATACCAAAATTTCGAAAGTGTTTTTTATTAAGTTTAGGGCATTTTTTTTTCATGCTATTCTGTTTTGTTTTTTTTTTGTTTTTTTTTTTGTTTTTTTCAGTGATTTAATGGTGGTACCTAGATTACAGATAATATTTTTTTAATTTTTTAAGATCACTGAGTACTTGAGAATTGAATAAAAATGGCGCTCACATCATTTTTTTTTTAATTATGTTTTACAGATAAAGTCCTCATAGAACAACATTAAGCCTGCCATGTCAAACACATCATCATAGTTACTGCTGATTAAAACCACAGTTTCTGTCGGATTAAAAACACAGTTCTGCTATATTCTAAATCTAAAGTGAATAGTATTTCTTTCAAATTAGATTAATTATACTTTATATCAACTAATATTTTCAGAAAAAAAATATATTTTATTCTTGAAAGATTTATTAATAAAAATAGTATTACATTGCGATGTTGGAGGACTAAAAAAAGCGCTAATCAGCAATTTTAACAAAAAAATTCCATCTAATCAATTTGAATTAGTTTTTGAAATACAGCAAAGTGTTTTGCTTACTAAAAATATTAAATTTAATTTATTAGCTTGAAATTAAAACTAAAATAGATACCTTCACTATTTCGCGGGAAAAACATAGCTTAATGAAAAAGGCCACAAAGTTAACGAAAATAAAGTTTTATCATCAAAATGTTGATGTTATTATTAAGATGGAAGACTAAAGTGTTTTTTTAATTATTTTTTTAATTTTTTTAATTTTTTCTAACACGTTCGAAATTTTAGTTAAAATCTTGATTTATTTACGTCATCGCCATGGCTAACTTTTAACATTGACTTTTTGCATTTGTTTTCCATTGAAAACACATTTATTTGAAAATTCTTGTACAAATTAAATAATTGTCCAATTTTAATGGAATTTTCAGGACTTACTCACAAATAAATGAAATTATTTTTCACATGTTTTTTTAGAAAATTTTTGTAAAAAAATTTTTTAAATATGTTCCCCCCCCCCACACACACACAGACTTACTGAATTTCATGAAATTTTGCACAGAACCTTCTTATTTATAGAAATTATTTTTTTGTTAAAAGTAGGAGTCATTGAAGATTGTAAATCACCTATTTTTTTTCAAATGTGCACTATTTAATTGAAAATCTGCTCTGAATTGAAAAATAATGAATTCAATAAATCAATAGCATTACTTAATTAGAAAAGCTTTTCATTGATTTTGTAAATAAGTAATATTAAGGACATTATTGTCTGAAGAAATAAAAATGTTCTTCTCAAATTCTCAAAATTACTTTTTACAAGAATTTTTAATTTTTTTTACATTTTAATTATAATAATTTATAATAGTTTAATATCGTGTAAAATTCTGTATTGGGGTATTTATTGGATGTTATATAGTAAGTGGAAGCGAAATTTACGGGTTCAAAATTGCAAAGATTAATAAACGTAGTTACGCTATCTATTTTTAAAATAATTTTTAATTTTTTTTTTTTACCTTATTTTCATGTATGGTAGACTGAAATTGCCATTATTATGAAAAGGTTACGTAATTTAAGAGCTTTGTCTCGTCACTTAGATTTATGAAAATTGTCGTTTATGGTCATGTGTAGCAGCT
Organism: Ascarosepion bandense; assembly: GCA_037127315.1. Lineage (NCBI taxonomy): Eukaryota > Metazoa > Mollusca > Cephalopoda > Sepiida > Sepiidae > Ascarosepion > Ascarosepion bandense. Next base: position 1,882,277 of record JBBBDQ010001533.1, on the reverse strand, counting down.
GTCATCGCTTCGTCATTCAACAGTCTGTCAAACGTTCCATCAGATGAACACGACCAATCGTTAATAATTTGTTGCGTATTACTTTTTTATGCTATAAGTAATATTTCTTTAAAATCAGCTTAGTTTGACTTGCAATTTTCTAATTTAACTAAAATAAAGTGTGAGAAATCTTTTGAAATATTTTTTTAAATCGATGAACTTTTGTTTGTTTACAAATTTCTTAAAATTAAAAAAATGGCCGCTTTTAAGAAAATTTTAAGAAATCCAAATTTAATGTGACATTTCAATCTACATAATTTTTATCTGAAATACACCAGAACTTTTTACTTAATGGAAATGATAAATTTAATCATTAAGCTTTTAATTAAATCTAAAATGAAATCTTCAAGAATGTTTTTTCATCTTAAAATTTTTATTTTAAACTTAGGCGTCGACAATTTATGCCGAAATATTGAAGGTACCTAAATTAAAATAAAAGCATCGAGTAAAATTTTTCATTTAGAAATTACCTTTTTTGTTTTTAATTTTGGCAATACCTACTTTTGAGTATCTTATCAAGATAATATTGTTTTATGCATCTATTTTATTCTACTCCTAATCTAAAAAAAATCCTTAGGTCACGTGTTTCTACAAACAATGGGTATCTCTTTGAACGACATCACTTCACAAAACAAATATATATATAATAAAAACACGAAGCTGTCGTTTTGAGGATGGTGGATATAGTCCCCTTCCCTGGCTCTGTCGAAGTCGGTACACAGAGGATTAGGCACGCTGACCACAGTGCCAACCTGGCGTCCATTTTGCTTGGACTGCGTCATTCAAACTTGGGAATGTCCGTTCGGTCTTTTTGATCTTGGCTGTCGAGCGCGCGACATCCAGGCGAGAAGCGGCGAACTGGACCGTTGGCTTTGGCAGGTGCTCTGTCCTCGCTGGCTGACTTTTCCGCCGGCCCCATCAGCGATCTGGCAAAGGGATGACAAGGAAATAAAAAGAAAAAGACAGGTTTATGTTGGCTGGATGGGAAAAAATGTGGGATAAAAGAGTAAAGAAAGGAAAAATGAATAGAGGAGATGTGATAAAATAAAGAGGAATAAGAAGAAAGAATTGGATTAAGAGGAAAAGATAGAAAAAACCCGAAAAAAAGAGCGAGAGAGAAAATAGGAAAGTTAAGGGCGTAAATATATTAGTGAAAGATAGACTAAGAAATCGCTTCACTAAGAAGACGTAAGAGTAAGAGAGAGAGAGAGAGAGAGAGAGAAACCAGGTATTCGAAAGTTGATTTTTCAGATAGACAAGAACTCTCTACTTGAAACAGTTGAGCAATAAAAACTTTCTAACTTTACTAAAGTAAAAAAGAAATAAAAAACGATAAAGGAAAATGTAATGACGAAAAATATCGACAGATGATAAAAAAGAAGGAAAGGATTGACAAAGGATAATATAAGGAAGAAATAAAATAAACCGACAAAGTAACACATGCAAAAAAAATACAAAATATACGATAAAGGAAAATATAACAAAAAATAAGAAAGATAAAAATACAAATATGAAAAAAGCGAATAAAGGAAATATTCGAAAAGTATAATTAAGAAAAATATTTAAAAAATACAACTCTAAACAAAATATATAAAATAAATCAAAAACGGTAAAGGAAAATATCAGAAAAATATAAAAAATGAGAAATTAACATATAAGTGATAAAAAAACCATAAATGAAAACATATAGTAACGAAATATAAAAACGGTAAAAAAAAAAAAAAAATATATATATATATATATATATATATATATATATATAAGAAAGAAATAAGTTAGGTATCTCCACTCATTTTTCTATACCTAAATTTAAATTGGAATTTTAAAAATAAATAAATTATCTTCAAGCTTTAAAATTAGCTTTAACTGAAATCCAAGGGATTAAATTTAGTAATTTTAGTAAGCAAAATACCCTGGTGTATTTTAAACCGAAATTATATTGATCGGAATAAAAAAAAATTCTGAATTTAAAAAAAAGTTTTTAAAATTTTAAATTTTTCGCCATTTTTCATCGATTGTAAACAGAAGCCAATTCTCAGTTTTAAAAAAGCTTACAAAAATAAAATACACTTTGCTAACACATTATTTTCTTCAAATTACTGAATTTAAACTTACTTTAAGTTGACTTGAATTTAAACTTACTTTAAGTTGACTACCTGCTTACTGCTTACTGCTTGAAAAATGTTTCAAAAAGCATTTCTCAATTACGGTAGCCTTATTATCACAGCTGTCAACACCTTATCTGCAGCCATCAGCAGCCGACAACTGATGATTTACAGTATCCGGCCGAAAGTATGAAAGACGAATTTGGTATAAATCCTATTCATACAAATCGTTTTTTTTATTTCTAAGTTAAAATTAAAAAGTTAACACAGCTTTCAGCAATTATCCAATATTTGATGGAATTTTACTTAGTCTAGCTTTGTACGCTTACGTTTAAAGGTGTTTTATGAAAAATAAAAATTAAAATAATATAAAACTTTCTTTTAAAAAAATTACAATTTAATAAAAGAATGACGGTAGCGGTAACTCAATAATTTATGAAATGTTATGGCATTTATTAATTTTTATTTTTATTATCTATTTTTCGTATTATTCTTATGTACTTCCACAAACTGTGAGTTTTACAATTATTTTTAAAAACTTCTTTTTAATAAAATTAGAAAATGAGGAATTAAAATGTATAAGTTGCTTTAAATGTTTAAGGAATGACTGGCAAAACAGGCTGTTGAATTTTATAAACGTCTTGTAGAGACTTGAATCAGAATCAAAGTGCGCTTTCTGTCGTTTTCCATGTAAAACACTTGTTAACTTCTAAAATAAATACGACCTCTGTGGAAACTTGTTATGACCCCTATGGAACATCGTACTTAAATGAACATATTTATTTACACACAAATTTTTTTTTACTTATTTTAAAGATATAATTGATGAAAATTTTTTATTAATTTTTTTATTTTTTGATAGGCAATATAATCATCAATTCTTAACTAAAAAAAACGACAACTGTTCTTTAAAATATATTTTAAATATTTTTAAAAATTTATGAATTATTATAATAATAAAAAAATTAAAACAATTCTTTTAAAATTTTATTAGTAATCGAAAAAAATTTTTCCTTCAGAAAAATTTGTCCTTAATTATTATTATTTATTCCAGCAATTAAAAGCTTATTACATTAAATTTATCAGAGTTTTATTGCATTTTTTATTTTACTCTTCGGAGCTGATTTTCAGATAGTGCCTAATAATTTTAAATAACAAATAGATGATTTATATTCCTCGATGTGTTCTGCGTTTAATTACTAAAAAAATAATTTGCAGACAATTAAAATTTATTAAAATTTCCTGAATTTATGTGGAGTGGGGGTAATAGAGTTTTAAAAGTTTTTTCATCAATATTTTAAAAAAATAATAATTTCAAAAATGATTTCATTCATTTGTGAATGAGTACTGAAAGTTTCATTAAAATCCGACAATCATTTAATTTTTGCAAGAATTTTCAAATTAATGTGTTTGTCACCGAAAAATTGAGTTACATAAAAATTACGTGATCGATTGTAAACAGTCGTAACATTTTCGGCAACGCTAACTCAAATCAAAACAAACTTTTCTGCCAAAATTTCGAACATGTTAAAAGGGATTAAAAATTTTATAAAATAGGAATAGGTTGGCATAATCTGAAATCAGTTGCCTTTCTTGTACGTACAATTCTGCTGAATATATATGAATGAGAAATATAAACTTTTAAACCGAGTGGAATTATTAACATTAATAGAAAATGTATTTGAGTAAAATGCGCGACTTTATGACCGACCAATCGGTAAAATAAGTGGCCTCCTATCGAAGGAAACATCATTGATATACTGTAATGAGGTGGAAGATGACAACAACACAATATGAAATGAATGACGATACAAAGCACAGCTCCATTGATAATGAAATGAAAATGAATATCATCAACCAATAAAGATCAAATTATTAATTTTATTCATGAGATGCAATAGCTAACAATATAATTTAGAATCATCAAAAGTTCAAATTTCTCAAATAATTATTTTTCTATAACGCACTCAATATGTCCTTATATTTGACAAGAGGTGCACTAACAATTTTTAACAGGCCTTGAATTGGAATAAAATTCTCCGCACTTGAAATAAAAAGTTTCATTTCCTATGAGTCCATTAGGTTCATTAGTTGTTTTGTTTGTGTTTTTTCGTTTTTTTTTAGTTTTTTTTATACTTTATGAACTTTAATCTTTAATTCTTTTTTAGTTTTTAGTTTTCATTCTGCATTGTTTTGTTTTTTGTTTAGCTTTATTTTGCTTCTGTCTAAATTGCATTTTGTTTCAAGAATGTCATTGAGAATAACTGGTTTTCTTTTCTTTCTAGTATTCACTGGATCGTATCGTGGTGATACTTTAAAGAAAGAGCAAACATTTTCTGGTGAAACTCGTTGATAAATTCTTTTTGGTGAGAGATACATTGTTTTGACACAACCATGTCTCATTGTCCTTAATGTCGGCAATGTCCTGTGTATTTGATCCAGACCTTTGAAGTTTCAATAAAACCCAGTCTGCAGAAATAATCTCAGATCAAATAGGTTACACACATAATAATTATCTGATTTCATTCAAATCTTAAACAAACGTTGCGATCAATTTCATAACATTGCACAAACATTTAAAATCATGTCTACAGTATCCGTTTTGTAATTGCTTCTTATTATGTACATTTTTGGATCAGTGTATATTCTTGATAAAAGTTATAATTGCCTAAATTCTCGCTATACAGTTTGTAACTTGTTCGTGAGAAAGTTTGGCATCCTTTGGTAATCTGAACACATTTAGGAGGCAGTTACCATCGTTGGGAATGTGTAATACTGCCTTACAAACATATTTCGAAGCTTCACAAAAATCTGCTTATTTACTTACATCTCAACACCCGTCATTGATTCTTTTGTTGAGAAAACATTGTCTTTGGAAAAGGTTCATCAGAAATACTCAGGTGGTTATAAGAAAGGCGGTGAGTTTCCTGCACTTTTTCTAGTTACACATCGTTTCCAGCATGACATCCTGTAGACCAGGGTTTCCCAACCTAGGAGATGTCACACACCAGTGGTCGATATTAGATGTTGGATGGAAAATGAGCACCTGAACAGAAAATGGTAAGTGATTAGAATTTTGCTTGGCGATATATGATTTTGAGTATTAAAATGTTATTTCAATATATGTTATCAGAAAAAAATATACAAATGATATATGTAAAGAACCTGTATCAAAAATTTGAAAATATAGGATACTCGTGTTTTATCAATTAAGGTGTGGTGGATGGAATGAACTGTTGGTTTTAGAAATTCAATATAAATGAACACTGAGTGAACGTTGCTTTGGAAAGTTACTTTTCTTTTTTGAATACAAATTGTATTCTTCTTTTGCAACAGAGTTAATAGCTCGGGTATATAGGATTTTCCTTTGCTTTTATATAGGGCCTTTGATCTTTTGTTTTGCAAATTCCAGTATATTTTTTATAGGGACGAAGTTAGCTGATTGACCACTCCTTAAGAATGCTTGTGTCAATATTAACAAAGTGTTAAGTAGATGATAAATAGATGATATTTTTCAGGGGATTTTTTAGTTTTATTCATTATATTTTGCTTACTATTAAAACAACCTGAAACATTACTAACAAAATATGATTATTATGATATGTGTAATGAAGACGGATTACTAAATATTTTGTTAAAATAGCATTACAAAATGATTTATCTGTATGAAAGTGCTGTAAATAATATTGGTATGTCAAATGGTACTAACTGGGCTACATTCCTAGATAAGATACAAATAACCCACAGTCAACGAATATTTTGGTGCTTGCTATAGTTTTGTAAAAAATCATTAACATTCAAATAGCTCTTCAGAGATTAAATAACTTTTTTTTCGGATATAAATCAGATAAGGGAAGACCAAGAACAACTTTTCCAGTAAAAATAAGATATGACCCCAGGATAATTTCTATTGTTTTACTTCTTCTTCTTTTTTTTCCATCATATTGGCCAGATTGAATTAATCAAGACAGGAAAAGTGCCTGTCAAAATATGTTTCCTCATCACTATATGCTTCTGAATATTTACTATACAGGTGGGCGATGAAGAATTTTACCATGTGAAAGTGGGCGATGACGCCAAAAAAAGTTTAAGAATCACTGCTGTAGACCTTCTCCTACCTTGGCTGAATTCTGAGTTCTGCTTAATTTGTCACGGTAGATGGAGCAAAAACAGTCTCAGGTTACGTTTGTAAGTTACAATTTCATTTCTTCTTTTGTCACTTTCAAATTTTTTCTTGCTAACGGAAAGACCGCCATTACAATCCGAAGCGCAATTTTGCCAATGTAAATTCTATTAAACTGAATTTAAGCGGCTTACATGTCTTTCATGGTGTATTTATACAAACCATTGAAATAATATTGAAGCTATGATTCAAACGCTCAATATTTTGCCTAAAATCAATGGGTTTTGCCTAAAATCAATTAATTTTGATATTTTCACTAGTATGGAAACATCAATAATATGTGTTAATTATTTTCAATGAGTTTTATGTCAGTGAGCACATCAAAGTGGCGACTATGAAAATAAGAAAAATCTGCAACGTTCTAATCAATGACGTAAGAATAAAAATCTATTGATCCACTACTGTTTCTGATCTGTTGCACATATCATGTTCCTAAACAATTCATATAATTTTTACTAGGGTTAAGTTACAGTTGAAATATATAGAGCAAAAAGAGGGCTTAGAAAATTTGTTTTTCACAAAACATATTGAAAACAAGAGGAACAAAGGAAAACAGCGAACAACCTACACCTACCTGACAAGTTTGTGTAAATGGTTAGCAAAGCAGATACTAGGAGGGATAGCAAAACTAACTTTACACAGAGTTACAAAAGACAATAAATTGTGGAGAGCTATAATCACCCACTTTCTGAAGGAAAACGACACATAGAAAAAGAAGTTGGTACAACCAATGAGCAAACTGATAGAGCGTACCAAGTAGATCCACTTTTAAAATATCTACTGTGAATAAACCCTTAGTTTTATTTGCATTTTTTCCCAATAAAAAATTAACAGTCTATATAAAGGTTTGTTACAAATTACAAGTAATATAAATAAGCTGTAGACGACCGTAATTTGTCCACATATTTTGGCGATGATAATAATGAAATATATTAAAATTATGAATAATTCAAATTAAATTAAATATATCAAAGTAAATGGTCGTAGTAACGTTCTGTCATAAAGGCTGATGACTTACCAACGGCAAGGAAGGACCCGAGAACATAATTGTAGCACTGTGCTTAGTCCTGAAATGCAGAAAACATTGTTCAAAAGTAAAAACAGAATGTTTTACTATATATAATGAAGAAAATCAAAGACCAGTAAAGCTTATTTTTTAATCACGATATGCATTATTCATTTCTTTCTCTGTCCTTAAGAATGCTTGTGTCAATGTTAACAAAGCGTTAAGTAGATGATAAATAGGTGATATTTTTCAGTGGATTTTTAGTTTTATTTATTATATTTTGCCTACTATTAATACAATCTCAAACGTTACTGACAAAATAAGATTATTTATGTTATGTATAATGAAGATGAGTTGCTATTCTGTTAAAATAGCATTGCAAAATGATGTACCTTTATGAAAGTACTGTAAATATATATACACTAGATACTCATTGTAAATGATTTAACTATTGACATTCATTAAAAACAGGACTGTGAAATGTGACTGGTGTTTCTATACGTTGATAAATTTAATTCTTTTTTTAAAGTTAATTCTTTTTTTACATAGTACTTTCAAACACCTTCCAAATAGGTCGTCTATTTGAACCAAAATGTCTCATTTTGAAGTTACAACGAATTCTTGAATTTGTCACTTGTTTGTGTTACCCATTTTGTCACGGTGTTATAGTTTACCTGTCTGACCTTATAGAAAACTAAGAAGGCACATGTGATTACTTAGAACTCCAAATCCACACACATTTCGCGCATTTCTATCATTGCACGGTCTTTATACACGCAGTATCCGTAAAAGTATAGGTGAAAGGGAGAACGGTGTCATCAGTGCCATAAAGTAATTTGTCAGTTATCTAAAATTTCATAAGATTAATGAATATGAAATAATAATCTTTATTATTTGAACACTAGGAAATTTAACAGTTAATTTTTTGCAATCTAAAAAGTTTATTTGTTAAACGGTTTGTAAGCTCGAAATAATGAGACATTACAAATTGATGAACCATCCACTAGTTTTCTCTTATTTATGCAAGCTAACAATTAAATAAATTGTGTACTCTCTACAGTATAAACTGAAAAGACTATTTGTATCTTTTCCGTTATTCACACCAAAATATTAATTTATTCGAAAATAAAAAGAATTTTTATTTACTAAAATTCACACCAAAATTCAGAAATGTACTTTAAAATTTGTTCAAAAATGCATCTATTGTTATTTTTAACCTTACGTCTCAAAAAGACCTCACACAAATAAGAGTCTTTGATGCTGCGATGATACCTGAACATAAACTTATTCTTCATTTTGAGGTTCTGCCAGGTACTTTCGGTTGTTTGCTGTGAGGTGATGCTTCTGGGTCAACGAAATTCATCCTGCGGTTTACAGTCAGATGAATATAATTGGGATCTTGCTTCAAAGATGTACATACTTCTCATCAATCAGACATAATCGCATTCCCAGGTAAAATAAGCTTCGCATTGTGCTCAATAATGTAGAGGCTGTACTGCCTGGCCAAGGCAAGCTAAACAAGTTTTGATTTTAAATTTGTAATTTCAAAAGAGTACCAAAAATTTTATTAAAAAAACAAACTTTGACTTAAAATTTATAATTTCTTGGTACGAATTAATATTTGCAATTAGGGATTTTACATCATTTGGGGTGTATTAGATGAAAAGATCAGACTATTCAAAATGTATCTATTTTTTTATATAGCGTATCTCTGAATGGTTATGACCCTCCACAGCTCATATCGCCTTTTGTATCAATAGATAATGTTTTCTTCTTTACCATCTCCCCATATCCCCTCGATTTACACAAATCGTTAGGTTGGCTATTCGGTGCAACCCTTTGCTCCTCTTGACTTCAAAATGTCTTATGAATGATACATTCTACCTCATTATGTGTCACAAAAATTTCCCTTTATTTGTTTTGTAACGAGGAAGTTAGAAGCGTTTTTTCGCCTCAAAAGCCTTGGGTCATGACTAAAATAGTCACCTTAGTAAAAGTAGTAGTAACTGGTCATTCGGTCAGGGTTCTACCACTCCAGAAAGAAGAGTAGTATGAATTAGATCACTGGGTCAGGTTCTACCCTTCCCGAAAAGAGATTAAATAGCCTGGTAACTATGGTTGCAGTGAAAAGAAGGAAAAGACCAGAGAAAGAGAGGGCCAATGAATATAGGCCCCTGTTTCTATATAAAAGGGAAGAAATAGTAGAAAACTCAGACTTGTTGGGCTTCCGCCAGGCGTGACCTCTCTCCGGCTGTTCGTTCAAGATGTCGAAAGAACTTTCCATCCAGCTACCAGCCGAAATTCTCCACACGAAGACCTTCCTCAACATCCAGTGAATATACTACGTGCTCCCGTGAAAGCTAAAGATTGTTTTGTTAATCACTCTGACCAAACCCTAGCTGTGTATAGTTATCTAAACCTATTTATAAATGGAACTTTGTCTCTGTGTGTGTTTGTGTGTGTGTGTCTGTGCGTCTGTGTATGTGTGTGTGAGTCCGTTACCTATAGACCTCGAGACGGCTGAACCAATTTTTTTGAAGATTTACACAGTTATACTATAAGTGTCTGCGGGTGTTCTTAGCTAGGTTTTGTGTCGAGGTACCCCCGATAAATATCGAAAATCGATAATCGAAAAAACCGGTTTATAGAAGGAGTGGTCCGATTTTAATCAAATTTGATACACTCATAGACAAAGACATAAGAAACGACATTCAGAATTTTCAAGGTTGCAGTTCTTACAATTGTATAGAAAATTGATAATATATATATATATATATATATATATATATATATATATTAAAAAGGCAAGATGTTTGTGAGTGTTTATCTGCCTGTATGTCTGTATTTTTTCAGCCCTTTTATTTTAGTTTTTGCTTCAGGTTTGGCTCTAAGTAGGTATAATTGTAGTTCTTGGTCTCAGCCATGATATCATTTACTCAGAGGACTTATTTAGCCTTCAAATTTCAGTTTACGACGAAAAAAACTTATTTGATATTGATACCAGGAAATCAAAATTTGACTTACATCCATTCATTTTTCTTTCAGTCTACGGTTTCGCTTTAACTGGAAACAAATATTGCTTTTTAGCCTTTCGTGCCAACATCCAAAGAGTTTGAGCTCCAGGACCATGGATTAGTTTTGAAGCTTTCATTACACCCGAGCAACGCCGGGCTATACAGCTAGTATATATATATAATCTTTAACCGAGTTGAATGACCTTTTTCCATTCTGCCTAAACTTCCTCCAAATATCTTCCTCGTTAGACTCACCTCTTATTTTCCAGTGAATATTGTGTGAAACTAGTACGAAAGTTGAACCCGTTTTTGTGGCCGGTATATTATAGTTCTGTCATCTTATTCCTGTGTTTTTGCTGAATATTTCTGGGTGTTTTAGTAAATTCCTTTTCTGTATAAAATTATCTTGTGTTATAGTTTAATTCACTCCCTTCAGCATTATTCCAACTAAAATTTTATTTTTATGTGTTGCTGACCCAAACAGGTTCGTAACAGTTCATAAATGCGTAAGAGAGTTCATACTGCTAACATAAAAGAATTCAAATTGATAAAAATTTTATTTCTTCTCTCTCTCTCACGCTCTCTCTCTGTCTCTGTCTCTGTCTGTCTGTCTGTCTGTCTGTCTCTCTCTCTCTCTCTCTCTCTCTCTCTCTCCACACACACACACACACACACACACACACACACACTCACTCTATTTCTTTCTTTCTTTCTTTCTTTCTTTCTTTCTTTCTCTCTCCATTGTTCCGGAATCTGGAAGAGAATTTTCTCCCTACTACTTTACTGCTACCTATTCGATCAAAACCTCATTATACTTACACTTGCTTGGTTTATATCATTTATTGTTTAATTTACAACATTCCGCATAACTAAAAGTTGCTGAAGAAGTACTGGATAACTCGAAACAAATTAGGTTTTCGATAACCCAAAACAAAATAGGTTTTGGACAACCCGAAAGAAAATAGATATTAGATAACCGGAAACAAAATTGGTTTTGGATAGACCAAAACAAATTAGGTATTGCATAACACGAAACAAAATAAGTTTTGGACAACCCGAAACAAAATAGGTTTTGGATAACGCGAAACAAAATAGGTTTTGGATAACCCGAAACAAAATAGGTTTCGGATAACCAGAAACAAAATAGGTTTTGGATAACGCGAAACAAAATAGGTTTTGGATAACCCGAAACAAAATAGGTTTCGGATAACCAGAAACAAAATAGGTTTTGGATAACACGAAACAAATTAGTTATCGGTTACCCCGAAGCATAATAGGTTTTGGATAACCCGAAACAAATTAGGTATTATAACACAAAATAAAATAATTATTGGACAACCCAAAACAAAATATGTTTTGGATAATCTGAAATAAATTAGGTATTGGATAACCCGAAACAAAATAGATATTGAATAACCTTAAACAAAATAGGTGTTTGATAACCTGAAACAAAATAGGCAAAGAAAAAGTGCGCAAATCGGGTGACGGGGAGATTCTCGACGCCAACATTTTTAATGTGACAAGAAAAATCATTAAAAGAGAAACTTGAATTGTAAATTTGCTATTATGAAAAATATCTTCTTCATTTTTGAAGATGCAGAAATAGATTACAGGGATATAAATTCTTGAGTGACAACAAGTTTGTGTGAACGGTGTCATTAAATTTTGTTAAAAGTAGAATTAGTAGCGTACATAATAATGTTTAGCAAACTAATATAAATGACAATTTCTATTATTGTGAATTCGACCCTAGTACAATGCACGTATCACAAATTCTAGTACAAGCACGTATCACAAATTCTAGTACAAGCACGTATCACAAATTCTTTCTTCTGAATTGAATTTGATCCTAGGTAGGTGCTCAGCATATTTGGTTTTGACCTTAACTCAATTTTGTAAACTATTTTGCACTCTCATCAGACTAAAAAGCCAGTTCATTTTATGTCAAGTGTCTCTACTCTCTTCGCTCCTAAAATAGATCTCTAGGGTCTTAGATGTGAAGTTAAATTAGATGTTCACTTAGACGACATACATGACCTGTATTTCTACCTCGTTGATTTCAAATGGAATTGGTAAATGTCATGGAGAATTTAACCGTCTCAATATTGGAAGTCTCCAGCATTTATTAACCGAATCGTTAGCTTTATTGCTTTAAATTCATAACATCTTTTTTAGCAATTTTTCAGGAAATTAAGCTTCTCAAGTCCACTAAACGTTATCACTATTTCCAGAAAATATAGCAGTTTCATGTCAAATGTTTTGTTTGAGGTGGTGTGGAAAGTTAGTTATATTGTTTTCCCCCACATTGCTATATGTACTATTCTTTTATGTTATTGTTGCTGATGAAATTCTACCAGTGATATGCTTTATGGTATTTGGTAAGGCTGTTTGTGATTTTTAGTAAGTCTTTAAGTTCTGATAAAGGTTCATTAAGATTTAAATAATTCATTTACTTGAAACCATTTGTAACCATTGCTATAAGAAAGCTGATGCAGATGATATCTTAGAGATTTCTGAACGAGTTGGACGCCTTGGATAATGATTTTATTTGCCATTAATTCCAAATGAAGATTTCCCAAACGGATTTCCTAGGCAGACAAATTCAACGTAAAAGGGAAGATCACTGATGTCCCACACTTCTCACCTTGTGACTTTTAGCAAAATATTTTCCAAGTAACGTCTCAAATTCCACTTTCTGTTATTTTCTCCTTTAGTAGCTTTTGTATGTCGGAATCAAATCACGCTGAAAATCTCGACGAAGATTTTCTATAAAAATCGTTCGTTGTTGTTTTTAATCTTACTCAACAAAAATATTCGATGTGTTGCTGACCAGCCGATTCCGGCCATTTTGTAATACAATGTCCCCCTAGTCACTAACAGCTGCGAGCTCGGCAAACATGATTTTAACAGTACGGACATCAAAGATACTGGTCAGTAAGAAACGTTGACCCACCTTCCAGTCAATAACAATCATGAATGCTTCAGTGGAGACAACTGCTGTCTGTTATTGGCCACGTCGAAAATATTGCTTTTATGTATTCAGCGCCTTGTCTGTGGTGACAGAGATTAAAATACCTTGTTTTCCACCGAAACATAATTCATCTACGTTACAAACATTTAAATATATATACATATATATAGGGTCTGAAAAAGTAGGTATACAGTAAATTTACCAATATTGATACTTGTATAATCAATTCAATAGGTATGCACGTTTTGTTTTTTAACTTTTTAATTACTTTATATATCTACTTTTCAATCCTGGGTTAAAAAGCAATCGGAGTCTAACCGTACTGATGAGCTGTGATACAGCGAAACAGATATGTCTGCGGATGACAATATTTATACTCTCACACTCTGATTGAGCACTCTGGAAGAATGGTAGACTTTGAAAAACAGTAGCTACTCTGGCATGTACGCATCGCTCATTCAGTAAAAGGAATTAGACCACTCTGGCTATTGGGCGCTTATAATGATAATATATGGGCTAAAAAGTCTGCCTTCTTCTACCGAACGCAAATAGCCCAGAGGAAGAATCGCCGACTGACGCCAATTCGGTCGGGTTTCAATACTGGGTTAAAAAGCAATCGGAGTCTAACCGTACTGACGAGCTGTGATACAGCAAAGCAGATCTGTCTACGGATGACCAGATATATATATATATATATATATATATATATATATATATATACGAGTGTGAGAAACCGAAAACGTTTTGTTTAAAGTAAAGAATTATTATTGTTATTATTATTATTTATCTTTTGTATTATATATTAAATGTCCATAATTATATTTTTATCGCTACACATGTTTCGAGTCCAAAGTTGACTCTCTTCAGGCAAAAATATTTCTGACTTTACATATCAAGATCTGTTTGTCTTTCTGCCGGCCAAAAACAGCGTGAATATATGGAGAAATGGTCGGTGAACAGGTCAGAAGGTTTATATGCGTACGTGTTTGTCTTCTGGGTATTTTCACACTGACTTGTTAAAATTAAGCACAGTACTAGACTGGCGTCGAAATCTCATCAATTTACAGTGATCTGGGGAGATGTAACCGTAAATTATTAGAATTTCTTTTCTCGCACTTCTCGCTTGTAGAAATCTATTCATCCAGCCAACGTTAATTTGAAAAATATTAATGCAATGGCAATTACTCTTCCCGTGTATTAATAATGTTTCGGTTTCCTAATTTTTCCACACCCAATATCCACTTGTGTATTAGTAGCTTTACTGTCTTGTTTGGGTTGAAATCGATTTAATATATCTACAAAAGAAGGAAAATAGAAACAAGGAAGCCACTTTAACTTAGAATCAGAAAGAGAAAATTAAAAGAGTTTGGAAATTTTAACACTTATAGGACATATTAAAAGCAAATGGTTCGTAGAAGAAACAACGGGTTACCTGCCCAACAAGTCAACAAACTTGTATAAATAGATGGCAGAACATTGTTTAAAGCGACAAAAATAAAAAGTTGTGGAGAGACATGATCGTCTTTGCACTGATGAGTCACGGCACATTAAAGAAAGATATAATGTCTATGTATATAGAAGGCGGTGCTGAAATTTTCTTAGTCTATTGGTGAAATGAACAAACATTAAAATATTTATTTTAAACTGTTTGCTTTTACTCTGGCCACGTAATAACCAGTACAACTTCTAATATATATATATATATATTCTTCATCCACATACAAGACTGTTTCGCTGTATCACAGCTCATTAGTGTGGCTTGACATGCTTCTGGCCGGGATCGGAATCCAACCGATTTGCTATCAGTCGGAGTCACTAACCCCTAAGCCATAAGTGTATGGAATCAGAGAAGGGAAATTTTAGCGTGTTGTATATAAGCAGGATATACACATGCCAGTCACCGAAAGAACGCAATTCATATATATATATATATATATATATATATATATATATATATATAATATATATATGTATATAAAAATACATATTATCCTAAGTTTTAGGCACGACTCGGAGTTTCATGAGTTTTAGCAATCATCACTGTGTTTGAAGCCAATGACAATTTTATTGAATATATTTACTCTTTAGTATTTTAGGAAATTTTTGTGCAATTGTGGTAAAAAATATTTGCTAAAATGAGATGACAGTGTTATTTTCATTTTTGCGTCATTTAGACGACAATTCATCCATCGCACCTTTATATATATATATATATATATATATATATATATATATATATATAATATACAAGCAGAGAGAATAGAAAAGGCGGGGCGAAAGAACGCTGCAAGATACATTTAAGTAAGACAATGTCTGCCAGTCTCGAAAAGAGATAATGTACACCAAATATGCCTTCCAAAAAAGTGTAAGCCGTAGAAACCAGACTATACCAGACACAGAGTCACACATAAAAACGAATAAAACAATACTGGAAGGATTTGTCTTTTTCTCCCCAAATCTTTTCTAGGCTGAGACAAGGACATGTGATTACCGCACACTGAGTTTAACTTGGGACTTCAGCCTTCCAATTTTTGTTAAAGCCAAAACAAAAAAATACTTTTACAAAAGAGAAAAATAAAACTTTTTCTAAGTATCTAAATATACGTATTTATCTATTCATGCATGTTTCTTTACTCCTGCTTTTACGTACTTTAACATATATATATATATATATATATATATATATATATATATGAAGATTAATGTTTTTGTGTGGAGAATTGGCCTACTTCTCTATATGAGAGCACAGAAATAAGGAAAGAGAAGTAAAAACGTAAATAGTGTACTTTAATAGATCCGTATGTATTTATCCTCACATATAAAGAATATTTATTAACTTATGCGAAATGTTTCCTATAAAACCTTGCAAAATATAGCATTATGATTTATTCGTTCTATTGTTGTTATTCGAAAGATTATTACAACCATCAATAAACTAATGTTAATATACATTATTTAAATTGTTCTGACTGTTGTCCTCATATTTATTGCCATGTTTACGACGTTTTGGCTGTAATACGCTTCGGCCTTCTTCAGCACCTAGAAATTTTGAACCGAACCCTTTGTTCCCGTGCCTCAAGAACACATGTCCCAGTGGATATAGGTTGGTTGATTCCAGTGACTTGACCTAAAGAATTGTGAGTTCAATCTCTGACAACAGCAGTGGTGAACAATAACTTAGAGAGTTGGGTTAAAGGGAGATAACTACATGGCATCCGGATTTGGAACGAGAACAATCTATTCTAGTGATCGAAGTAAAGAGTTCGGTTCAAAATTCCTAGCACCTTAAGAAGGCCGCAGCATATAGCGGCTGAAACGTCGTAAACATGACAATAGAGACGAGGACAATGTAAATAATGTAAATACTAATTCATCAGAGAAGTACAGACAAATAATGATAATATATTTTTTATTAGTTCTATATTAATTTTTTATGCTATACTAAAAGTCTTATTTATGGCAACACTAACTCCATTATTATCACCATCATTATCAAAGAAAATAAGAACTACCAGGAAACTTTTACTTAAAATAAAAAGAAAATATTTAAAATTTTGGGACAGTTTTTAAGGAATGACGAAATAGAAAATTTAACACTCAAAGAGGTAGGTACCTTTTCGCTGGAGAAATCAGCATAGTCTGAAGGAAAATACTCAAACAAAATAAAAAAGAAAGTTTTCTCGGCAAAACGTTTATGCTATCATGAAGAGGATAGATCAAAGTATATTTAATTATTTTTACAAATTTTTTAAATTGTTCTAACAGGTTCTAACAGGCTCATTTACTGGTAGAAAATATTTTTTTTTCTCTCGTCAATACAAGCGATGAAGTAACGCTAGATTTTATTACGTCAAAACGGAATATCACGCGAAGGCATTTTTTAACTATGAAAGATACATTCATTTGGAAATTTTTGCGAAAATCAAATAATCGTCTGATATTGATAAAAATTTCAGGACTTATTCATAATTGACTGAAATTAGTTTTGAAATAATTATTTTTAGAAAATATTTGTAAAAACATGTTTTGTAAATATGTTACCCCCCACCACCAATTAATTTTTAGAAACGTCGAAAAATGCGACTAGGTCGCAACATACAGATAGTTTTAATTAAATTCAGGAGTCATTGGGGAATGCAACAACGGTCTTTTTTCTTCAAAACCTGCTCATTTTTAGAAAATCTACTCCGAATTAGGAAAACAAAAATGCAATAAAACTATGCCATTTTTTATTTGGATAAACTTTTAATTGCTTTTATAAACATATATTAAAGTTATATCATAGTCTGAATTGAAAAAGATTTTTCCGTTAGTAATGAATTTTTACAAGAATTTTTTTTATTTTTATTATTTTATTTTATTTTTATTAAGTAATTTCTAAAACGTTTCATAAGTCTTTTAAAATTTCCTCCTCATAGGTCTCTCAGATTTTTTTTTAATTAATATGTGGCAAATATATTTATTAATCGAAAAACTTAAGCACTTACTCTAAAATGAGTGCTCCTTTTTTGTAAAATAATTAAGACATTTTAATTTTTTGCATGTTGATTTCCCGTTTTTTGTTTGTACAGGTGGCCATACGCGATCTTTATTATTAAAAGGTCATGTCTTCCCTTACATGAAAAAAAAATCCGTATATAAACCTTTTTATACCAAATTCGTCTTCCATACTTTTGGCCAGCTGCTGTAAATCATTCATCATGGACTCCTGATTAGGTGTTGACAGCTGTGATAATAAAGCTACCGTAATTGAGGAATGCTTTTTTAAACATTTTTCAAACAGTAAGCAAGTAAATCTTCTTTCAAGTCAACCTAAAGTAAGTTTAAATTGGTAATTTGAAGAAAATAATGTGTCAGTGAGGTGCATTTTATTTTTGTAAGAGGTTTTAAAACCGAGAATTGGCTTCTGTTTACAATAGATGAAAAATGGCGGAAATTTTGAAATTTTTAAAATTTAAAAATTTAGAATACACCAGGGTATTTTGCTTACTGAAATTTGTAAATTTAATCCGTTGGCTTTCAATTAAAGCTAATTTTAAAGCTTGAAGATAACTTATTTATTTTTAAAATTTAAATTTAAATTTAGGAATAGAAAAATTGCGTTTAGGTACCTATATTAAGGTATTAAAGAAGCGGACAAAGAGGTGTGAGAAAGTATTAAAATGAATTAAATCAGTAAAAGACAGGAAAAAAGGGTATCCATATCTACCTACCTCCATAAAGGAGAGAAGCATAAAAGAAAAAACTATCTTCTGGTTCAATATTTCGCTCTTCTCATTTATCCCGTTGATACTGATATCTCCATTGTTCCGTTTCTATCACGAACTTCCAATTCTTCCTTTCTCTTTAGGAGTTTCTTTAGCATTATTTTAAGCACGCGAATGATAAGTGCAAGTGGCAATTCATTTTTTCTTGTTTCTAGATATTACATTTGATTTCAGATTTCTGCTGAATTAACAAAACATTTACGATTTCGTCTTATTTTCTTCGTTCATGATGACTCAATCCAGTTTGCTCAACTTAACTGGGTCTGAATTTGTATCGAAAAACTCTTGTTACTTGCAAATTTTTTAGTGGATCCCCTTTCCCACTCATGTCTATTCTTTACTCCTTATGATTCTAACTTTTTCATAATCCTCATAGTGTTAATGTAAATGGTACAAACGTTGACCGGTATACGAATTATTATGAACAAAAATCTTTTCATTAGAAATATTTTTATTATTATTACCATCTATGATCATTGCTCTAATTTTAAATATTACTTTCAGCCCCAGACCTTCAGGCATGAACTCAACTTTATTTAGACTATCTGATTACCAGTCTTCTTGCTTAAAATTTTATTACTTTAATGGTCAATCAGAAAAGAATGATCACAGATAGGCTGTTGTATTTATTGATAGCTTTGATAATTAAACGCCAGTTCTTGCTTTTTGCAGACATATAATCCAATTTCTAAAGTAGTAAAAAACTTTGATTATTATTCCGACATACTTTTATCACTTTAACCGTTATTTTAGTGGATGCCCTTATTTAAGAAAATTCTCCATTTATTTTTTAAACAGCATACTTATTTTCATCTACCGGACTAAATATTCGAGGAATCATATTAAAGAGAAATTCATCCTCCGACAGGTTTTGAAACTGTGTCGCTTTTTTTAAGTAGAAACCATGTTACACCCAACGTGCTTTTAACTAACTTGACCTCCAGCGGCAGCGTCAATTATGTAAGCTTGCATATTACCTTTTAAGCATATCCTTATTGTTTTAACATGAACTGCAAACAGTTCTTATACACACTTAAAACCAATTATTGAAGTTAATCCACAAAAAAACAAAAATTGATAAAAAAAATAATGTATAATGCATATAACTTATCTTACTTTCAATAACTTTCTAAAAGATTTATTAAAAAAATCTTAGCTACTCATGCAATATGTGTGTGTGTGTGTGTGTGTGTGTGTGTGTGTGTGTGTGTGTGTGTGTGTGTGTGTGTGTGTGTGCAAGTGTACACACGAAGTGCTATGGGTAAATTGTTGCCATGTATTTTTAATGTTACGCATACATGTTTTTGGTTTTGTCAACTGTACAATATAGTAGAGTCAGTTGAACACCATCTGTGAGAAAAAAGCATTATGATGTAAGTCACGTCTCCAGAAATTTGGAAACAGCATATTGTACTGCTTGACATTTGTACCAGAAGCTCCAGTATGAGCATTTCCAAGTGTTTGATTGTCAACAATCTGAGAACAGTGCAGAGGATTTATATTATTTCATAACTGCTTCGTTATGTATCCGTTCTCAGGTTCATTAATATGATTTCTCGAATATTAAGACCGGTAGACGAATATAAATATGTTGGTTGAAAAATAATCGAGGCATCTACTCAAATATGACTATCCAGTAAAAATAAAATAATGTTAACAAAAATAAATTAACGTTAATAAAGACATAGATTTGCAGTAAATAATGATAATACTATCGATGTCGACTAAACTTGACTCACATATCGTCACACGAGCGGAGCACCCAGTAAAAATCGAACGCACTATCTTAACATTTGTTTGTCCCTGGTAAAAATAATATAGTAGGACACAAGGTCACAAATGTGGGCCAAAAATGTATCAAACTCATTTCATCCGGAATTACTACCCTACATCAGAACGCCCATGTCTTTCATATTTTGGCAGAAGGTAACTAGAGTGAGGCGCCACGCGTGGATTGAACACGTTACACTAGTCTAGCGAGGCAAGTTCACTAACCAACTCGTCAAGCGCCCATCCAATATAGTATTATCACACTCAAAAGTCCATTCGGGATCAAATGTACCATTAAATATCTCTTTGGGGAGGCTACTTATCCCAAAACAAAACCAAAAAATATTAAATTAGGATTTATAGGATTGTTTTATTTGACAGTATTGCATCGATTTTGATCAGAATGTCAGACGACATCATATTAGGAATAAAAACATATGACGAGGATTCTGTACAGTTTTTCTATTAAATTGATTTCGTAAAAAATGATTATGTAAGCTGGAGATTCTCAAAGAAAATAGCTTGTTCCAACTATTGTCAACATTTACCATCCAAAATTAATAATTATTAATTTTAGATGGTAAATGTAGATGTGAGAAATTATAATTATAATAATTATTCTTTTTTATGCTTAAACAATTTTATTTTAAAACAGTTTATAAACTGGTAATGATACCCAGCGTTGGAAAGTCGATTTCTTTGACTCAAGGATGCATCGTTTCTTTGGTCAAAGAAGGTGATTTGGCCCACCCAACGTTAGGTATCATTACCAATATATAAATTGCTTTAAAATAGAATTATTTTAGCAGCAAAGAAATAATAATTACTAATTTTGGATGGTAAATGTAGTTTACGTTTTTAAGGATCTTAGCTAAATTATCATAATTAAATAAGTTATCATATTGATAGTCAATTATATCGTTTACGAGGTGTTGTTTTCTAGTTTATAATATCTGATAGGTTTTCAAAATATTTTATAAAAATGTAAACATTGCTTACTTTACTTTTAAACAGTGATCTAAATACTAAAATAGTTACCACTTTCAGTTATTTGAATAAAAGAAAAATTTAATTATAAAAAGGAAATTAAGGACATCAATTATATTTTGCGAAGTCTAATCCTTTTGATAGTCAATTATATAAGGTGTTATATTATAGTTTATAATATTTATAAACACACTATTAAAATGAAAACATTTTAATTTCCTTTACTCCTAAACTGTGATGACATTTATTGCACAACTTAATTATAAAATCCATTAATGAAACAATCCTTGAATTACAATTAATCCAAACGACTATAACGGAAATGAACAAAATATATTTTTATTTTCAAAAGTTATATTTTTAAAGCTTAATGTGCAAATTAGTCATTTCTATTTAAAAAGAATCTCTAAGATGCTCAAGATATAAGACAAATTATAGCTTTTCATCGCAAAACAACATTTATTTGATGTTACACTTTTAATTAATTTTCAGTGGTTCGAACGGAAACGTATATAACATTTTAGCTTCATACATTACATTATGATGCAGTGGATATTGGCTCCGAACGAGAAATCAGGGAGTCGTGTTCGAATTCCAGTTGAATTCATTGCATTCACTTACGCGCAAATACCCTTAGGAAAGCTATTAATCCATCTATTCCTTCCAGTTATGGGTTAAATAACAGGACAGATCGGGTTGTATAGCCTTGGCTGGCAACCAGTCTACCTCAGAAAGCAATGGCAACCTACTGCGGGATAATCTTCTGCCCAGTCAGTCATGTGTCTTTCGAGACATGATCGCCCAAGCGTGTATCACGTATGGCACTTAACTGACTGACATTACTAGTGAATTAGACGAATCGAGTAAAAGATAAGTACTCATCTCTGTCTGGAAAATTCTATTTAAATCATTTTTAAGCACAGCAAAATCATATGCACCTATGTACATCTCTCTCTCTCTCTCTCTCTCTCTCTCTCTCTCTCTCTCTCTTACTCTTCAGACTGTATTATCTGTATATAAAAACTCTGTACCTTCCGTCAGACCCTATAAAATAGTCATACATTGACTGATCTAAATCAAATATTGGGTAGAACTGCAAACAAGTAATGGAATACAAAGTACAGTAGCTTTTACTTGGGTGTGTAGGTTAGTACAATAAATTTTCATAATTTTGTTAAAATGACTGAAAATTTAAAAAAGAACAGTGGTTTGTGAATTGAACGAAACGTAGAATTTGTAAATCTGGAAAAAAATGTTAGTGATAACTTCAACGATACGAAATACTGTGAGGATTTCAACAAGCATCAGAAAAAACATTTCTAGTATATATTCAAGCAAATACAACATGCAGCTGTTTTCTGGCATCTGTTAAGGAAGGAATAACATATACTCAATCTTTGACAATTTTCTTACGAAATAAATTCGCAAAATGAAAAAGAATACATTTACAAATACATTTGCAAATTTCAACAACACATTACCATATAAAATCAATCCAACAAGCCTGGTCCTGTTTTATGTTTACATATGTTGATAAAAAAAATACAAACTGTTATATTTTATTAAAATTCCTCTTTCTCAAGCTGATTATTATTTAAGTTCCAAATCATTAGATGGAATAAACACTTAATGGCACTTAATGGCACCAGTCTTTCAGTTTGACAGTCGAAATACCTGAAAATAAAAATTCAGTCTTAGAGTTTACATTCTTTGAACACCGAGCTTCTGTATCAGTGAAAAATACATCACTATTTCAGATAGACTCAAATTGCTTACTTTTAGCAAAAATGCCAACAAATTCAAGGTAGCCAGTTCAATTCTAACTTGCTTTAGCAAATGCCTTCGTTACTAAAATAATGACAAGTTTCTAAACGGTACAAGGTATCGTTGTTCAAACTAGAATCATAAACCAGAATTTGAATGCAGATTTACGAGACATGTAAACGTCTTCTTCTATGTGCTGTGTCCTCTCAGGACGTAAGCGATCATAGCTCTCCAGAATGTGTCGTTCTTTGTAGCGCTTAATAAATTTTGTTGTTTTGTTATTTCACCGAAACCTTTTTTCGTCACCCATTTACTTAATCTCATTAAGAAGTTTATGCGTTTTTCTTTCCGCTGTCCTTTTTGCCTTTATCTTATCCTGTCAGTATCAGATTTTCCAAGCCCACTTTTTTCATTATGCATTAGCAATTTTGACTGTCACTTTCTGATGCCAAGTAAAAGTCTCTTGTTTGTTTCTATTTCCTTTGCTTGCATCGAGACTTATCGTGAAAAGCACGTAATAAGAGCTTCCGAGGCAGCAAATAGAAACAAGCACATGTGCAATCAGAGAAATATGCAATGGACATGCGAATAATTGATGACCACGATGCACACTTGACATTTCTTTATTCACGACTTGCTTGACCTCTTAAAAAAACTAATTTCACTCAGTTTCGTAAACAAACAAAAAAAGGTCTCTGCTTTGGCGACAACAACAAAGACCAAAACCCCAGAAAAATAAGCGTCCTTTCTATTTTCTCTGGTATTTTTTTTTTGTTTCTTGGAAAAATTTCAATGTATTTAAAAAAATTCACTGAATCAAAACAAAATTCTTCTTTATATCCAATTCAAGTCTACAAATCTAGTCTTTTGTTTCTCTTGTATTTTTTTATTTTCTCCACTTATTTCTCTCTTTATTGATTGCGTCTGATTTATATGTAAGTCTCTCTGTGAGTGTGCGTGTGTTTGTCCGATACAAAGTTATATATGCGCATGCATTTATGCACTCATGTGTGTATGTATATATACATATGTGTATGTGTATGTCGTGATTCTGTGAATATTTGCGATATATATAGGTGCGTATACTATATATATATATATATATATATATATATATATAGTTGATTGTACATCCGTATTCAGATCTAATATATAGGTAAGTTTGTATTATAAATAAATGGAGGCGTAAACGTGTGTATGTGTGTGAACGCGTATTTTATATATATATAGATAGATGCGCACACACTCCCATAAACATATATGTATGTATATATACATATTAATGCATATACATATGTATAAATATTACACGTATGTATTCAGACGCACAAACATTCTTACACACACACACACACACACACACACACACACACACACACATATATATATATATATATATATATATATATATATGTCTATATTTCTGAGATGGGGTATTTACATTATTTACTTTTTTCGGAGTGTTGTTCTCATCTTTATTGTCATGTTCACGGCGTTCTTGCCGTTGTACGCTACGCTCTTCTTCATGTGACTGAATTTTTTAACCAAACACTTTATTTCAATCACTGAGGTAGGTTGTTCTTGTTCCCCAGCGATCGGCAGGGTTAGGGTTAGTTGATGTCAGCTCAAACAAACGTGGAAATGATGGTACAAGAGAATAAAGACACTAAGAAAACAGCCTCCGTGTGCCTGCCCTATGTGAACGGATTATCAGAAAGAATACAAACGATCTTTGGTCCATATAACATCAGGACGATCTTCAAAAGTGGTTCAACACTTCGCAAATACCTCTTTCGTGTAAAACCTTCAATGGGGGGAAACATGACTAAGGACTGTACGCCACCTCATGCAGATGCTATAAAAATATAAAAAGAAACGGGCCGCTCTCTTAATATAATACTGCAAGTAATCTGCAAGGTCGTAACACGAGAGGAAATTTTTAAAAAATTAGAAGTAGCTGACCATATATGAAGGGGAAAAGGAGATCATCACTCCCTGTGGAATGAAGTTAAAATAGATAGAGAACACCACTAGGAAGTACGAAAACTCAAGGAATCAGTGCACATGCAAGGTCACGATAATCTCCTAAGCCGGCCAAGCATAAAAATGAATAAAATATATGAACCAGTTATATGGATTTCTAGAGAAAACCAATTACAAATACCAAAGTTTAAATATGAGCTGTGCTAAAAAATAGCCATTAAGTTTACAACTCATTAAAAATTCCTAAAAATTCTCGCACTGATGTCATGAAGAGCACACGGCCTAGCGGATAAAGCGTTGGTAGGATCCAGTGATATGACCCAAAATTTTGTGAGCTCAATATCCGGAGTTATATGAAGATAACTAAGACCCATGACACTTTGTAGCTAAGCCTTACTTTACTCCATAATTAGTTACACAGCAAGTATTCAGATGAGCTTCATTCTTACTTCCATCAGTTCAGACCTTTACATCTAGGCGTCACTATGGAACGTCCATGGCATCGAATCGCCCTATTTACACAGTATTTCAATTCTAATGATGTATTTCAACTCACCGTGTTTTTTTGATTTTTCAAGAACTGCTACTTTGTAGAACTGTTTCCCGCTTAGGTCCTTCCGTGAATCCTAAGAAAGTCACTCATGAATCTCCTCAATCACTTGCCATTTGCTATCTATCCTCCTTGTCTTCATAATCTACACTACCTCCTCTTACAACCATCTCGCACACCTTATTCAGTAAAACTATAGTTTGAGTGGCTCTAGAACCTTATGTTGGATGATGTTTAGTTTTTAAAAATGCTGCCAACGACGACGCCTCAATGCTAGCGTGTTTCTTGAACGTTGACAGAGGTAATCACAATGATTTATACGAAGTTTGTCTTGGCCCAGGGAATCATAGACAATAGTCACTCTTCCATGGAATTTCTCTTCTTCCTGCAGGTCCTTAGGGTCAACGTCGCATTTTCATCGGATGTAAGACTTGGTAGTCAAGCCTCTAGTCGCGGGGGGCGGAGGGATGTACGCGTTCCAGCAAAGTACTGCTCTCTCTCACAAGAGAAACAAAGCAGCACCAGACAAATTATAATAGAGATGTTGATGTACTTAGAAGGCTTTGGCGTAGACAAAATCACAGAAATAATAACCGAAATCAACAACAGTGGCAAATTACCGGAGGACCTAAGCAGATCAATTTTCATAACACTACCTAAGAAACCAGCTGCAAAGGAATATGAACTCCACCGAACAATCAGTTTAATTAACCACATAAGAAAACTCATCATTCGGATTCTGATGAATCGGCCCAGAGATAGGACAAGAACAGTGTGGCTTCGTTAAAGATACCGGAATGAGGAATGCAATATTCATGCTCAGAATGCTATCTGAACGAGCACTACAGATGCAGAAGGACCTTTATCTGTGCTTTATAGACTACGAAAAGGCGTTCGACAAAAGTATATGTTTGCATGTGTGTATATGTGTGTGTCATCTCTCCAGAATTTTGGTGGTTTCCCAGCAAAGAACTGATTGAAGTTTTTTATGTCATGCAATGAATTAAAATTTTTACCATTGAGGTTATTTTGCAGGGATCAGAATGAATAAAAATCCGAAGGAGCAATGTCTACTAAATATGGCGGGTGGAATTACACGTCCCAGCCAAACCGCTACAATTTTTATTGGGTCGCCACAGAAACGTGAGGTCTGTCATTATTCTAATGGAAAATAACACCTTTCCTGTTTACCAATTCTGGGTGTTTTTCTTGAATTGCCAGCTCTAATTCACCCAGTTGCAAGCATTACTTTTCAGAATCAATTCACTGGTAACTTAGCAGCAGCTCATAGTACAGAATCCCTTTCCAGTCCCACCAGATGCACAGCATGACATTCTTAGAATGAAAACCTGCTTTTGTCACTCAGCCCAGGATCGTTTTCGCCAAACATTGTTATAAACAACTCATTTCGCATCACGCTTTACAATTTGATTAAAAAAGAGTGCAATTTACATTACGTTTATACAGAAAATCACGGATAGAAATGCGATTCAAAAGATTCTTTTCACTCAGATCATGTGGTGCCCAAATATCGTTACGATTTGAGTACCCACGCTTCATTAAGTGCACGTGGATGGTGAATTTTGATAAATTTAGTTTTTCTGCCAATTCGCGCATTGTGTAATACGTGTTATTCTCAAGCAATGTCTTGAGCTGGTCGTCATCTATAGTGGGTGGGGGATGTCTGGACGTTCTTCATCACTAAAACTACAACCACCAACTCAGCTAACCACTTCCGTACAGTTCTGTCAGTTAAAGCACCATCACCGTACATATCACATTTTTGTTTCTTGCGAGAAATTCTAGCCTTTACGGTAATAAAAAAAAACATCAAGTGTTTAAAATGCACCTTATAATCTTCCATTTTCATAGAGATGCAAAATTGACACGAATTAACTAATTTTAAACTCTCTTTCTCTAGAAATAGTTTGAAGTGTACTTTAATTGGAAATGTAAGCATATTATATTTATCGCCAAATTTGGCATGATCTAACACGTGAAACATTAAAAATCGACATGAACTCTCTAAATATCCCAATAAAACTCTGGGTGCTTTTGTTTTTGTTTTTGCTTTTTTTGGTTTTTATTTTGAATGATATTATTTTTACAATAAATTTGACGGTATATTTGTTTTTAGATTACACATCAAGTAAAGAATCTTTCTTTTCTGACATTTTCAACCGTCACGTCTCAACCTACTCTCTTTCGCTTTCTCTCTCTCTCCCCAAACTCTCACCCTCTCTTTCTCACTCTCACTCTTTTAACTCCCACTATCCCTCTAAAATTTCTTCCTTTTCTCTCTGTCTCCACCTCTCACCCAATTTTATCTCTTTTTAGTTCCCTCTACCCCCAAACTCTCTCCCTCTCTTTACCAGATTTTCCTTCTTTCTCCTTTTCCCCCGTCTCTATCTTTCTCCGAAATTTCTCTCTTACTTAACTTCTCTCTCTCCCAACTCTCTCTCCCCAGACTTTCTCCTTTTCACCCTGTCTCCATCTCTCTCTCTAATTCCTGTTTCATCCAACTCTCATTCCTTTAACTCTCTCAGTTTTTTACTTTTCTTTTATATCTCACGCAACTCTCTCTCTCTATCTCTCTCTATCTCTTTCTATCACTTTCAACTCTCTGCCAACTTTCTCTCCCAAGTGTCCCCTTTTCTCTTTCAACTCTCTTGTTCTCTCTCTCCTCTCTGTCTCTCCTCTCGCCCTTACTCTCTCTATCGATCTTACTCTCTCTTTCTCTCTCGCTCTTACTCCCCTCTCTCTCTCTCTCTCTCTCTCTCTCTCTCTCTCTCGCTCTCGCTCTTACTCTCTAAAACCTCTTTCTCACTCTCTTGCTTTTTCTGCCTTTCTGCGCCCATTCGTCATATAGACAGAAATAATTTCTTGTCAATGTACAAATCCTACGGGAAAAATTAAATATAAATAATAATAATAATAATAATAATAATAATAATAATAATAATAATTCTGCCTCTAATTGTTTGTGAGAGTTAAGTGCTATTTCAAATTATAATACATCAATCGTAGAATTGAAAACCCCAGATGAAATAACTTTTTAAACAATCATCTCAACGGCACAATAGTAGTTGCATCAGAAAGCTAACTCTAGTCTATAAATTTCAAATTCAACTTCGTATTCCCTTATTAGCCACCATAATTTCTTTGTAACTAAAAATTGACGCTTTTAAAACTCTCTTCCAGCCCTGTGCTTTCCAGTCTACTTAGATCTTCAGAACCCTAAATGCAATGTTAATCGTTATGTTCTGTCCCCTTGAAATCTGTTCTTTCATTGTTCACTATTTTTAATAATATTTTTTCTTCATTTTATTCCTCGTAACCTCTTACGTCTCACAGGCTTTATCACCTTGCTTGAGATGAACTGAATTTTAAAGTGCAAGATCAATTAAATAATGGTATTTACCGTTTCGTTTGTAGATGAAGTAGATCAGATTTCACTGATGAATACAAAAATGATTTCATCTATTACATTCTTTCGATGTCCTACTGAATAAACGCATTGGTTAAGTGAATCTGCTTTCTTCTTGGTTATGGTTTCAATCCCTGTTCCGGGTAATGCAAAAAGGCATATATTTTTGTTTCAGCTGGGGTGGGAGGAACATCACAAAGCTAAATTAATGTCTGCATGTTTTTCTTTGGTATCGACAGCGGAATGAAAGCAATCAGCCCGTTTGGATTAAATCTAAGGATTGATTTAAAATTTCCAGTAAGTTAACAAGGCCTGGCTAGACAATGCCTGAAACGCATAACAACTAAGATAAGGACACTAGTTCGAATATATTAGTTCATAATACCTTTTTTATATCAACAAGTAATATTATTCAGAATTTATGCTAAGTAGACTACTCGTTCTGATGTTTAGGGTCAAGTAGAACGTTGCCAAATACGACAATATGTTTTTAAAATAAGGCAAACATTAATAGATATGACCAAAATACTACATAATCTTTACTCAAAGTACTCAAGACTTTTACAACATAACGGAAACAACCCACAATAAATCAAATATATTTCATCAAACGGGTTAGCATTTGAAAATGTATATAAAATATTTAAAATATCTATAAATTAGTTAATAATATATTTCTCTTCTATAATAATCCAAGTCGATGCAACCTCTCTTCATATGAAGTCACTTATACGATACATGAATATTTAAATTTTGAAATGTAACGTTCAAAAATGCCAGGATATATTTCCAAAAATAACTGTTTTCTACGATAATGAGAACATTTAGTTCTTAATAATGACCGAGTCTGTCGAAAGTATTTGCACAAGAACAAAATAAATTTATGAACTTTAAACGTTGTCTCTTTCTACAGTTTGGCTATGGATTAACGGCGACATATTCAAAAACTGAAAAAAAGTACAATAAATATTGAACACACAGACGTTGTCTGATTGGTAAATTTAATAAAACTTGTTCAAAATATGTGTGTGTGTGTGTGTGTGTGTGTGTGTGTGTGTGTGTGTGTAGTATTGTTTAGATACTCATATTTATATTTTTATGTTAGTAGAGAGGTTTTATTTCATTGCAATGTAGTGGTTCATTATATAACAAAAAAGCAATCTATACTAACCATTTGTACACATTAATACTTTTTATACACGATGTCAGATATTTTTATATAAATGTTTTCATACGAAATTTATAATTGATTAATTGATAATGGTAAAATATTAAGCATATACTCATTTTCATACTAGCAATAGTGTGACTTTCCTGTATAAAATCTATCCCTATTAGAACTCAGATCAGATTGTATTATACAAATAAACATAAAGTAAAATAAATTTTTATTTATAAATACATCCGAAATATATAAACCACAGAAGTATATATTAAATCAGCGCACTATCTCATATATCTTATCTATCACACACACCCCATCATGGGTTAAATATTAGAACTTCTATCGGGAAAAACATTTCGGTTTTAAATAACCAGTAAAAGGTTGATAAGCCATCAAAACAAATTACTTAATTGCGCATTCTTGAACTAGCGTTTTCTGCTGACCACAATGTCGTCAGAAAGATCATATCGAATCAATTGCTCGGTCTGCTGCTTGGAAAGATGGTTCATTGTGCTTAACAATTTTTATCACGAGAAAACTTATAAGGTCACTATTCATCCTTGTTTTGAATATTGCTGACGGGTCTGGTCTGGTGCTTGTGCTATATATTTCGGGATTCTTGATATAATCCAAAGAGGAATCTGCAATGTTATTGGTTCCGACCTGCTAACTCGGATTCAGTTCATTTCCCACCATATTAACATAGCTTCTCTTTGTTTTCTTTTTTTCTATAAATACTTAGATTATTAGATCGGTGGCATTTCTTATTATTTTCCAGTTGAAATGGCGAGATGTAGCCATAAGTTCTATGCTAACAGTTTCTTCCATCGCACTTCAT
Organism: Ascarosepion bandense; assembly: GCA_037127315.1. Taxonomy (NCBI): domain Eukaryota; kingdom Metazoa; phylum Mollusca; class Cephalopoda; order Sepiida; family Sepiidae; genus Ascarosepion; species Ascarosepion bandense. Next base: position 1,851,208 of record JBBBDQ010001533.1, on the reverse strand, counting down.
GCTTGCAAAACTCTCTTATTGTTTCTTGCTTATTAGTCAGCTTCGATCTTCAAAAAGTTAAAAGCAATTTCAATCAGTACCTTTTGTCTTCTTAATTCTTGTTCTTTTATTGTTCACTCCCCTTTAACAGTGTTTTTCCTCATAACTTTTTAACCTTTATTACCCCCTAGCGTCTTCGAGGATTTATTGTCTTGCTTGGTGGTTAATGATTAAAAAACAAATAATCATTCAATCAATTATATGTTTGAATAAATTATTATATTATCATTTATATGCTGATTTGGTCCTGCTGGTAATTTATAATTTTTTCAGTCTTTCATCCATTGATTTTATTAACTTTTTTACTCTTTCTCCCTCGCAAACTGTGAACCAGCATTGTCTTACATAAATATAGATTTTAACTTTCAATTCAACGTTACTTAGTCTTTTCATTGCTGACTTGTAAGTCATGTTGGTTGAATATTTCCATGAAAGATACAACCCCTAGTGGATTCATCAAGCCCAACCAATATAACTCTATATGCATCACTAAACATTATTGTCGAGTAAACAGTTTACATATATTTCTTTACTAAAATTACATTATTCATTTAGGTTTATTTAGCGGTAATACTTTAGCTGCTTTCATGCCTTCGTTAAATTCTGCATTTTTCGCTCCATTTATATTTGCAACACAAGCTTCTTTAAACAATTTTCAATTCTTTTTGCTCGTTGCCCTTCTACTAATCTTTCTCAAATTCTATTTTCTCACATTCTTAAAAACATTTTTGTTGTACTTTTTCTTGGTAATGGTTTCAATTTTTCGATCGTTTTCTGATTGCTGATAAACGTTCTCTTAGCATCACTTGATTTTATTAATTTCTTACTTCTCATTTCATGTTATATCTTTCTTGCTACTACGCATGGCTGTCTTTATATATTTGAGATTAGAAATAAATATCAGTAACTGTTTATATATATATATATATATATATATATATATATATATATATATATATATATATATATATATATATATATACTGAACAGCAGTTGCGCTGCCTCAACATTATTTCACCATATTTTTTTTTAATAAAAACGGATAATATAAAGTAAAATTCACATTGTTGATTAATACCAGTTATATAATGAAAAGATTGATTTTCATAATAATATCTGATATGGGGTATGAATATAAACACAATTAATTTTTAATTTTAACTTATAATTTTCTTTCATTATAATTTTTAGTTGTTTTTTTCACTTCTACACAAGACGTCAGATGAAAGAAAATTAGTTGTCAAAATTTATAATTATAAATAATAATTAATAATCGTTGAATATAGATCATCCGTTTTGGTATTTTTGTCTTTGATCCATAAACGGCCTATCTATCTATCTATCTATCTATCTATCTATCTATCTATCACAAATCGTTTTTATCAACTAGCCCTCGATAGATCTCTTATTTTCTTTCTTTCTGATAACACCCTCCTTATTCGTTCATCAAGAGAAATATCTTCGGCAAAATTCAAAAAATTTATTAACATTTTCACTTAACATGTAGGTAATGTTTTGAATTGTTGTGAAATAAATCTTGTTCATTCCGACTTACAGATTCTACAGGCCTCACTTCCTCATTATTCAGCATCCTTCTGTAAGAGCACATTTCTGCTGCCCCAAGCCTCTTCTTCAGCTTTGATGAGATCGTCCAGTATACACTTCCCTACAGAAGGACAGATATCACATAGCAATCTCTTTTCTTTGTTTCTAATGAAATTTTCCTGTTTTTCAGTACTCTTCTGGTTAGCTTACCCATTAGCTTTCTGATATCAAGAAGAATAATACGTTTCTATGAGCGCTGGAACAAGAAACCACATATTGAGGAAACCAAACGAGGGTGTGCAGTACCGACGGTTTATACGTATCTCCACGAATATTAAGAAAACATCATCGAAAGAAGTTAGAAAGCATTTAAATTACTTTTGAACATAATAACAGATACATATACACCCTCAAAATATATTGTTTAAAACAAATGTTTAAATTTATACTTGTTATTTATTTCTCTACCATAGTATATATCCGATAAAAGCATCAGCATGAACGACAGATAATGTTTAAATAATAATCGCCAAACTTAATGCATAAACTTTCGCTCCCCTTAACTTTTAAAACCCTAACAAGATAACACTAAAAATCTCTAATCTGGGTCATATTACCTGGATTCCCCTTTTTATTTTTTTAATGTTCTGAGAAAATGAACCAAATGAAACCGTTGCATGAAGAGAGGGGCATAGTTAATTCATTATAGATTATAACCACTTTAAATGATGCAACATCCATTGATCTGTCTATACAAATCTATCTCTTGATATCTTATAATAAATAGATATTTTTGGATTATCATCTTAGTTTACGGACTTGGCATCATTATATATATATATATATATATATATATATATATATATATATATATACTACTCTCGATAATTTTCCTCTCTTTTACTATCTATCACACACACACATGCACACACACACACACACACACAAACATATATATATATATATATATTGATTTTTACGTTATTCTCACTAATTTTCCTTTTTCTTTCTCTCCGTTAACCTATCAGATACACGCCCGCATACACAGGCACAGACAAACACACACACACACACACAAACACACATCACACACACATATTATATATATATATATATATACAATAGCTTCAACTATTACAAAAAATCAAACAGTTTCTAAATGACACAGATTGAAAAAAGAAAAGAATGAATGATAAAATAAAGAAACAGCTTTTTAAATTATTCAAAGAACTAGATTTTGATATTACAGTGGACACAAATAATAAAGTTGTACAATATTTAGATGCAGAACTTAATTTACAAACTGGAAATGCCTCACTATACATGAAAACAAACACTAAGTTATCATACATAAATACAAAGTCCAATCATCCAAATAATATAATTAAACACATTTACAAAGGTATAGAACACAGACTATCTAATAATTCGTCAAACAAATAAATATTTAATGAAAAGAAAAATATATATGAGGATGCACTAAGAAATTCTGGCCATAAAAACATTTTACAATATAATTCTCAACCAAACAGACAAATCAAAAACAACAATAGAAAACGAAACATTATCTGGTTCAACTCACCATTTAATTTAGAAGTAAAGACCAAAATAGGACAAATTAATTTTTAAAACTAATAGATAAGCACTTTCCAAAAGAATCAGAATTAAACAAAATTTTCAACAGAAACACAATCAAACTAAGTTATAGTTGCACTAATAATTTAAATAGTTTTATAAAAAACAAAATGCCAGAAACTTAAATAGCATCGTACAAAACCAAACCACCAACAAAGAATGCAACTGCAGGGTCAAAAGTAAATGTCCACTTCAAGGTCTCTGCAACACAAAAGAAATAATTTATAAGGCAGAGGTACATGACCCAGATGGCAAAAACAAAATATATTTGGGTTCAACCAAAGACACCTTTAAGACCAGGTGGTTCAACCACAGATCTACATTTATAATTGAAAAATTAAAAAAACAATACAAAATTGGCTAACCACGCCTGGAAATTGAAATCAAAATATAAAAAAGATCCACACATAACGTGGAGCACTGTAAAAACAGCCAAGCCTTGGTGGACAAATATGTAGACTGTGCTAAGAAGAAAAATTGGAAATTATGACATACCCAAATAAGGACGAACTGTTAAATGAAAGAACAGAAATTATGACAAAATGCATCCACACTAAGAAATATCTCTTAGGTTGATACAACCATGGATGAAAACGTCATAATTCGTTTGAATTTAAACAATGCGCGTTCATAAATTCTCTACCACGTGAACGTTCAAATAAAATACCGTTAAAAGAGCGTTCTTAAAAAGAAAAACGGTAAAAGGTAAAATCAGTTATTAAAAATCGCCTGAAGACACCTCTCATGGTAGAAACCTTGGTAGCGAAATAACTCGTTTAAGAATGGAATATATATATATATATATATATATATATATATATATATAAAAGAGTGAACATTGAAGTCAACACTCAAAGGCGACAGACTGTTTCATGTTAAGCGCAATCATCAGGCCACGTGCGTCGAGTTTTTCCTCGGTTATTTATATATACGTGTCAGTTGGGCATTGTGAGTAATTCTTCTAACAGTTATTTTGGTGTGAGTGGGTTGATTATTTATTTATTTATTTATTAGAGTAAATCTAATTGTTATTTGTTTATTCTTTTGTTTTTCGATGATTATTAATTTGGATTTGTTATTTATTTTATTTTTTATTACATTTTTATTTATTATTATTATGATTTATTTGTTATTATTTATTTATATTATTTTATTTATTATTTATTGTAATGGGTGTTATATCGTCAGCGGTTTGTTCATTTGTTTATAATTTGTTCCTTATTATTAGTTTTCTATTTTTAAGTAAAGTAGTAAAAATTTGTTTTCATGTCTGCATTTTGATATTAGTTCAGATCGTTTATTTAGTAGTTTGTTCTGGTCAGCGAAGGTAATAATAGCTATTTTTTCTGTCAGACAGAGTCTGCAGGTTTTTGATTGATTGTTGTAGGCCGATGTTTTTTCCGTATTTTCCATGTTATTTTTGTGGTGATTTGGGTTTTGTTTTTGACTTGGAAAGCATTGTGCTGTTCGTGTATTTTCTATTTGTAAATGATGTTTTGTGTGTGTAATATCTTTGTTTCCAGGGTCTTTCTGTTACTCCTATGTATATTTTTCTCATTATCTGGTGATTTTACCGTCGCTTGGTATATTACGTTGTTTTGTAAACAATTATCTTTTAATGGACATTCATTCCTTATTGTGCAGTTACACGTGTGTGTAGTTTGTTCTGGTTGTTTGTTGATATTTTTTCTGTTGTGCCTTTTTATTATCTGTGGCATGTTTTCCGTGCAGCTGTAGCTGATTTTCACTGTGTTTTTGTTAAATATTTTGTGAAGGGGGCTTGATTGCGGGAAGTGCTTGTGTAGAAGTTTGAAGAAAATTTTTCCTATGTTAGTTTTTACATTTTTACTATATGGTGGGTTGAACCATATGATATTTCTCTTCCTCTTGTTATTTGTTTATTTCTCTGTGGTGAGTATGTGAGTATTACCGGGTATCCACTATCTTTTAGGGCTTTTTCATAGTCATTCTTAGCTTCGTTAAATATGGTTTCGCTGCTGAAGTTGTCGGAAGGCCTACGTACACACACACACACACACACACACACACATATATATATATATATATATATATATATATATATATATATATATATATACGAGAGTGCTGAAAGGTTCTCAACCCAAATCCTTCTTCGAAATTTTGATTTTAATGAACATAAGAATATCGATTTTGTGATGTTTGTCGGACTTAGAACTTTTCAAAACTCTCACTCTCTCTGTAACTTTCTCTCTCTCATACATACACACAAACACACACGCACACTTCACATGCATACACACAAACATATATACATGAGTGTGTGTGTGTGTGTGTGTGTGTGTGTGTGTGTGTGTGTGTGTGTGCGCGTACTATTATATTTCTTTGTCTTTCCTTCTTACAAATACCTGTGGAAATCCACAGAAATATTTTATATCACCCATCTTCTAAAACACCTAAACGCACTTATGAAGCTTCATAAACACTCTTACATCAGAAGAACAATGGCGCATGTAACATACTCTCTATATTGCTTCTTGCTTCTTCAACAATCGCACACACCACCGTTCCTCTTTGCACTATTACTGTTTCGGGTTATATGAGACTGCTCTAAAGCAAAATGGCTCCTGATCAAAGAAAAAGACAAATTCACTTAAAATCTTCAAATGCTTCAATGATTTTTCTCTTGATTTTTTTTCTTTCGCTCTCTTTCTTTTTAACCATCGAATAAACATTTTATTTAATCGGCTGAACACTTTTTCTCTTCTTTTACTCGCTTCTCTTTAAACGATCTTCTCTGTTCACAATCTGATTTGCATTTTGAAATTTCTTCAGATTTAACTGCCGAAGTCTGCTATTTAATCTTTGGGTGCCGCAAATACCAGGCCTTTTGGATCTTAACTCTCTCTGAACAAATCATCTAATGAAGTGCTTTTGCGTATTTGAAGATTCCTCAAGTCAAGCGTAAAATCTTAAAAGACTAAGTACATTAGAATATTGCAATCGGTGGCATTTCACGTCACTTGGGGTAGGACTGTTCACATCCGGAAATACGTTCAAATACAAACTGGATCTAACGTTCGGCGTTAGTGGGGGCATTTATTTCCTATTGGAAAGTAGATAGCAATTTTGTCTTTTCTTCCAGCAGAAAGGTACTGGATATATAAATCTAAGTAAAAGATTATAGAAAATACGGTATTTCTGTAGAATAATAAAGGATAGAGAGATATAAGAATTGATATGAGATCAGTCATTTTTCAATTAGAAAACAATATCAACGCACAAAGTTTTGCAGTAGGATAGTAATATTAATTCGGGGGACATGTGCTATACTTTCGGAACTTTTTAAGTAGAAATGAAGTATGACTGCAACTGGTTTATTAAGCAAAATTGATATATACTTAACCCAGTTTCCAGTATAGAAAATAAACCCTCTTTCAAATACAACTACATATCCATAAAAATGCCCCCACAATATATTTCATACACAATAACAGACAATACATACAAACATATCAAAATGATTCTACAATTCAACAAACATCATTTAAATCAAAGTGTCTATTGATTAGAAATGAATATTAACATGTGAAATATTTGACTAATCAGAGAAAACTACATTATATTTTCCAAACCTACCTTCGGAAAAAGCTTTCTCATAAAAACCCACAGATTTCGATTTTCAGCAGCGAGGATGCTACTATTCCCAATCCGTTTAAACGCAAGAGAAGACGCGACTACGTAGCGTTTTCCTTCTCCTCCCCTTCCAACGCGTGCTGAAAGTAAAATTTGTCGGCGACTTCAAACGAATTATCTCCAACAACAACAGCAGTGAATCTTCGCTAACGATCAAAGTCTTTTTTCAACCACAGTTTGATATTCTGTTTATTTTTACTGTAGACCATCTACTTAAAATTTTAACTCAACCACATTTTTGACATTGGTCCAACTACTCAAAAAGTCTTTTCTCAATTTCAGCTTTATATGCGGGCCAACTACTACTCTAACTCAACTAAAAACTATTTTTACTCCTTTTTAACTCTTTGGAATTCATGTACATGTGTTTGTAAACGCAAATATTTTTATTTTATTCAACATTTTCTTTATTTTTATGTTGTCATTGTTTAGAATTCGGACGTGCGGGTATTTAATATAAAAAAAATGGACGACAGAATTCCTTACACCAGTAGAAAAGCGTTGTAAATTAAAGCCATTTTCATAAAGTAAATCATGTATGATTTTCTCTACGTCTTTTGTAAGCAAATCAATGTAAATGTACCAAGTTCTTCAACCACTTAAATGTATTAACTAAATTCTTCGGCCATTGCAGTTAAATGAAAGAGGATAAAAGTTATAGATGAAATTGTATTGTTCTATAGCTTCCTGAAGTGAAGCTTTAAATAAAAAACAGAACTCTGTTATACACGAATATCATAGCTTATTACATGTTTTTTCTCGTTCTTTTACGTATTAAATAATCTTATAATTGTTTAGGTTCGGAGCCTGTGAAAGCTAATGTAAACTTTATTCTTATCTTATTTCTGAACTAATTTAGACGTATTATCATTTTGCATTGTCATGAATAAAGATTTTACTACATGTAAATATCTAACTGATATTTTTAATTTGAAATCCAATATTTCAAAATAATCATCTTTTTTTATCAAACACATACCAAACTTCCTACAAGTTTAGCAGAGAAATACCTCTAAAGTATGGTACTCTATTCTCTATACTAAATAATAACATTCGAGCCTCAAGGGATCTTCCCCGCCCCCTAAAAAAGGAGCCTGTGGTCATTACCCGGCGCCTGAGGTGTCCCTAAAAAGGAAAGTTCCGAGATAGACAGTTTTTGCACAGCTACCAAACCCAATTTTGAATTCGACTTTCTATACTAGTGCGAAAGTATACAATTTGGTTTCTTTTACCGTATATCAATGTTTTCCAGGTTATCCAAGGCTGAATTCTCTCGTGTTCATGAGCAACAGATAGATAGGCATCGTTCCGATTTGCACGAGAGTAAAAAGGAATGAAAAAGTAGACATAAGTAGGGTAAACGGGTGGTCCCTTTTGTTAGTGGTTATCCTTCTCCACAAAGATGTAGTCCGTGTATTTTTTTTTCTTTTTACAGGGTGTCTGATTATTGAATATCTGTTAACTTGACCTTTCAACTATGGTAAAAAATAAAATTTGTTTGACTTTTGAATGTATGTTAACCTGTCATTTCTTTCATATTAAAACTTTTAAATAAATTTTGTCTAAGTTTCTGGGATAAGGAATTATTACCATTTACACACTGACTGTTGTCTGCATAATTGCTGTTATCGCATTTTATTGTGCTTTTCAATAATTCAGTATGACTTGTAACATTAGCATCAATATCGATCATTAGGGCACCTCGATTTTGGATCCGTGCTATTGCACTGAATTTGAAAGTTGGAGTTTGACATGATAAATAATGACACAAAAAATTTTCTAAATCGCTGACGTTTTTTGAGGAAACGAGTTTAAAAATTAAGTTTAAGTTAAAAACTGGAGCGTTGGAATTTAATTCCGGTGATAAGTGAAAGCCTTATAAAATATATAATTTATTGAAACTTTACAAACTGTATATGGACACGATGCAAGGTAAACACACATTATTATTAAATCATTGTGCCATCAAATAAGACTCTCATTTACTTCAGATGGGATTACACGGAACAATTTAGCTATATAATATATTATACAGTGCAATATTTTTCGGGATATTTTCAATAAACAGTGCAAATTTAAATTATTTTGTCTTATAATTTGTGCCCAGCGGTGTTATTGTGTAATATATACTTTTGTCTATTTTTTGTTTTTAATAATTATGACTAACAAATTATCTAAAAAATCCTTTTCATTGAGTAGACTTTCTTGTAACTTTTTACAATTTTTTATATCGTTTTTATTTATCGTAAAATTAGAATTCTGGTTTGAATATATTTTCCATTCAATATATCACTTTATTTGGATTTGTTTAGAAAATAGTAAAATTGCGAAGTCATTTTGTAAGCAAAAATCTTCGGGAATTAGGCATTTCTGTCCATTTTTTAGACGATATTTAAAACTAAATGCTCAAGAAATAATAAAAGCTATAAATCTACATTTGTAGTGACTACTTATCACATCAAACTCCAACTTGCACACCGAGTACACTGTTGAGAAGGCACAGAAAAGTTTCACTAAAAATAAAGAAGATAGTACTAGATTGCTATGTAATGCCAGTTCTTCAATATGGTAGTGAATGATGGACAATATCATGAAAGATGAAAGAAAACCTTGAAGCAGCTGAAATGTGGTTCTACAGAGGGATGCTGCTAATATCATGGACTGAGCATTTGAGCAAAGATGAGGTGTTAGAAAGAATGGAAACGAAAAGGAAATTAATACTGAGCATTAAGAAGAGACAACTGAAGTTCCTGGGACATGCAATAAGGAAGGAGGGCTTGAAGAACCTTATACTGACAGGCCAGATAGAAGGAAAAAGAGACAGAGGAAGCAACGGATAACATATTTGAAGGGCCTGAGCAGGTGGATGACAGAACGGTGGTTACGAGATGCTACAGGAGAAAGCGTGCTAAGAGCCACCAGACATAGGGAAACGTGGAAGGCCATGATCACCTACGTCCTGAAAGGACAAGGCACATAGAAGAAAAAGAAAACTAAACATTCCCTAATGAATCATGGAACGTCTAATTATTTTTATCCAAAATGAAGAGAAACTGTTTTGACTCATTACGGTCAATTCTGAGGAGATTCATTTTCAACAGTTGAAACAACCGAAAGTATTATGAACTGTCTATTTTTCACTTAACTGTAAGTTCTACTCTGATAGTTTCTTTTCTCGAACTTTTCACCTATGACAAATCTATTTCGATTTCCAGAATCTTCAAATATTTGCCACAAACTTTAAAAATTTAAATGCAACCTCAATCGCAAACCTCCTGGATCCTGTTCTTTTATTGTCCATTCTCCTCTGACTGATGGATACATCACGTTGTAAACATCCGATTCCGTACGATCACCACCGAAGTTAAGCGAAAGAGGAACCACGTCTGTAATTAAATTAATGACCACTTGGAAATACCAGGTGCTGTAAGCTTTGATGTGGGGGGGGGGGGTGTAATGGATAATGTCCCGTAATTGTTAATCAAAGAGCAGAGATCCAATTCAGACTGTGACAGATGGATTTTTTCACGAAATTTGCAGCATGCTCTTGTATCTACACACAGACACATAGATAGATAGATAGATAGATAGATAGATAGATAGATAGATAGATCTTGTTACATAAATGTATATATATATACACGCATTTAGTTCAGCTATGTATGAATGTGTATATGCTTGCTTGTATTGTGTGCATGCATCTATGTACATATGTGTGTGTAATCATCCTTATGTTTGTATGTACGTATATATGTGTATACACAAACTATAAAAGTCTCTGAATCAAAATCCTACAATACCAAACGGCCCTTACATATATATGGATAAAACAAAGAAGCACCGAGAAATAGAGACTCTCTACAAGTTTCAAGCCAGAACGTTATATGGTAAGATAATAAATGTGATTTATGATGACTACAATATTCTTTAGAGATCCTAAAGCACACTTCTAACACATAGTTTTGTCGTCAAATGACGTCCATAGAACATAAGATTTTCTCCGGTGAAATATATCTTTGTATAAACGGTTCCTCTTTGTCTCCTCAGTGTCCTGGGTATTACAATAACCTACATCCGGCAGCAAAGCCTCTAATCGAGAGATTTTGAGAAGTGTGGAACTACTTCTTAATTGCTGTTGTTCCCAGGTCTACGTAACCCAAGATGGTAGCACCTCTTAGGGTCCCAGCTATGGATAAATAATTTACCCCAAGAAAGGAAAAATGCACCATGAAAAGATTATAAAAAGTAGATTTTTATAGCAAAAATACCAGTAATTTTTTTAAAAAAATATGTATTATCAGTAATACTTTAAAAAAGGAAAAATATTACCAGCAATACATTTGATTTTCAACACAAACATACACACACACACACACACACACACACACACACACACACACACACACACGCATATATATATATATATATATTCACAATATTCTTTATATATATATATATATATATATATATATATATATATATATAAAGAATATTGTGAAGTGCGCGGCTATTATTATCTGTAATATATATAGATAGAGTATATTTGTTTCCTAAACGCTGCTGTGTTTAAATCAATGACAAAATAAAAGTACTATACTATCTAAACTTTAAAAGGAAATTTTCAACTTTCAAATAATATCAAACTTTCTTAAAACAAATTCTTTATAACTTAATAACAAAAAACAAATCATAGATTGCAATAGAAAAGAATCATGATTCGAGTTGCGAACCCGGAGATTCTGTATTTTTATCAATTCTCTCAATTTAATACTGGATAATAGATTGGCCAAAATTTGTTTAAAAAAATAAAATCAACGAAAATGAAAATAATAAAGAAATAAAAAAAGAAAATGTAATATGGTGATCACTGACTTACTTATTCGCCTGATTTCAAAATAGTTGTTTATTTGTATCAAAAACGAAAATTATTATTTTTATTACTCTTGTGGTTTTCTTTTCCCTGGTTTTATTTCTTGTCTCTGTGTTTCTCTTTACTATTACCTGTTTAATTGCATTTTCTTTTCTTTTTTTAGTTTTCCGTGCTTCCAAAGGTTTTGTTCATTTATTCGACAAACTTCAAGAATACAATTGAAAGTTAGTCTATTTACCCATACTTCTATATTGTTTTCACTTTCTGAGATAAAGCGTTTTTATTATTTATCATCTCATCTAAAGTTACATTTCATTTCATTTAAAAATCTTTGTAATGAAAACCGCCAAAAAGTTGAAGAAACTGGTAAAAACAAACGTAAACTAATAAAACTGTCACTCGGTGAGTGCTTTTCTCGATTCAAAAGAACTTTTAAAACTTCCTCTGATTGAAAAGCAGTTTTCTGAGTTCGAAATTCGATTGTCAGTTCATATCAAAATAAATTAATATTCACAACTTTTGAATAGGAATTCAGAATGGTGATATTATATCGAATAATTATTCAGTTCCTCTAGCAACGAATATTATTTGAATTATTTTATATTCAGAATTTCCTGATAATACATTCAACCTGCAAAAATTACATAAACTTCCACAATAATAAAAAAACACTTTTGCGATTTTTGGTTAAACAAAAGAACACTGAGTTGGGCGTTCTGTATTACACATTATTGAAAGGATCTAAAAAAGCAAGATTTTGTTTCTGTTCATTTCTTATCAGGATCGCTCGGCTCAATATTAAATGTTTCAATTTCCCGGTTAAAAACTTCTTTATCTTTTTTCTCTTTCTATGGAAAATTCTTTCTCAATTTTAGCGAAGTAAATTTGTCCTAGATTTTAGAATAATCAAAATTCTGCACAATGAATTCTGAAACCAGTGTGCTTCTGACTAAGGAACAATTCCTTGGGGCGTCTACCATAAAGCAACTTCGTCTCGAATGCCAATTTGTTACTGCTGCACTAAATATTCTTCAGTTCTAGGTTAATTCAAACTCATCGCATTTAATATTAGTATCCTGCCACGTGGTTGAGAGAGATGTGTATTTTCCTACTGACGCCATTTTCCTACTGAAGCCTTTAAGAAATCATTTCATAATTGAAATCATTTCATAATTTAACGTGACTTTAATTTAAATGCAATGTTTTAAAAGCAGGTTGGCTTGTCTAACTAGAATGATTTTCATTTATCACACTAAGTCAGTCAATTAAATGACATACGTGGTACACGTTTGGGCGATCATATCTCGAAAGGGACATGACTGACTGGGCAGAAGATTTTTCAGCAGTATGTTGCTATTACTTTATGCTTTTGACTGGTTGCCAACTAGGGCTATAGAACCCAGTCTGTATTGTTATTTAACCCATCGCTAGACGGAAGAGACGATTAATACCTTTCTCAAGGGTATTTCCGCATATGTGAATGCAACGAATTCAACTGGAATTCGAACTCGGCTCTCCGATTTCTCGTTCTGAACCGATATAAGCTTAACTGGAATCGAGAACCTCTTTCGAATCTCTTTCGTTTACTCCGAATTCCTACTTTTGGAAAAGACATGGATCTATTTTCCTTCAGATATGGGTTAAATACCAGAGCTGAATAGACTTTCTTGTCTTGTTCAGCATCCAGTCTAAGAGAATAAAACCTGAATGCAAACCTTATCCTGGGAGACTTCATTAAACGATGCGCATCAATTCTTTGTCACAAGTGTTCCCTTTCCAAATGCATCTATTTCTACACAAGCCTTCTCCACTATAATTAAATCATTTCTGTGGGTAGTCTAGCTGCTCAATTCTAAAGCGAACTGTTTGTCTTTTTACGTTACTGGAGAGTTTAAAAGATACACACACACGTACGCACACAATCATATATATATATATATATATATATATATATATATATATATATATATTTGTGTATTCAAGCAGTAAATTTTCTTTTAGACATGTCATATTAAATAAATTGCAAACATTGTGTCTGCTTATTTTTAATAAAATCCGATCATACTCACGGATAATCTTTCGCGTATTATAATTGAAAGATGTCAGAAATGTGCTGTAACTTTGACAGATGTTATTATCATTCATTTCCCAAGCTACCCAAGTACTTTCTATCTCTTTCATTCTCGGGGCAATATTCATCACAACACTTAAGCTATCAATTAGTAAAATCAGCTTTGAATACTGTAGTAATGTTCTAAAATGCTTATAAAAAGAACGGTTTTTTCATGCTTTAACACGTGAAAGATCCTAGGAAGACATTATTCATTTTGTTTCAAATAATTTGCACAAGGTTGTAGTTGGCGTGCTACATCACATCCACTGTACAATTGTCATTTAGCTGCTTCATATCATCGCCTGCGCGGGCCTCCTAATGATATTAACCAAGGAGGATATTCTATTCAAATGACACTATTGTTGCAGAGGTGCAGTAATGTCACTTCAAAGAAGTTATCCATGCGATGTTGCGCCGATAGCAAAACTGTATCAATAGAGTGGAAAAGTAGAAAAGTGCTGGTACGATGCACACAATTTTATTTGAAATAAAAAATTTACTTACTTTTTCTGCCTTGAAATAATATTTCAGTGGCTTATTAAATTGCAATTGATTCGTAGTCACACCGAATGAAAATAAAAGACACCAAATAACCGAAGAATCAACGATAAAAAAAAATTCAAGCATGTGTTTGGGATTTCTACCTAAATTATTATCAGCTTGAATTGTAAGATTAAACATTTTTTGCGATGGCTTCAATTAATTCCAATACTTAGATTTCAATTAATTTTAATACTGATTTCCTTTTTACTAGTTTCATTTTAGATTATTTAAATTTTTAGCACTTAATTTCTTTTAACAGTTAATCCCTTTTCAAACTGACAAATAATAGAATTATTCTACAAATTTTCTGATCTAAAGAAAATTGACATTTGTATGAAAAATAGTTTCCTTTTTTAGTATTGAGTATTTGTGATAATGCAACGGTTATCCAATCTATCTTATTAGCGTCACTAGTTCGATCTTCACTGATGCAACGTTACACCTGCTCCGTGCTACATCAAAGGAAGGAAGTGAAGCTGCATGAGTTTGCCAAGTGATGAGAAAGATAGTTCACTTGAAGTCTTATCGATAATTCACCCGAAGTCTCGCAAATGAGTTCACTCTTCACTGGTTGCCACACTGTTCTAAACCTGTACAAGATAAGGCTGTATATTTGAGCTAATAATGCAAAGAACAAAAAAGCTGTAAGTAGATAATTTTCCAAATAGGAGGAAGTGTGAGCATCTTAAAGTCAGTGATATCGACTTAACCAAGGTAGTCCTGGCTATGATGATAAGCTACATCTGACAACAAGTCCTCTGATCTGGAGATATTTTTCCAAGAACAAAACTATGCCTTGTGTGTACACTGGAAGTGTTTTGTTTTTGATTTTATTTTATTTGTTTCCAAACTGAAGTGAGCTGAACACATTCGACTACTTAAAGATGTACTATTATGAAAAGCAAATGTACCTTGTTTTTTTTTTCTGGACAATCTCCTCAAAGATGAAGAAAAGGTTTGAAATAACAGAAATATGGTTCTATAGCAGGATGCTGAGAATATCAGGGATCGAACATATGAGGAACGGCGAAATTTTAGAGAAAATTAAAACAAAAAGGAAACTTTACATAACATCAGCAAGAGAAGTTGATGTTTCTAGGGCAAATAATGAGGGAAGCGGGATTAGAAAATCTGATACTCACAAGACAGGAAAACAAAATATAAAATAATTAGTGATCTTGAGTAAATGGTCGGTGGAAGATGGTTTAAGAGAAATAACAGAAAGATAATGTTTATTAAGAGATACAAAGAACAGGAAGTTGTAGAGAGCTATGATCGCCTAAATTTTAAGTGGATACGGAACATAAAAAATAAGTCTTTTATTAACGTAGAAAATGCGGCCCTCATAGACTTCACTTTTTTAGAAAATTATTTAAAAAATATTTTTATTTTAAATCTAAAGAAATTTTCATAGTATTATCTAAGAAGCCAGGTGCAAAGAAATGTAAACTCTCTCGAACAATCAGTTTAATGAGCATCATAACAAAACACATTATCCGAATTCAGATGTACAGAGCACGTAGCAGAATCGGGCAAGAAATAGCACAGGAACAGTATGGCTTCATCAAAGACTCTGGAACAAGGAACACGATATTCATGCTCAGAATGCTATAAGAAAGAACGATACAAATGCAGAAGACTTGTACCTGTACCTTATAGATTACACCAAGGCGAAGGCGTTCGACAAGTACGCCAGCAAAACTTGTTAGAGATGCTCGGCAACTTCGACATATTCGGGAAAGACATTAGAATAATCTTGTACTTGCACCCGGACAGGAAATGAATTCAGTATACAAACATAAGAAAGGGCGTAAGACAAGAATGTGTCTTCTCACCGGATTTATTCAACCTGTACAGCAAAACAAATTTGACAGAGCTAGAAGTCCTGCCAGGATTCATCATTTGCAGTCACAATCTCAACAATATAAGATACACAAATGACAAAATGCTAATAGCAAACACAGAAATGGAAATACGGGACCTTCTACTGAAGGTAGCAAGGGCAAGTGAGAAGAAAGAGCTAAACATAAACTTCAAGAAAACTGAATGCATGGTCATCAGCAAAAAGAAGACCCCGAAATGCCAGCTACAGGTCAGAGATACTAAAATCGAACAGGTGCATAAATTTAAATACCTGGGACGTGTTCTGAGAGAGGATCGAAAATGTGACACTGTGATTCGAAGACGCATTGGCATGGCCAAGGACGCATTTCAAAAGCTAAGTAAAATATTGAAAGACAGGAAAATCTCATTGGAAACTAAGAAAAGAGTACTAGACTGCTATGTGTTATCTGTCTTGTATATGGCAACGAATGATAGACGATCTCTTCAACGATAAAGGAGAGACGCAAAGCAACAGACATGTGATTCTACAGAAGGATTTTGAGTATACTATCAACTGAACATGTAAGCAATAAGGTTTTGGAGAGAATGTAAACGAAAAGGAAACTTATACTTAGCATCAGGAAAAGACAACTCAGGTTTCTGGGACACGTAATGAAGAAGGGGGCTCGGAGAATCTGATATTCACAGGACAAATAGAGGGAAAAAGAGATAAGGGAACGCAGCACTAGGCATACATGATGGCCTTGGACAAGTGGATGATGGAGTGGGTTTGGGGAGAGATACCAAGAGGAAAAGTGTTGAGAGCGACAAGGGATATGGACAAGTGGATGTCTATGATCGCCTACGTCCTGAAGGACCTTGGCACATGAAGAAGCAGATTAGCTTATCACGTAGATGAAATAGTTGCAGATTTGACAAGCCATATCTTATTATGGTACAAGGCCACAAGGTTTCAAACACTGTGAATCGACCTAACTACAGTCATAATCATTTGCGCAGTTCGCTTGTTAATCACTAAAATTGCGGTACAACTACATTTACAGAAACTTTATTATAAATGGCATTGCGAATTAATTTTTCGGCCGTAAGAAATAATTTTGACAATTAATCATTAGTTTGATGAAGTCAGAAAGATTAAAATAAATATTATTAATTACCAATGGCTTAATTATTGAAATATTAAAATTATTAGATTAAAATTAGACTGAAAAATTGGTTTTATGAAATAAAAAGCCACATTCTACAAGATGCTTCACAATTTTTGAAACAAAATGATCGGGCACAAATCTAGGATCAAAAATGATACAGTAATGTTAATTACAATAATTGAAAGGTCATTTTAGGATCTGCAAACATTTATTCTCAAATATGAACAAAAAATGTCAAGAGGAGACCAGAAGTACATGCTCCAGATGCCCACCGTTTAGTTGGGGCACTGTCAAGTTGTTGATGTGTGTGCATTACTCCTAGGTGATTGCTTGAATCTTCTCAGCGATATAAGATCTTCACAAGAGCTATTTACCTATTTACCTATTTACCTCAATGTTCTTGACCAACTTGAAAATCTGACTCCTGTTGGGAAATATGTTGAAATTAAACTTCCTTCTGTATTTTGCTTAAACAATCTTAGTTTCGTAACATCTTCACACAAAAAAAAACTCTGCTCAATCGTCCAAGGCAGGATTTCGCCATATTTACTTGAATATATCAAAATTGTAACTATTTTCCAGCAATAACTGAACAGAGAAAGAGAATAACGTCAACAGAGAGATCTGAGAGGGCGCCGCGTTTTTCAACAATTGTGAAACACCCTGTAAATATGTTTTCCGTCATGTGGTTTCCATCGATGCTATTTTAGGCTCGAGGTTGACAGCGTAAGCAACCAGTGAAAGAGAGACGAATCTGTTCATTCGAGATTTGAAATATTTTTTATCATTCTTTTCTTTAAAAAATACTTGCAAATTTATGATTTTCTCATAGAACCTAAATTTCTGATAATATTCTTTGATGCTTTTTTGCAAAAAGAAAATTCCTCAAAACATGAAAGCATTCTTTTGCCAAATATTTTCTTTTTGTTCATCTATAAAAGATCAAATGGTTAAACATTTGCCAAATTTCTTGCTGACACTGACACAGAATTGTTACCATTTTTATTTATTCCAATTTTATCAATCTTTGCCCGTTTTTATTGTATCAGTCAATCTTTTAGTTAATCTTCTAGAATAATATTCTGCAAAAATATTTCAGACTTAAAAATGGGCCTCTGTGGTCTCATCCTGAGCGAAAGCCGGCATCGATGCTTTAATTACCGAAATGAATTTCAAAGTTAAATCTCGTTCATCTCCTTGGTTCTCACCTGCACGCTCAGCTGCTATTGTCCACTGGAATTACTTCTTCCGACTGTTCTGGAGTCACACGCTGATTACAACAGACGCCTCTTTGTCCCCGTTCGTAATAAATGCAAGCTTCTCTTAATGATGCAAATTATTGAATGAGACAATGTAAGTTCGCTTCTGGAAATTACTGACGGCTCTTCTCACATCTACAGAAATAAAAGCTTAACCCTTTGCTTTCAAATTCTCCTCCAACTCAACATTTGTCATGTCTGGAGTACCTACTGATAACGAATCTACCGCAAAAAGTAATAGCAACCTACCTACTGCGGAATAATCTTCTGTCCAGTCAGGCATGCCTCTCTCGCGACATGATCGCCCAAGCGTGTATCAAGTATGGCACTTAACTTATTGATTCGAAGCTCTAATCAATGTAGAAGTTGTTAAGCCTCTCACCTCTCACGGTCTACTCTCTAACAAACAATATGGCTTCCACTGTGCCAATTGCCATCACTGAATATGAATAATAATGACGAAGCTCGAGCTGTCGTTCTAGATATCTCAACAGCGTTTGACAGAGTTTGACATGCTGACTTTCTGCGCATGCTCCAAGGCAGTGGTATTACTTTTCCAATCAAATCGTGAAATCGTGGTCGTTTTGAACACGCAAGTTTCCAGATCATTTCAAACAAACTCGGGTGTCCCTCAAGGCTCTAGTCTATCACCTACGCTGTTTCTGATTTCTTCAATGATCTTCCTTATGTCATTGTTTCCTAAGTAGGCATCTATACAGATGACACCACCATTTTCTCCCGTCCCAATAGGAAATCTGCCAATGCTGCCAAAGTAAACCTGGCTGACTTCCAATTGTTGTTTAACTGGGACAGGAAATGGCTTGAAAATGTTTACGCCTCGAAACCTAAACTGCTCTCCTTTAACCACCATGGAGAACCATGTCGGATGCAAGTCTCCTGGAGAGAAAAACACTGCGCCTCCTTCTTCTCACTTTTTTAACAGACCTGAAGTAGAACAACTATATCGAATCTATAATTTCATTTACTGCTAGGAAAGTTGGGTCACTGTGTTGGGCTCATGTTTTATTCGTCAGAATCCATCGTGAACATTTGTAAATCTACCATTCGTGAACATTTGTAAATCTACCATTCGTCTATGCATTGAATACTGTTGCCATATCTGGTCGGGTGCCCTTGCTATTCATCTCGAGGTTCTTGACAAAATACAAATAAAGATCTTGGCATCTCGAATTCAGTTACCTCTCACTGATGCAACGTGGCTTCCCTCTGTCTTTTCTACAAATATTTTCATGGCAACTGCTCTGACGAGCTTTTTTCCATGGTGCCCCGACCACATGAATTTAAGCGTACTACTAGATTGGCATTTAGGTGTCATCACTTTACCATTGATACAGTTAAATCTAACCGCACTTCTACTTAAAGAGTTTATTTTCTCGCACTTCCTGCCTATGAAACTCCCTTTCCGTTTATTTATTTCCCTGATAGCTACAATCTCCAAATTTTTAAAATGCAACGTCACTTGCCATCTTCTGCCTTCTTGAGTCCCGTTTATCTTTTCTCCTTTCCTCATACCCACTATACCCAGTCTTTTCTCTCACTGTAACCCCCCCCCCTGCGCACTGAGAGTGGTCCACCTTGCTTTGATCGAAATTATTAAAAAATTGAAATAAAAAAAAGATAGTCTGAACAACTCTTTCAAAATTAGAAAAGATTAATATACGACACTGGCCAGGATATTTCAGAAAATTTCTGCAAGCATGAACTTAAAAACCCTTTCTATCGCTCATGGATATTACTGCTATATCTGGATTAGCGCTACCCAATCCTCACCTCTCAACCTTCAAATAGTTCAGAATAATTTACATGGCTTTGTGTTTGATGAATTCTTACCCACCCTACAACCTCTTTCCCACCGAGAAAGCGTTCGTTGTTAGCTTCTTGCTAATCTATCGCAAACGATCCCTAGTTCTACCAGTTCACAGCAATGACCCATCATGCCGCGTACACAGTGTCGACTTATTCTAATCTTTTTCGTATTCCATTAGTAAGAAGGAAGTTCCACTCAAACAGGTTCTTCCCTCAGAATATAGAATAGACACCTGAGTGGATGTTATCCGATAACTACATTTTTAATCACTATCTTCAACCTCTATCTATTTTACATATCCTCATAATCTGCACTTCACCCCTCCTCTTCTTACGTTCATACAACAACCTCATTCAGATTCCCGACATGATGCTTTACTGAGCGCTACAATCTTAACCACTTCAATTCTATGATGAACCGTTATCTATCCTACATATCCTCATAATACGCACCTCAGCCCTTTTCCTCTTACGTTCATCCAACAACCTAATTCAGACTTCCGAGTGGACGCTTCCCTGACAACTGCAATCTCAACCTCTCATAAGTTTAAGGTTCAACTGTTATCTATCCTATATATCTTCATAATATGCAATTCTTAATTCCTCCTCCTCATACGACCTTGCAACAAACTCATTCATTAGCCCTCAACCGTAAGTGATATTCTATTAAGTAAGCAATAGTATAAAAAACTTTTCAAGTTGTAGGATA